>JAODJX010000005.1:128585-140720 GCA_026776945.1 Isichthys henryi
CCCCCCCCCCCCCCCCCCCCCCCCCCCCCCGCCCCGGGGCGGGGGCACACCTGGTTGGAGACATCAGCGGTAGAGATAGACTGGCAGCCCGTGCTGTGGCGTGTTAACGAGGGTGCAGATGTAGCGGTTAAGAATAGCCGGGTGGTGGGTCTGAGTGTGCGTCTCAGCGCCTGCCCCTGGTGCCGTTTATCAGCATCTCTGCCTGCGAAGCTCCCGGCAGCTCTCACACACGCATTTTTAAGCAGCGAGGAAACTGGGGGGGGGGGGTTTGCAGTATTAATTTCAATATAACAACATCTTAAAAATTTGCTTTTGGCCAAACCTCACCACCCTTACCAGTGGAAGGTGCATGGATGGATGGATGGACGGACATATAGGAAATAATAAATATAATGTAAAGACTGAATACTGCGGGCACACTGTCATGCTCAGTCCAGGTCGAGGCCCACGTGACATCCTTGGCAAGCTTCGACTGGGGGGGTGGGGCTGTCAACAGTGGAATTTGATTAATCCTCCTTTAATATCTACTCTGTGGCACATCTAAATTTTATTTACGAGGGGGTGGTGCCAGTGGTTTGCTAAGTCAGTGCCCCCTAAGAAAATGCCACTCAGGGGTACTGGCCATCTTACCCTTTGCCAGGATTCAGCCTGGCCACTCTTCCCTATTTTACTCATCACGTATGTGTGCTTGAACCTCCAGAGGCAGTTTCAGGTTAAACCCTTAGATCTTTGGATGCTCACACCTGCGTGTCGTGCATGTGATTTGTACATGTACTGATGTAAGGCATGCAGTAAAAGGCCACCCGCATACCGTCTGGCCTACACGATGGCCCCGAGGTCGGAATTAGCAACACGTCTCAACACGGCCCCGCTTAACGACGGCGCTGAAATTACAGACGCACATGGCCGGCCCGCCATCCCATCCTGGTGGCACGCCCGCCTGGCCATCGCAGTCAATAACGCACTCAATTAATAAATATCCGACAGGCGTTGGAAGCGCTGCCGCGTCACACCGGCACGATTGCTTTCCCCATTTAGTGCCACACAGCCGGAAACTGGCCGACGCAGATAAGAAGCACCGAAGCCGTTTAAGAAGACGTGGTAGATCGAAGGCAGGCCTTCATCGGCACCCGGCACGGCTTCCTTTCCGAGGCGATATAAGAGAAAAGATGAGAATGTAAGAGACACAGGCATGGTTCTGATGGATTTCTCACCTTCTCGCCAGCTGCCGCTGCGTGCAGACTGCTGACAGCGTCGCTCTCTCTCCCCATGATGAATATGCACCAAGATCCTATTTATGTTCTAGGCATAATTGCTTTGTTGATACACACGGAAGATATTCAATAGTCACATGCGGCACCTCTGCAAAACATCGGCGGCGAGTTCCTTCGATAATTGGAGCTCAAAAGAGTCATTATTACACCCGGCAGCCAGTAATTCCTTCACAGAACACAAATTAGCTTAAGCGGGGGGGGGTCAGCGATCCCCCGGCTGTCAGCCTTGATTGACCTTTAATCTTTGACCTAATCGTTTCTGACTGTACTGCAGGTGCTCCAATGGTTTCTTTGGCCAGCCTACAGAACTGGGGGGGTCGTGCCGACCCTGCCAGTGCAATGGAAATTTGGACCTCTCTGCCCCCCGTAGCTGTGACCCTATGACCGGAACGTGCCTCAGGTGCAGGCCGGGCTATGGGGGCGCGGCCTGTGAGACCTGCGGGGAGGGCTACTTTGGTGACGCCGTCGTGGCCAGAAACTGTCAGCGTGAGTATGCAGTTATATTAATAAGTTATCCTTCTGTATCTAAGTATGATTTATTTTGATCTAGAGTTCTCCAAATGAACATACGCCTTAACACTCTGACACAATTTTTTTTTACTGTTTTAGGCTAAATGCTTCACTGCAGTTTAGTATAATTCAACTATGCTAATGCTACAGTATATTATGCTATGCCAGGTCATGCTATGCTATGTCACGCTACGCTGTGCTACGTTTTGTTATGCTGTTCGTTGGTATGTTTATATAGATCTTGTGCCATATGACATATCCCTGCCACTCTGATTTTGCACACTGCGGAAGCCCCTCACTAAATTTCAGCCTGTGACGTTATCACAACATTATATTACACAGTATAGGTGATGGTCTAAACAGAATATAGGCCTAACCTTCCTTGAAGAGTCTCATTTTCACAGTGAAGTAACAGACATGTACCAGCAGACAGCTGTTATGCAAAAGCAATGGGCGTGAGGAAAATCATTAATCTTTAAATTTCACAGTAATCTAACAACAATCATGTCTGTAGCTGGACAAGAAGAGAGTGAGATTAATGCCAAAAAACAACTGAACTTTAATTAAAAAAGGAGACGAAATGTCACAGTGATGCTTGCATTTCAGGTTCTAAAATACAAAATATAAATAGCTGCAGTTTGATTTATTCAGTAAAAAGCCCTGCTGATTCTGTTTCCAAACTCAATTTCCGATTTTGCACATCTGGGGAAGTCACTGGTGAGGCAAAAAGAGAGTGATGAAGTTTAACTGCATTAAAATGCGAGTGCACTAGCCAGACGTTCTGTGCAAAGGCATTACATTCACAGGACCGCTTTCTGGTGCTGTGGTTTAATAGCTTCTTTATTAATTGGGTTTCTTAAAAGGGAACATTCAGCTGGCCATGTGTGCACGCCATATGCACAGCATCCATGGCGCCTTTGGTCATTTATATTGGTTTGGCTAATGTGTGAAATTTATAAGACTGCAGGTCGATGTACTTCAGTCTTATTAATGCATGTGTCTCACAGCTGGTAACTGGTCTACTACAGATTAATATGAAATATACAAGCGGTCACAAAGAGCTTGGAGCCCTTCCTTGGAAGCACAGGGCAGGGGAACATAGTAGAAGGGATGTCTGTCCATAGCACGGTACATACAGTACACTCCCTCACTCACACACACACACACATTCACAGTGAGCAGCTTTTAGATCCCAACTTGCCTGTATTTTTTTTACCGTAGAGGAATCCGGAGCACCTGGAGAAAATCCAGGTAAACTGGAAAAAGTTCTGAGGGAAGAGCGAAAAGTGACTGGTTTAGAGAGATAACGAATCAGATCTTGGTCATATGTCGGACCAACCAATCAGATGTCTTGGTCCTGCCTCCTCTACAATCTGATTGGTTATCTCTCTGAACCAGTCATTTTTATTCTGCCCTCAAAACATTTTTGTGCAAGTAAAACTCCCAATCGCACTACACACCCGCAGATCTGGGTTTGGGATTTGAAACCACAATCATTGAGTAGTAGCGCTATGCCCTGTGCCACCCTGGGAGAAAGTATAACATTAAAAAATATGAATCAGTCTTACAAGCTATGGTATCTTAAGAAAGTAAAAAAAAAAATGTTTAAGAAATACACAAAAAGTTACACCCTCTGGGAGACTAACCTCTGTGGTAAGCCCACCTGCAAGCGTGGTAAGCGCGTCAGCAGGCTGTGCTTTTTGTGCCTTCGCTCCACACTGCTTGACTTTGTGCTCCTCAGGACATACTAAACGGGTGCAGAATAGGCCAGCATGCAGAATGCAGATTCACCGGTCCATTGCCTCACTCATTTCCTTTTATTTTCACACAATCTGCCTCTTTCATCAGTTGTATTATGCATGTTTCACGTGACAGGCATGCAGAGGACAAGAGACCAGAAATGGACCCGAAAAATATGCTGTTGATTATGTAGCATTTCCCCCATCTGTACTTGTCACAAAGGAGTAGAAAATGACTCATCTCAGCCATGTTGTGTCATTCTCGTACTGCATGGATAGGGTGAGATTATACTGCATGATCTGTGTCATCCATCATGCCTCAGCTACATACATTATGTGAGATATTACGTGTGTTGATGGAACCAGATTTTTTAATGGGTTCAAAAACCACAAACTCACTTTCTAACAAATGGCTAATAGCAGAATCCGCAGAAAGCCTTTTGTAAGATATTGGTTAGCATGTATATCTGTCCAGCAAGCAGTGTTGAATCTGCTGCCATCTCCGCCCTGTTTGCAGCCTCAGACCGTCGGAACAGAATTGAGAAGTTGAGTGCGTATGCATATGAAGAATTAAATTCGATACTTAAAAAAAAAATTTGCTAACGAATTTTAAAGCTAGCAATGCAGACTCAGTATTCATGAATGTAATGCTACTTGTTTTTGGCCATAATCTCATTCTGTAGTTTTATTCAGGTTTTTTATTCAATTTTATCAGTGACAGTTCCAGAAGCACTTTGTAGAGATGTGACATGTATGAATCTGACAGTATATAACAGTTAATAGGACTTTTCTAATAATGACTATCCATCCATCCATCCATCCATCCATCTTCCAATCATATTTCCTGGTCACAGTTTATTATGGCTAACTTGAATTTTACTCCAGGTTACGGTCATACCTTGCATGTCACAAATAAAATCAAATAAAATGTCAAATTTTATGTATTCCGCATGAGTCATTTTTTGTTAAGGACATTAAAAGCATCACATAATAAAACCGAATGATTATTTAGTCGCCGTTCAGTCCATTTATCCAAAGTAAAAACTTTAACCACGAGACGCATTCCAAGCGGCGGGAAACGGCAATTAAGCACGAGGCGTCTAAGCGGTCCCTCGGAATCGCTCGCGGTTGGCTCTCCGCTCTCCGTGTGTGCAGAAGGCAGCGATGATGCTCATGCTGTTTCCACCGTAATTAAAACTTCAGAACATAAACCATTGCTTTTTTTTTCCCCGCGAAAGGCGCACCTCCTCTGAACCGAGCAAGCTGCACGGTAATTAAAATAGCAGGGACTAGCGATTTCACACTGACGCCGTGAGATTAATCGCTACTCGCTTTTCTTTTATTTTTCTTTTGATATTCACGCCCAGAACCGGTCTGTGGGATCCTGCTTGGTAGATGGATGTCCGTAGATGGATGGTGGTGGAGAGTGATACCCAATGATCTTGGCAGAAGGATGGGGAAGCACAGTCTGAGTGTTTTGAGTCTTTTTATTTAGTCACCATGTGCACATGTTGTAGGCGAAGCCGGTGACCTCACTCTGCATTCCTGTTTGTGCACATAGAACCCACCACATTAAAAACACACTTACAACAAGCTGCGATCTAAAAACGAGCCCGTTTTCGGGCTGGTTAGAGAACGACCACACTGCTGTGACTGGGCCGCTTCTCACCCTCACCGGAAGTAGCCATTATTTCTTAGGCCGTATAGCAAAATGTGTGCCGTTCGGATACAGTAGCTCTTTCAGCAGGGACCTGAATACCTTTCAAAGGTTCATAGGTATAAAAGTGAGCCAGCCAGCATTTGGATCTGAAGGCTTAGCACTGTCTGTCAGTGGTAATGCTCGCCCCTTTCCCTCCCCAGCCTGCCAGTGTCATGGTAATGGCTCCCTGTCGGAGGTGTGCCACCACGAAACTGGCCAGTGCTCGTGCAAAGAGCACGTGATCGGGCAGCAGTGCGACAAGTGCATGGTAGGTACCCCCAATGGCTTCAACTTTGTCATTTCTCTCATATTTTCTGAAACCTTCCTTGTTTAATGACTGCCTGCTCCATCATCATTGGGCAGGCGGTCAAAGAAAGACAATGAACAGACGTATTGTTTATTGCTAATGAACATTAAGCCGAAGGTGGTTTATTTTGCTGTTAAACGGAAGCCCTGCACAATGTGGTATCAGCAGAGTCAGACCTGAAACCACGACTGGTGATGTCCCGTCTTCAGTGATTGGCTGTTGGGCGGGCGCTAGCCGCTAACAGCGCTAATGTCCTGTATCTGACGTGCTGTCCTCCACTGTCCTGCCCGGCCAAGCCGAACTGCTGGTGGCATGCGGAGCGGCAGGTGTGCAGGCCCTGCTCGTGCAGCCTCCTGGGGGCCGTGTCTCGCCGCTGTGACCTGGAGGGCCGCTGCATCTGCAAGCCGGGTTTCTCGGGCCGGCGCTGCGACTTGGCTCGCCAGGGCTACGAGCGCCGGGAGACTCGCCGGCCCGTCCAGCAGGTCCTTCTGGAGCAAGTTCAGCAGCGCTGGGGGTCCGGCAGGGCCGGGGGGTGCACCAGAGGAGCGTATCGCCCCACGGGGGTAAACAGCTCAGCATGCATGTGTGTTACAGCCAGCCTGCCCTTAAACTCCACCCCCCCGTAATCCACACCATACCCTCTGATGCACCCATACATAATTATATTTTATGACATGCCTTTGTACTCCATTATACGCCGCTGAACCTAGCCTGTAAGATAACCCATCCCATTTGACTCCATCCATTAGTGCCTTGGCTACATAATTGTCTTTTAGCCTACTCATGCGTTTTTACCTTATTTACACACCAAAGGCCCTAACTTTAGGACGTAACCTGCCCAGTGTCCTCTCTCACTGCCCCTACTCCAATGGCATGCAGTATGACTCTCCACACCCACCTGATCCAAACTCGCCCTGTGTTTTATGACATCATAGCCTATCATGTTACTCATATTGAGTTACCCTCCCATTTACACAGTGCCCCCAGTACACCCTGCTCCTGTCCACCCCCCTGACCCTCAGAGCACCCCTTGACCCCAGTCACACACCTTGATCTATTTTCAACCCCCCTCCCCCAATCGGGAATGTGTGCCTGTCCCCTCATGCTGATGTCATTCCTGTAGACCTTTCACTAATGCCGTGTTTTTGGTTGGTTCCTCTCACATTTCGCATTAAAGCCCATGTGATTCCTGCTTGATGCTCATAAAAAGCCATCAAAGGCTTGTTTGAAATTACAACCCGCACTGCATTTCACCAGAAGCCGCACTGTGTTTTCTCGCAGGAATGCTTTGATATGTGGGCAACTGATACGTGTCCACTTGGTTCCGGAAAGACATTTTTCTTTCCCGTTTTCTGTTCTTATAAAGGAAGGGATTGAAAGGCTAGAACAACCACCATAAAAAAAAATTAGCAAAACTTTATAGCAACCTTAGTAATTCCAGGGGCGAATCTAAGAGGTGATCATGGCCTTTCCGACTAAATACGCAATTGTCCCTATTGCTACCCTGCATAAAATAAAATGTGAATTATTTTATTTTCTAAGCATGTCACGGACACAGGGCATGGTGCAGGAGGGGAAAGGAGGTGACAGTCCACTAGCGGCTCTGACACACAAGGGCGTTTATTAAGGAAACCAAGTACACTGCGTAAAACTACAAATAAAAGGACCATGAGGGGTCAAACAATAAAATGCGGAAAACAGCAACTAACTTCAAGGAAGCAAGAACAGGCAAGGGACCATAGCACAACCTCATAATACAACACGGAGTAACATCTCAGAAGGGCTCGCTGGAGAACAGAGCAGGGCAGACCCTCAAAGACTCCTAGAAACCATGGGCAAACAATCAACATGTGTAGGACATAATCAATTAACTAATCTACACAGGACAACAGGCAACAGAATAAAACAATTAACAAGCACTGGCAAGAAAACATGCAACAGGTGAAACTAATAATTAACTCACTCAGAAGCTAGGGAACTTAATACCAAAAACTAGGAACGTTAACTACATACTGGGAGTTAAACTCTAGGAATAGAACGCAAGGAGAGTTAGACAGAACCAGAATAGAACAGAACACGAGCAGAAAACCTAGGACAAGAAAATAAATGCTGGGAAGCAAAAACAAGAAACACAAATAAATGGATGAGACTGGTCTCTGGCCCGTGGTATAGACCGCCGGTTACAGTCTATACCACACACTCAAGCCATTGAGCCACGCAGCAGTCTGGGGAAAGGGAAGAGCACACTGGGGCTGAATGACCTGAGACAGGGAGGAGGACAGGACAGCCAGCAACAGCTGCTGGCCGAACTGGAAGGAGACGCAAAGGGCAGGGACCCTGACAGAGTGGCACTATTGAGGGGAAATGGTATAGTCACCCTCATGGAACCGCCTAGGAAGCTAATGCACACATTAATGATGTGATCAACAAACAAAGAGACCAAGATTTAGCGCTGTTAGTTTTCCGCATGCGTTGGAATGTTGAGCCAGCAGCGAATACAGCTCCCTGGACCTCCTGATGGGGGAGCACTCGCAGACCTCCGTGCGGCGACACGGATTAGCGGCCCGTGCGCTGTACGATCAGGCGCCTGCTGCAGCAGACCATCTGCTTCCCGTGGCTTCCTTCTGCCTCTACATTCGCCGTATGCCGCCCAGTTTATTAATCGGAGACTGGAATCACGCCCCCCCTCTGCCGAGCTGTCCACATGCCGCCATCTCATATTATAATGTGTTACCCCTCTATTACAAAGCGCGATTATATCCTAAACGCGTTATTATGCTGTAAATGTTCTAATCACTTCCTGATGGACAGTGCAGGTGGACGTTTCATTGTGTCGCAGATTTTTTTTTTAAATAATGTCCGCACTGGGTGTCCCAGGAAATTCTAAGCTTCCACTCCGCAACATATGCTGGGCTGTTAATGAATTGGCCATGCTGGTGATGCCGATTGAATGTGCTGCATGATTCAATACACGCAAAACAAAGGAATGCATTGTTTGAGACCTCTGTGAGTGTTTTTACTGTGTTTTTTTTTTTTTGTCATGGTTTGTAACTAAAGATTGTGTGCACACCTCTTGGACCAGCCTTCTCTCGGTGCCATACAGTGGAACACTGCATCCAGTTCCATATCTGAGATGATCTCAAATATTTATGTGAATGAAAAACTTTACACACGAGAGTAAACCTTCCGGCAAGCTCCAAAGGAGATTGTCCTCTAAAGAGTTTGTTCCAGGCAAATAATAACCATGATATTCAGAGCTGTGTTGTAAAATTGCTTAATTTCTATGGTAAAATGATGAATACATTTAATAAGTGTACTCTGTTATAAAAAGTCCAAAATGTATTCATTTTATTAGCCATGAGGGCGACCAGAGGCTGTTTGGCTCAGGCGAGACAAGAGTCTGGGCTTCCTGCTTGAATGAAATGCACCCAAATCCTGCAGCAATCCAGGGCTGGTCGTGGATCAGCACAAAGCCACCTGATCTCAGGGCTGGATTGGGATTAAAAATCCGGCCTTGATTTTGGAGTCTTCAGCAATACATTTTGCTGACTGGGGGTCCCATAAATTCTGCTGACTCACATACCCGTTGGGCCACCGGGAAAATGTTCGGTATTCCAGCCCTGCATGGTCTTCAGATCTGATCTTAACCACAGACTGGTTTTCTGATGAAGTCCCGCAATGCCTGACTGCGCATCCCAGTGTGTCCATAGAGCTGCGGAGCTTCCATTCCCACCGCGGGCACCACCGCTCTGACCTGCCACCCTAAGCGCACGTTCCTCCCCCCACAGGCCACCACCTTTGGCGTGCAGTCAGGACGCGGCTGCATCCCCTGCAACTGCAACTCCTTTGGCTCCAAGTCCTTCGACTGCGACGAGACGGGCCAGTGCCGGTGCCAGCCAGGAGTCGCCGGCCTCAAGTGTGACCGCTGCGCCCAGGGCCACTTCAACTTCCAGGAGGGGGGGTGCACACGTAGGCTCCGCCCTCTCCCGCTCGCTCCCATCCACTCAGATAGAACAATGAGTTCTTTGTTCACGGCTGAATGCGTTTAATGCTCTCCCACCGCTCAGCGTGAACAGATAGATAAATTTACTGGCATTAAAGACCTGACATTTCACACCCCGCCCCCCTTCCCAGCATGCCAGTGCTCCCATTTGGGGAATAACTGCGACTCCAACACCGGACAGTGCATCTGCCCCCCGCACACAGTGGGAGAGAGGTGTGACAAGTGTGCCCCGAATTTCTGGGGTCATGACATCATCACTGGCTGTAAGGTGAACTCTCTTCCTCAATTTCTTTACTTTTTCCTCTTTTTCCTACACATTCCATGGATAGGTCCTGATTCATTACTTGTTAAATAACCCCCCAATTATGTAAAATAAGATAATTGACTTCAAATTGACATTTAACTGGATAAACGATGCTTAATTGCCCGTCATCGACAGTCGAGGGGTTTCTCTTTTATTTGTTTATCCATGGAAAATTCACCCTTAAAAATGTGTCCTATTAGTCAGACATCTGATATGAAACTAAGCATTTTATGAGTGGTAAGTTTTTACATTAGAACAGAAATGAATCCACTTCTTCTGTATCTTCTGTGTCATTGATGTCCTTGGTTTTCACCCACAGCCGTGCGAATGCAACGTGATCGGCTCCATGACCCTGCAGTGCAACATCAACACGGGCTGCTGTTTCTGCCGGGAGCAGTTCACCGGGCAGAAGTGCACCGAGTGCAAAGTGGGCTTCCGCGATTTCCCACAATGCACCTCCTGCGATTGCTCCCTGGCCGGCTCGGCCAGCCAGACCTGCGACGCCGACCACGGCATGTGCTCCTGCGCCGACACGACAGGCCAGTGCACCTGCAAGGTACCACAAAGCATGTTGGAACGTGGTTCTGAATTGTTTACAGTGTCATTCACTGCAGACCTCTATGTATAGCAAATGTCGCGGGAAAAGTGTAAAATTTTACTGAGGTACTGACAATTACACCTCACTTTTAAGCTTCCATAATTCTTTACTGACATGGTGGAGTTTGTTTCTCTTTTTCGAATATTTCTGTATCATTAGTCCTTTACATAACAATGCTCTTGCATAGTTTGTGCGGATGAGTCAGGATTTCTCAGAGCATCATGACAACAGCAGCCGACTTTCAGACACTTCCTCCATTCCTGCTCCTGTCAGCCACAGCGCTCGCATCTCCCTCCATTTTTATTTGCATAATCCAATGCGGGGAGACCACGCACCCCCTTGCTTACAACCTCCAATCCGCCTGCACGATAGCATATTAATTTTTTTTTAAAAAAAAGGTCAATAGGTGACAGGAGAAGTAGCAACTGAGGAAGACAGCTGAACTTGATGTAAATGTATAGGTGACAGTCTGTGGCTGTTTAACCCCACGGATCTCAAGCCCCCCCCGTATTATATTGAAGAAGGTTGACAGGGGTCACACCAATGGTTTCTGTGGGGTCTCCTGACAAAGTTCGACAAACGTTGGATTAACCAGCAGCCAGTTGTGCCGTGCTGTTCGTAAGGTGGTCAGGCCCAAAGTCAGGCCCAGTTCCATGTGCACCCCCCTGTATACCCCACCCAGGACATCCAGAACATGCAGTGTGACCCCTCCCCCATACACACACACCAACTCGTCTCCGCCTGATAATTGCAAATGGCGCACGCAGTGAGCTCCAGCGTGATGCTTTCACGGGGTGGCCCCCCGCCCACCTCCCCCTGTGTGTGGCTCAGCCCTGGGATCCTCTGGCAAGCTGGGGGAGGAAGACATAGGTGCATTGGGGGGGGCACGTGGGAAGCGCAGTAGAAATAGACTCGGCGTGGGTGTGGGCATTCAAATAAGGTGCTGCCATGGATGACAGCGGCGTGACATGCTGAGAGGCCCCCGCCGCCGTGAGCGAGTGAGAGAGAGAGAGAGAGAGACGGGGACGGCAAGTGACGATTCTCATTAAAGGCACATCACTCCTGCCCCGGACGGAACGGCACACCCATGCCGTACACATGCGTGTGTCTGCACCGCCCCTGTTCATTTTATTAGTCTTTCTATTGTACCTCCCTTCCCATATTTAGGGCTAATTTTTGGGGCAGAATCAGCTAAGCAGCATCAGCCAGTTGGGGCCCTGGTGCAAAGTCATCCCTGCAATCTGGCGGAGTTTTTATGATACCCTGTGACATCTTATCTCGCCCCGTCCCGCACTCCCAGTTGCCGGGGGAGGAGGGGCCACATGGCACAGTCACGCATGTGACATGCCTGTCAGGGCCGTCTCAGATCGAGCCCCCGGCTCATTACCTCGCTGTCACCCTGGCGGGGTCGCCACGCGTGCCTCCTCTGACCAGATTAACGGGCGACACTCGCCAATTCTGTCCGGGCATGGACAGTGGCGCGCCATTAAACTGGAGTTGCAGGCGGGCCTCCGCGCCACTCATGTCTTTTACTGATGATGGCTGGATTCGCGTGGTAGATCCTTCCGGAGCAGGAAACCGAGCCTCTCTCCCATTCTTCGTCGTCCTTCGCCGGATGGGCCGCACCGAGCCTCTCTCCCATTCTTCGTCGTCCTTCGCCGGATGGGCCGCACCGAGCCTCTCTCCCATTCTTCGTCGTCC
>JAODJX010000005.1:157069-168009 GCA_026776945.1 Isichthys henryi
TGCCCATTGCTTCCAGGATAGGCTCCGGACCCCCCGCAACCCAGTAGGATAAGCGGTTTGGAAAATGGATGGATGGAATAATAATCAAGTGGGCTTTATTGCCGTACCATGCATGTACAGGTGCAAAATAACACTTCCCCTGGGTGCAACATGCAAACAGCAAGTGAGGGGTGGGGGGATCACAGTACTTAAAGAATAGTATGAAACCGTGGGGCTGGACATCATTTCATTGAAAAAGGGCTGTCACTCTGTAGGGGTTCCCGGGCCCTGTTCCGTGCATGTCAGCCATGCAAGCTTTCAGCCCCACATCTAACCCTTCCTGCCTGGCTCTCAGTATCCTTGCAGAAGCCAAAAACCTGTCATTCAATGCCACGGCAGCATTCCATGCCTACAGCAACATCAAAGACTTCATCGAGGAGGCAGAGCGGCTGGCCAAGCAAGCCAGGGCACGGGGCGTGGAGGCCGTGCAGCTGGTGAGCCACGCCCATACATGCGCACACGACATAGCTATTAACCCCCCAGTGCTCCATAGCCACACCCCTGGCAATCAGAGCTCCGGCTTGTTTGAATGCGATTATTGTGAATTGTTTTCAGTGTCGTTACTCTGATGCCATCCACTTGAGCCGGTGGTGGGATGTGACCCCCCCTTACTCAACCCCCATACAATACAAGGTCCTCTGTTCCCACCCAAATCCCCTGGGTATAAAACAGATAATTTCCTTGTGATTCTTGCACAAGTACATTGACCTCCATCAGTGAACATCAAAGAACCCGTAACATCAAAGCTCTTGTCACCGCTAGCTCGCAGGCGGCCATCTTGACTCCCCCTCCTTGTCTCGTCCTTGCCCAGGCTTCCAGCCCCAGAGGCTCTCTGAAGGAGCTGGCTAAGAACTCACTGCAGAAGAGCTTCCGGCTGTGGAACGAAGCCAAGGAGTTGGGTGGTGACGTTAAGGGTGAGCTCTTCCACAATCTCCAGCCACAGGCCCTCGCTGAAGTGCAGGCGGATCGTCGGTGGAGTGGCACGGCCCTGCGGAACATGGACTCATGTGCCATATGTTTCAGAGAATGCCGAAAGTCTGGGCCGGCTGCAGGGCAGGATTAAGAATGCCGAGACCAAGAGCAAGGACCTGCTGAAATCCATCGACGACGCCCTGGGAAGGCTGGAGACCCTCCCAAATGGTAAAGGCAGCATGCGGAAATGAGCTTCACCCTTCTGGGCGTGGCCTGTCTGTGATGAACAAAACACAATCAGCCAATAGTCAGGTCAAGTCAAGTCAAGAGGGGCTTCATTGTCACACCAAGCATATACACTGGCATACAGTGGCAGGAAATAGTGCAAAAAAAATAATCACGCAATGACATTAACATGTAATGTAAATGTGAACAATGTTGGAATGTCTCAAATTTCAAGAAAGGAAGCAGCAGAGTTGCCCATAAAGGTCTTGATGGGGTTGCAGTCACTTCTCCTGTGAGCTTTTGTACTTGCTGCATCATCATAGTTTCTTTGCTCGCCATTATTGACCCACTGGGCCTACAGTTTGAGGTCTAGGACATCTCAGAAACTTGTCCGGTGCGGTACCCACTCTGCCCGGCTGTCCATGCAGACACGAGCTCCAAGCTGCAGTCGGCCAAGGAGAAGGCCAGGGACGCCAACGAGACAGCCATCGACGTGCTGGCAAGGCTCAAAAATATGAACCTGGACCTAGCGGGCCTGCAACGCAACTACAGCAAGCTGGGTGATGACATCAAAAAGGCCGACAACATGATCCAGGACCCCGACAAAAATAGTAGGTATCCCTACAGGGTGTCTCTGACACAGACTATGCTGAATGTTCATTTAAAATAACGGAAGATGACGTGGTGACGATCCGACTTGCATTAATGGCGTGACAATAATAATGCAACTTTTGTGCATTTCCAAAAAAATTACGTAAGTGAAGGCAGTTCCTTACTAGTGTTTCTTTGTCTCTGTGTCCTGTGGTCGTGATGATCTTGTGAACCTCGGCAGCCATAAGTACGTATTTCCTTCTTTACAGTCTCACCATTGCGCATGTTAACTGGAGCCTAGTGCTGCATGGGCCACTGCCGAAATTAGCATGGTGCCAGAGTAACACCCTTCTGCTTTCCATTCTGCAGCAAGGCCAGCACAACTCAAAGGTCATTCTTCTTACTATTAGCATTAAGCTAATCAGAGATTAACATGTGATTCGTTATCGTCTATGTTTCATATTCCTTTCTTCCTTTGGAGTGTCTATGATTAATTGATCTCAGTCACTGTGCTCCCACTGCCTCCGTTAACACCAGCAGGCTAGCCGCACGCGCTCAGTCGCTTCCTCACTAGCGCCCGCCACTCCTTGCAGGTGCGCCGATCAAAGCCGCTTCTCGCTTTGTTTCCTTTTTTAAGTTCATGCAGCCGGGGCGAAAGTGAAAGACCTGGAGGATGAAGCTGACCGCCTGCTAGAGAAGCTCAAGCCGATCAAGGAGCTCCAAGACAATCTGAAGAAGAACATCTCGCAGATAAAAGAATTGATTAATCAAGCACGCAAACAGGCCAACTCGGTGCGTGGCACAGCCCAAACGTCACGGCCATTTCTCTACCCGGAGCACCATCAATAAAATTTCATTTTAATAATTTTGACAATGAGAGGGCACAATAGTTAGCCTGTGCTACAGGATCAATAGACGTATTTACAGTATATAACATTCAGTATATAATCAGAAGGTTGTGTATAGTAATTGCCTAATTATAATCAGAGAATGATAATCAGACAGCCTAGCTATTTAATACATAAGCGATCCATACATTCATACGTACATTCACATCTGGCTGTCCATTTAGTTTCTGGTCAGGATCATGGGGTCCATCCTGGACAGGATAGCTGCAGTCATGGGTTAGTTACACCAAAATTGGTTAGTGACGAGCTTCCTAACCACAGAGCATTTGACTTGCACCCTCAACAACAGACATCCACTGTTTGACATTTGAAGATACAGCTGGGCTGTTGAGAGGATCGTTTTCTTTTTACTTAACTTTGTCTCGACGTTTGTCTTCACATCGGCTCTCTGACCCAAGTAAGCTGTAGTAAAACACGAAGCTCTGACCGTTGGTGAGGTTCGCTCTGCTGTGGATGTAAAAACAATAAATGTAAAAAAAAACAATGAACTGAGATCCCCCCACCTTCCCATCTAGATTAAAGTGTCCGTCTCCTCTGGGGGAGAGTGCATTCGCGCCTACCGACCCGAAATCAAGAAAGGTCGCTACAACACCATCATCTTGAATGTGAAGACCGGCTCCCCAGACAATTTACTCTTCTACCTGGGCAGCGCCCAATATGTAAGTCACTCCAAAAATCCCTTCCATCATCTCTTATAGTATCACAGGTACCTCTTTATAATAAGGCTACCCTTTGCCATTTATAAATGGTAGTAACTCATAAATAAGAAGAACACTGTGATATAACTTGTGTATAATTGTCTAGCAATGATCTACAAAGTGTTACAACTTAATTAATAACCTGCTTATAAACCATTCATAATCCCTTTATAAGCGTAGCCTTATTGTAAAATGGCACCATATCATCAAAACAGTCGATATGCATGAATGAAAAAATAAATATCACATATCTGACACACATACCAATATATCACCTAGTTTTATTTCACGGTGCTTACTGGCATCCATAGGAAGACATAACCTGAAAAATGAGGGAATGTGTGTAAATATTTGAATATTTATAACTATCTCTATAACTTTTTGATGCGAAGCCATTTAGCAGTGTTTTGTTTATTAGCTGGATAACTAATGCACCGCAATTAAATTGAAATTACTCTCCCGATCATGCTTTCTCAGACGTTTTGATGACAATTAGATGAAAAGGCAAAAAAGAGATGATGAAAGGGTATTCAATATGCAGTCCCCAGGAGAGAACATATAATTTTGCTGTGTACGACAACCATGGCAATTAGCAGTGAGTTCAGATAAAGCACCAGCATGCGGCCATAGCACTGATTTCCTCGGGGAAATCACAGGCCCCTCGCTCTCGCTGATTTGCTTGTAGCTTGTCGTTCCTCTGCATCTCATTCTAATGTGTCCTGCTCTGTGCTTCCCCTCTTCTTTCATGCCGTTGGCCCCTGGAGTGGGGCCCCAGTGATATGCTCATAATGTCGCCAATTAGACGCCCGTCTCTGCGCATCTCAATCGCTCGTCTCTCCTAGACTGACTTCCTGGCGGTGGAGATGCGCAAGGGCAAGGTTAGCTTCCTGTGGGATGTCGGCTCCGGCGTGGGCCGCGTCGAGTACCCCGATCTCACCATCCACGATGGCAACTGGCACCGGATCGAAGCTTCTCGGTGGGCCATGGATGTAGCTGGGCGGGGGCTGGCTGGCTGTTCGTGTGGGACCCCCTTTACCATTTTACATTTAAAATTTCACTGCACCCTTTGTTTTGGGATAACTACTCAACTCAAGAATGCAACTGCTATAGCATCTGCCTCAACAGCGCCACAGTGTGGACGCAGGTGGTCGGCTCGTCCCGCTAATCTGGTGTATGGCTTGTTTCGGCCGTTTCCAGTATCAACATCAATGGTACCATCTCGGTCCATGCGCTGGAGGGCCCGAAAGCTGGCATCATGCCCGTCTCCAGCAGCGCCAGCTCCCCCAAAGGCTACACCATCCTCGACGTGGACGAGAAAGCCTATCTCTTCGTTGGAGGCATTCTGGGAAGCGTGAAGGTAGTGTCCAACCTGCTATCTCCAAAAAAAAAAAATTCATCAAGCAACCCTTGAGATGTATTGACATTTGTTTCGACTGATCATTGAAGAAAGCTGATGCTGTCAAAACCACGACCTTCGTTGGGTGTATGGGAGAGACCTACCTGGACAACAAACCCATAGGACTGTGGAACTATCGCGAGCGGGAGGGAGACTGTGCCGGTTGTGTAGTGAGGTAAGCCTGCCCGGAGTTACGATGAAGGGGTCTAAGCCTCGAAACCCATGTTGGATGGGTTTTTTAAATGCCTCTGTCAACCACCAACAGCCTTAACACTCCTCTAATTGCTTTAATTGTCTCATTAAATCCCATTGGGTTTAACAAGGCAGTGATTGATAGCATAGGTAATTCTATTGGGTCGTGAATTCTATTTTTTTCCCCCCTCCCACCAGTATTTGTAGCAGCCGTCAGACAGCCGCCTTTCATTTCCTGAGTAAATACAGGCGTGCAACAAATTTCTTGAATTAAGTAGTTTACTGTTTGCTGTAAATATGGTTTGGAGCAAAATAAAATATGAGCAGTGAGTGTAGGTCACGAAAAAGAACAAAAAAATGACAAACCTTGGAAACGTAAAAAAGAAAAAAACCTAGAATATCACTGCTTAAGTTTATTATTATTATGTCATTATTATTATTATTATTATTTCTACGTACTTTCAGGTTATAGTCCTGGGTACCACATAAATAATACATTCGTGTAATAGAGTCCTTGGGGTGTCTGGCTGCCGAGATGCGGGGCTGCACACTTCTGCTGGTGCTGGCTGCTAAATTGCTTAGACTACAGCCAATTTATCTTCTGAGACACGACTGTCACAGCAACTGCAACTCACAGGGCTAAGAAATGCTGGAAGAATGAATTATTAAGTTAATCACTCATATGTGGATGAAAGGCAATACATGCTACTTCTGTAGGGTTATTGAGACGCGACTGATGAGATACAGATAAATACTGTTTTTATTTTATTGTAGTTCCCATCTAATCTATTGACCGTTATGTTACCTTTTATTCTTAATAAACAATATGCATTTATACTGATTTAACAATGGTGATAATGAGGAGGATCATTTAAATGTTTAATTGGTTACAAAAGTATTCACTCTCTAATTATGATTTACTATTCATATTAAGTTCGCTGTTTAATATTAATAATAACCAAATTACCTCCTTACTTTTGCGCCTGAGTTTTTCCAGTGGATTATTGTTAAAGATGCGTTGTGTTATTCTTCTGTAACTAATTTAACCACTTCAACATGAGGGTTAGCCAGAAGTTATAAATGCTAGTGAAATAATGTAGAAAAAAATGCCACTATGACAAAGAGGAGGCATTTTCTTGTGGATACACCCCACAATGTTCCTGGTCTTATTTTACCATCTGGAACCCACATCCCCCTGCTCTGTGCTGTGTGTCCTGCCCAGCCCCCAGCCATCAGACAGCGAAGGCACGGTGCATTTTGATGGCGAGGGCTATGCCGCCGTGAGCCGGCCGACGCGCTGGAACCCCAACATCTCCACCATCACGTTCAAGTTCCGCACCTTCTCCACCAACGCCCTCCTCATGCATTTCGCCACGAAGGACATGGTGAGGCCGCCCTCGCCACCGACGGGCCGACCTCTGTCACCGATACCGTTTTGAAGCTTTGTATGGGCAGTTACATCCAGGAAAAGGATTGGATCAGTGTTAATTAAGGAGCCTTACAATGAAGATCCTATTAAGAGAAACATCTTTTACATTACTTATTTACAGTGCATTACATTATAGAGTACTATTCACAAGTCTGGTTTCAGTGCATTTGTATCTGTTTTGTATCATTTTTAACAAAATTATTCAGACCCAGATGATGCTTTCATATAGTCTGATCTGATTGGACAGACTCACAAACTCTGGATCTTGCAGCACCACAGATGGGCCACTTCTGACTTGTCATGGCAGGAGTCACTCCTGTTTTCCTGATTTCGCTGTTGCTCAGGACCCTCATGTTCTCCCCTGTCACCTCTTTTGGAGACAGAAAGACTTCATGAGTGTAGAGCTGAGTAACGGCAGAGTGAAGGTCAGCTACGACCTGGGGTCCGGGCCAGGCAATGTCTCCAGCAGCCAACGGTATAATGACGGCCATTGGAAGTCCTTCACCATGGCCAGAATGTTGAAGCAAGGTATGAGAACCTCCATTGCTCCTTACTGCTCTTAATTTTTATCACTTTTTCATGTAAAGTAACTGCTCCATCTTAAAGTGACACAAATTCTTATTACATACATCAGTGTTTCCCAACTCGATCCTCAGGGACCCACAGATGGTCCAGGTTTTTGCTCCCTGCCAGATAGGGAGCAAAAATGTGGACTGTCTGTGAGTCTCCAAGGACAGAATTGGGAAACACTGATATACATGATATATTCACCTGTTATGAATGATGAAGTATTTAGCAGCAAGTTCCATCCTGGCACTTAATCCTGACCATAACATTTTGGTTGCTTGCCACTTATCCAGTTTAATTGTATTCCATGGAGAGGGAATGCATATGGTTTTGAGGCAGGTCTGTCACCACAGACACTTATGCCTTTAGTGCGATAATTCAAAATAAATTTGACGTACGGGAGCAGATCTGTAATTGGTGAAATTTTGAGACCACTGATCAAATTTTGAGCAGCAAAACTGAAGCAGTGCCCTACAGCGGTAGCAAAGAGAAGGGTAGCTGGGGACATTCAAAAGATGTGTCAGATCTTTTTTCAATGAACATTGTACAGGAGAATGTCTGGAACTTCATTTTGAAAAAAAAATCACACCAAGAAAGTGATGTGGCTTAATGGCAGCAAAGGGAAGGGTGACTATAGAAGATACTTGACATTGTGAACGTGATAACTCAAAGAGTATTTGATGGACTTTATTTCCTACTTCAGAACAACATTGCATGGATGAAGATCTACTCCAAATTTTATTTAGAGATAAATCGAACCCAAATTGAAGCAGCAGCAATAGAGAGAGAAGGGCAGGTGTACTGTAGAAGACACTTGATCTTATGAACACAGTAAATCTAGAAGTAACTGATAGATCTTTTTCAAACTTCCCAGAAACATAGGTGATGATCTGAGATAAATCACACCAAAACTGAAAGAGTATCATTTAGAGGTGGCACATGAAGGGATAGACACAGACGCAGATCTGGTGAACCTGATTACATTGAGACAAGTCACTCAATGTCAGGCTTTTAATAAAGAGAAGTGGAAAGAGTGTGCAGGGGAACTAGAGATTGTAAAGGTTGGCAGGTGAGGGAGGAGTAGGGATTAGATGGGGGAGTGAAGGGGCCATCTGGGGAAAACATTGTTGTCATTGTGACATCATCTGGTTACTCCATATATAGAGTACCAGTCAACAGTTTGGACACACCTATCCAAAGAAAGGTTTATTTGTACTATTTTCTACATTAAAAAAACAATTATAGACATCAACACTACAAAATAACATATGGAATTATGCACAAAGTATCAAACAAAAAAAAATGTTGGGGGCAGCTTTGTGTGTTGGGACTCTGAAGGTTGCTGGTTCAAATCCAGTGGTCAGCAGAGTGGTGCCACCATTGGGTCCTTTGAAGACCCTTAACCCCAATTGCTCCAGGGACTGGCTGACCCAACTTTCTCCTCCATACCAGATTCATGAGGTGGCCTCCTGGGATGCTTTTCTAACTGTCCTGAAGGAGGTCCCACATATATGCCGCCTTTCCATCACTCTCGGGTCAAACTCCTCCAAAACCATTTCTATTGCGTTTAGGTGATGTGGCCAGGTCTTGTGATGTGACACTGTCACTCTCCTTCGTAGGTAGCTTGGCGTGTATAATGATTTTTTGTCTAATGTTACTTTTTTGCCCCTCTTTTGATGACAGCAAGTGTGACTATCGTGGATATAGACTCCGGCGATGAAGAGAACCTGGTGGCCACATCCCAGGGTGCCAGCTCTGGGCTGAACCTCAAGGAAGGCGAACGGATATATTTTGGAGGTTTGCCGACCATTGGGAATTTCAGGTGTGCTTACAAGGATTTACTTCTGTTTTTTTGTCCAGCTGGTCATTCCCCTCCTACTGTGCTTCTCTGGGCCAGCCTGATTTCCCAGAACTTAGTCCCCTCTGACTTCCCCCAAGCCCTCTCGCTGTGCTGGGTCTCGAGATGAAATCTCCAGCAAGAAATGGAGTTGTAATTGCTTGAACTTTAAAAGCCGTGTGTCAGCTGTCAGCGCGACACTGTGATTGCTGACCCCTGTTTGAGAAAAATAATTCACTCTGTGCCATAAAGAATCGGCATTGTAAAGGGAAGTATAAAAGAAAATAGATTTGAAAATGGCAGTACGTCCACCACAATGGACACTTGCGTAAGCTTTAACGTTCCAGTGTTACGCAAGTGGCCAAACTCCTGTGTGTCTCCTTGTGATGCAAAATGCCCACGTTCTTTGCGGCAAAACGATTCACAGTAGCTTTCGGGAGTCCCATAACGAAATTGTCCGAATTCCTGTCAGGTTGACATTTGGTCAAGGCTTTGAACGATGTTTTTCAGTGAAACGAGGTTGCGTTCATAACTGTATGAGCCAGCATTTATATTCCATGGTTTGCCATTGTTTGTATAATGTTCTCTTCATTACATAAATCGTCATGCTGGCAAGTATTAATATGTGTCTTTTGTTCTTACAGTATGAAAACAAGGTAAAAGGCACATAGTTATTACACGTATCCTCTTGCATGTGTTCCATACGCATTTTTCTCTATCAGAGGCTGGCAAATTGGTGGCATTTCTGGTGGAGGAGGTCAGGTGCTTTGTTCTTCGAACGTGATAATGGCAGAAAAGGCTATTGTCATGCTGCTAGTCACTGTAATGCCACTCACATCCATCAGCAGAATCACAGGAATGAAAGATCACATTTTTCACGCCGGGGTGGCTGACCTGATGGGGCCTCTGCACGTAGGGGCTGCTAGGACCAGCTTAGCTTCCATCCACTTCATTCCCGCTGCCTATTTAATTCCCGTTCTTGGCATGACACAGCAGATGTGCTTTTTTGTGCATTTTCTTTGGATAATATTCTTCTCACCAGTGCACATTTATAGATGCTATTGACAAAAGGTCAGCTTGGTTGGTATTTACGGTGTATCCCTTGCAGGCCAGAGGTCACTATGAAGAAGTACGCAGGCTGTATGAAGGACATAGAAGTTTCCAGAACACCGTACAATTTGCTAAGCAGCTCCGACTACACAGGCCTGACGAAGGGCTGTGCGATAGAGGTGTGTGTCTGATTATCACCTTCTCCTCTTTGATGTTCCTGTCGCTTATTATGCATGGGGTGGGCGGTGGAGGCCGGGTCCATGGAATTTTTCCTGCAGCCTGGTAATTTTCTCCATGCCAGTAAGAGAGCCTGAGTCTGACTGGTGGAAAAAAATCACATCAGAGTAGAGACACGGGGGGGGGGGGACCTGGATGTGATTATCAATGACAAAAATGTGATCATGTGAAGGGGCAAGATGGAGTGATGGAGGGTGAATTTTTAACGCTGTGCGTTGTATAATGTATTAAACTACAGAGAAGTGTGAAAGCAATAGCAGACGGAGGATAAAGCCTAGTGTTACAGTCTTGTCCCTGCAGTATTCATATTTATCCAAACAAGTCACTTATCTAGTGGTTTATGTTAGAGAGTGGTAATCCATGTAACCACATGAGGTGACTGGCAGCTGGGTGTTGATTGATTTGGTGTGTGACCAATGACAGTTGAGCTGGTGGTGATTGAAACATGAGTGGGTAATTATAATGCAGCTGTAGCATGTGATGACTGACAGTCGGATGTGTGATGACTGACAGCCAACTGATTGTCGTGTGTGATGACTGACAGCCGCGCGTGTCTGAGCTGTTGGCACACTGCCCTGCAGAACCTGCACACGGTCAGTTTCCCGAAGCCCGGCTTTGTGGAGCTGAGAGGCATGGCGTTTGACGTGGACACAGAGATAACGCTGTCCTTCAGCACCAAGAGCGACAAGGGCATCATCCTGTTTGGCAGTGGGGGCGTCCCTGTACCCCCCAGGAGAAAGAGGAGGCAGACGGGGGAGGTAAGAATCTCGGGCCAGCCCTGTAATCAGTGCTCCAATTGCCTTGAGGGGGTTCCCTGGTATGGGCAGTCCCAGGATGATAGTTGACTGACAGTGGGGAT
>JAODJX010000005.1:176600-187420 GCA_026776945.1 Isichthys henryi
TGGGATGTGCTGCAAGTGGGATATGCAAAGGCAGGTGGGATGTGCTGCAGGTGGGATGTGCTGCAGGTGGGATATGCCAAAGCAGGTGGGATGTGCTGCAGGTGGGATGTGCTACAGGTGGGATATGCCAAAGCAGGTGGGATGTGCTGCAAGTGGGATATGCAAAGGCAGGTGGGATGTGCTGCAGGTGGGATGTGCTGCAGGTGGGATATGCAAAGGCAGGTGGGATGGGCTGCAGGTGGGATGTGCTGCAGGTGGGATGTGCTGCAGGTGGGATGTGCTGCAGGTGGGATATGCCAAAGCAGGTGGGATGTGTTTCAGGTGGAATGTACTGCAGGTGATAGCAGGAGGAGGATGGATACTCCTGTGACATCAAACAGCTAGCTCCTCCAAAATATTAAATTTGGCTTGATTGAGATGTTTAACTATAACATTGGTAATATTTTCCTGTGACTGGTACAGCGCATCTTGAGAAAAGTCCTTCAACCCACTGTTGGGCATTTGGATCAAAAATGTAATAAAATTGTATACTTTTAATGAGCTGTGTGACTTCAGAGCTAGATAGGTGGATATGTGATCACTCTAAGGACTCTGCTGTACCGAATGTCCTTGTTCACATCCCCGCAATGCGTCCAGTGAACAACTACAAAGTTGGCATGGACATGTCCATGGAGCTGGAGTTCCGAACTTCCCAGAGCAGCGGGGTCCTGCTTGGGGTCAGCAGTCAGAAGATGGATGGCCTGGGAATCGAGCTGCACAATGGCAAGGTACTCGTCTCCTGGACGATCTAAAACATCCCCACCGGTCCTGCTGTACATTTAGCATAGAGCCGTACTGTTTTTCATATATTTATATAGGCCAGTGTTTTACCAGATACCTGTCATACGGCACAATTATCATGGTCATTATAAGAATTGATAAAGCATTACAGCATCTTCTATTGACAGTCATAAGGCCTTATAGTGTTGTTATAATACTTCATTAGATCCAATGAAGCTCTCCTGTATAATGCACTATAGATACCTTTCATAATGTTTTATAATGGCGGTATAACAATGATGGATGCTTTGTACTGCATTATGGAGGTATCTATATTGCATTATAGATGAGAGCTTAAAGCATTCATGATGTATAATGATGTAATGTGTTTTGCCTTTTTATGAATATTTATCTTAATATGTGTATAATGCTTTATGAATGCATTATAGTGTGTTATGAATGTGTTAATATACTCTTATTGACATGACATTCCTAGGAAGTGTTAGTGAGACTTCCTTAGTCTTCCTCAGACTTCCATCCCTTTGGCTTGTAAAGTAAATATGATGTTTCTCCGTCCGTGCATCTCATCCATCTCCCCGAAAGTGCTTTTCCAGTAAGGATTAGGAGAGTGTCAGCTGTGTGCTTTGGTGCCGCTTGGTGACCCGAGCAATGCTGCCCTTTGCCCAGCTGCTCTTCCACATGGACAACGGGCTCGGCCGGGTCACAGCGGTGCACGAGCCCGACACGGAGGCTGCCCTCTGTGACGGCCAGTGGCACTCGGTGATCGCCCACAAGCTCAAGCATCGGCTGGAGCTGACAGTGGATGGCCATAAGTCGGAAGCGGAGAGTCCTCACGTCAGGTCCACGTCGGTGGACACCAACGACCCCATCTATGTCGGGGGTTACCCAGGTGGGTCCCTCATCCACTCCCAGCTGACCTTCCAGAGATATGCATTACGTCCAGTCTCTGAGAAAGCTTCTCAGATGTTATTCCTGACTATGGATGTTTCTCAATATGCGTACTTGACCGTGCCTGGGTTCTCACATACCCATTTTACATCATCTTCCATTACCAAAGACCAGTTCCAGTACTCAAGAACAGAAGTACAGAGGATGATAAAAAATTTTCCTAGATGTCGTTGTTGGCCCACCGTATATATCAGGGATGCATCAGCAGCATTGGAGACAAATCCCATGATTCATTGTGGCCCAAGCTTGCTCTTGGGAGGCAAGTTAGCAAGACTGCTCTTGCCAAGACCACAAGTACAATCTTTGCGTTCTTAATATTGAGAAACACCCAATGTTTATCATTAATTTGCTCCATTTTTCTGTATCCTATTGCACTTTGCAGATTGGCTCAGAGGGATTCATTTTGTAGCCATTTCTAAAGTATTTTCAAACCTGATTTAACAAGTGCATCTCAGGTGACTGAGTATGAGGGCTCTGATCTTCTTCTCTGGTGTCTTGTCTCAGATGGACTGAAGCAGTTTGGGCTGACCACCAGCATACCTTTCAAGGGCTGTATGTGCAACCTCAAGCTTATCAAGGGCTCGAAGGTTCAGGAACTTCACCTGCAGAGGGCGCTGGAGCTGCATGGGGTGCAGCCTCTCACCTGCCCGTCAAACTGAGGCCACTTGGCAGCCATCTGCTTGCATCAATACCCGTGGCAGCACATTAAAAGCAGAGCGTAAAAGATTTCCCACAATCCTTCCTGTTCCCCAGTATTCTGCCTTGCTATTATGTGATTGGATGACTGGATTTGCTGTGTTTTTTTTTTCAAAGCTGTCAGTATCTCATTCAGGAAGGACTTATCTTTCAAACCCATACGAAATAAATGCGTGGTTCTGTAGAAGGATAGAAAGGTCTTCTTTGCGTGAACTGTTGCCGCATGCCTCTTACGTATGCATGGTGTGACAATGTCCTGTAACGCACTTACAAATATATCTCTTTTACTGAACTGAAAGGGCGTCTTTCATTTGAGTCTGCAGTAATTTCAGAGGCCACCCTGGAGTTCCCATTTCGTTTGATCTTTTATGAAATCTTCAAAAACACTTGGTCAGCTTCCTTTTCTGAATTATGAACTGACAAAACGTTCAGACACGTATTTTAGGAATGAGAAGTGAGAGTTTCTAATTTACGCCATGGCCCTTTTTACACCATCGTTTAACGAAAAGTCAATACTGAAAATGTCTTGTTGCGGACCAAGAAGAATGTTATTTTATTCTAAGTCTTTCATTTAAAAATATGAGCAAACTAGAATTAAGCAGTTTTATTTAATAAGAAGTGCATCCCCTGAAACATAGTGTATAATACAGAGGACGTTCCATAATAAAAACCAGCACATTGCAGACCATCAGCTCACACTCACTCACGCACTAAGGGATGTCTGGAGACACCAATTCAATTAAACGCATGTTGTTGGACTGTGGCAGAAAAGAAGAGGGCCAAAGGAAATCGAGGCAAACATGGGAAGAACATGCCAAATTCACACCTGCAGACAGGGGAAAATGCCCAAGAGATGCGGTGATACCCACTGAGCCACCGTGCTGAAAATGGCACTTTGACATTATTGAGGTTGTGTGAGTATTGCCAGAAGGGAATGTTGAATTTCAAGACTGCATTTTATAAGCTTGGAAATTCAGTGGAAACAGCTTTGTAGACTCAGAAAAATATTTGTTTTGCAGAGTTTTTGTATCAACGAGCCATTCTGGTTTAGCACATAGATTGGGACTATACATGCATGTGGCTGGAAGGTCGCTGGTTTAAATCCCATGGTCAAAGTTAGGCCCCTGAGCAAGGCCCCTAACCCCAATTGCTCCAGCGACTGACTGACCCTGCTGTCGCTATTGTATGTCACTTTGGATACAGACATCTACTAAATAAACATAAACAAAGGTGTTGCTAAAGATTTTGGGCCCGTGAAAGCATTTAATATTGGGGCCCCCAGTTTATTTTCCAAATTACAATCGTCCTAACTTTCCCCTCTTTATGGCGCCCCGAGCGTAAATGTAACCCAAGAGCAGTAGTGAGGGTGAAGCCGTTCACTGCTGGAGAAGGTGGAGCTCTGTAAATATGCCCCAACAAAAGCAATAGCGACAGTGGAGCTATTTAGCACCAGGGAGGGTGGAGCTATGCAAATGTGACCAAAAACAAGCAGAAGGGAGGGTGGAGCCATTCAGTGCCAAGTGGACAGGAGCAGTGCAGACAGGATATTCCCAGCTGAAGAAGTGAGCTCAGGCTGGTTACCTCCTTGAGAGACGGTGATCTGTTCCTGGACGGTGACATGAGGGCAATTTGGTGTGTGAGGCAGACTTGGGCCTCTGTGTGGTACCGTGCGTGGGAGCGAAGCGAGCACCGGAGAACTGCCCGGTGTGCAGAAAGTGCGAGGAACCTCCACATCTGCTCTGCACTGGTGTACAGAGAGAATGGAGCTCACGCAGACGTCCTGCGGTAAGCAATCGACTCACTCCTCTGTTACAGTACATCACTCAGCGAGAGCAGTCAGCAACTTCAGAGTCTACCAGTAAGCATCATATATATATAATATGCCATGATTCAGTTCAGTGTTTGTCAACCCAGTTTGCAGGGACTCCCAGACAGTCCACATTTTTGCTCCCTCGTAGCTCCCAGCCCGCCTGCACTGTAAAGGTATTCATTGTGTTGGATTGGCTGACAGCAGGGAGGGAGCAAAAACCTGGACTGTCTTGGGATCCCTAAGGAGTGGGTTGTTAAACACTGATTAAACACTAGCTGAGATAACCTAGATCCTATTCCAGAGGCTATGGAGGCAAGGTGCGGAACAACCCAGGATGGGATGCTAACCCATCACAGGCAACTGATCTATCCCAGTAAAATGCCATGTCAGGGTTACATTTTCACCCAGAAATACATGCAGAATATTTATCGTTTACTGGTTTCCTGAGATTTTTTTGAAGTAAAGTTAAACTTTATTTGACAAAAGACCGTAACAGACTGTAACGTTCAGACAAAACAGCAATGTAATGTAAGGAAGCCACAGCTATTTTGAGCTGTATTATAATAAACTTGTGACAGGACAAAATTCATGTATACAGGGGTGTAACTTGTGAATTTTTGCTGCTAGCTAACTGGGCTAGTTCAGTAAAACAGCTCTGCTTCTATGTATGATGGATTCATGTATCATAAATCCCTATGAATTACTAATGAAGAATTGTCACTTTGTCAACCCTGTGCTCAACATCTTGAAATAACATGTACATGTAAAATAGTTGAAGAGCAAATTTCCGAAACTCATTCGGTCCATTTTTTTGTTGTTTTTGAGATGAAGTCAGGCTTCCTTATCATGTGACAGAACTCACTCAGTCGTCATGTAATCCAACAGAAATTGTTAATTACATTTCCAAAACTCACCGAGTTCACAGAAATTTTCTCGAAAGTTAGTTTTGGAAATTTGCTCTTTGATCACATACAGCCGTACGGAACATAACCACGATGATGTTAATGGATTATCTCTGTGGCAGGAGCTTTTGTCAGACTCAGAGCTAATTGTAGTCTGAGGGGAATAGCTTGTCAACTCTGCTGATATTTCATCAGCCTTTGGGATTGCGGAATCACCATAGCCAATTAATTCACTGAAGAATAATATTGGATGTAATATTGAAATCCCAACAGGATTTAAGAAGCAGATTTAAAGTGGTGCTTAGAGTACTGAGGTATCTTCGAATGCAAACCATCCATGAACTTGGTGCATACAGTATGTACTAGATACCTGGAATAAAGTTTATGTTCTAAGTCGTATAAATTGTGTTATACCCACCTGGTGAGACGCATTAATACTACGTAAATAAACTTGGTGTCAGGGTTCAGCACCTATGCTCCTCAACCTTTCGTGTCTCTCCCCCATTTTGCCATCAGGTGTCGCTAGCCATCCTGTCCTCCCTGTGCCCTTCAAGCCCTTAGTGTGTTTGCACAGCTGCTCCCCCCAAGTTACCACATACCTCTGGTTCAAGACCAGTTTCCTCTTTATTTGTAATTACTGGGTTTTGTTTCCCAGTGTGTATTTTCTGTCTTAGTTTTCTTGTTCCTAGTTTTTGGTTTGCATTCGGGTTTGAGTTTTGCTAGGTGCCTGTGTGTCTTTCTTACATTCTCAGTGTTTCATTCTCATTCTTAGTTTCCCTGTTGGTCTCTTGGTTCCATGATTAAGTTTATTTGACCCCCCTGTTTCCTTGTGCGTCATGATTGTTCTACTTGATTACTAAAAAGTTGGAATAGTCCATTAGTACCTGGATGGGGGTGGCAACTTTGCCTATCCTGAAAACTGTCTTTAAATATTGCCAATGACAAATATTGCTATAAGTAAAATGATCATTTATCTTGTTTCCATAAATGTAGGTTCTGTCTTCATGGGGGCCCTGGTTTTTGTGGGTGCTAGGCGGCTACCTATGCTTGCCTTGTGGGGAGTTCTACCGCCCCCTGCAGACAAAGCAAGCACAGACCAGGCTGTAGATTTGACACCCACTGAGCCATGCTGACGCTGCTTAAGTTGGTCATTAGAGGACCGTCACCTCCAACCCAGTGGAAGGAGGGATTGTCATCCGTTGTCAAACCGCTGGGTCACTCTACATGGCCATTTTTTTTTCAACGTTTAGCATCATCGTGTTTTAAAGTTATTGTGACTTTTCCCGTACATTTTAGGCTCTTCCATGATACTTTTAAGCGAATCAAGTAATTAAAATTGAGTATTTTAATGGGCAAACAGATTTTCTTTTACCATTCTTCAGAAATGCAGGGGTTTAAGTCAAATTGTGTTAGAAATTCATTTGACGGCTCGGTAATAGCTAGTTAAAGGTACCAGCAGGGTTACCCTTTACTCTGCATGAGCATGTGGTCTAAGTCCAGATTAATCTATCTCCCGCTGATGAGGTCATTATGCCATTTGGTCTTTAATAGTATGATGTGTTTTCTTACCACATAACTGCGTTTCTTTTATTGTAAATAATTTGCTCTAAATTTGAAGTAATATCGCAGTACGCAGAGATCCAAGCAAACAAGAGTTATGCTTCTACAAGTCAAAATACAAGTGACCTTTCTCTGGAGGTCATACTGTATTTTGCAACAAATGTATTTTGAAAAACAAACAGCTTTGGTTACAAGGCAGCAGAGCAACTGAATACTTGTCTGTTGAGGAATGATGCGCTTACTCCAATTTAAAACGCTAGAGGGTGCTATTTCCCCCCGTGACAGAGCTATTGAAGCGTTTGACCTAACAAAATAGGAAATTGTGTAAATATTCAGTGAAGTTCACCTGCAAGACCATTCCATTGAGCAGATGGTCACAGACAACAAAAAGGTATGGAAGAGTAAAGGTAAATACTGAATAACATTTCAATAAAATGTCTGTCTTCTGTTCCAAGGCTGGAGAGACTGGCCTTAGCGCCAGTGGATAAGCACTGCGTGAGACTGAAGATACTTGCTGCGCCAGTGAATCCAGCTGATATCAACATGCTAGAAGGTGCATGCCGAGTTGCATTTACCTCAGTGCCGTATTATATCATGTTTACTACAAACGGAAAACAGAAAACTCTACACGTCTCAGAACTTCTACAATACTAGTTATCAGATCTGTTATGATATTAGGTAATAGACATGGTCCACATAAAATACTGTATGAAGATCTCACGAATACATAGTTCTGAAAAAGACTGTAAATCCTGTTCAGATATCTCACCGTTGACAGAGCAGAGACTGCCAGTACTGAGTATATACAGCCGTGGAAAAAATTGAGACCACTCTATATTGTTAAACAAATCTGAATTTTTAAGCTCTGGTTTAATCCTGGTTCTGCTGGTAAAAGGCTGCACTGAGCAGCAGGGTGCTTCCAGGTTGAAAATTTCTAACACAGCAGTAGATAAGAATAAGGTGAAGCAGGAGACACTGAGAATGACCAGAAACCAGCCAGGTGGAGGGCGGAAGCGACTTTCTAATGTCAGAGATGACCGTTAACTTATCTGACAGAGCCTCGTGAAACGTATGATGACATCAAGTGACCTTCAAAAGGAATGCAAAAGAAATGGAAAACGGGTGTGAAGTATGAAGCAGGACTGAAGTCCCATAAAGCAGGGAAGAAGCCCTTAATTAGTGAGAAACAGGGAAGAACCAGGCAGCAGTTTGCTCTCTCTCTATCTATATATTATATATATATAGCAGCTTATCGATACCCTAATGCCAGGGGAGTCACCAGGGCATGTTTTAAGAGGGCAGTGGAGGTGGGACCAGGAACCACGAGGCGACAGACAGACAAGGACAAACCATGCCTGTGGGGTTACAATGAAAGACAGCAGGGCAACGACAGCCAGCAGGGGACCATCATCTACAGACTCTGATGGGGAGGCGGGGCCAGTGGGGGTGCAGGCTTACAGGGTAAGGAGTGTATAACCAGGGTGTGGAGATCCGAGGAGGACAGCAGAGCTCTGAGCAGGAAGCTGCGAGACTCAGACACGGACAGAACCAGAATACTACTGTTAGCCTAGACAACCTAGATATTCTCACCTAGATATTCTCACCAACATGGTAGTATAAATATTCTGTTTAACTTTGAGCGACAAGCACACTAGAGATAGATTTGTGCAGACTTCCTGTTTAGTTTCAGTAGAGATATCGTCTTGAGGTTCCATCCATCTTCTAACCACTTCTCCTGGTCAGGGTTGTGGGGAGGCTTGTAGTCTGTCCCAGGCAGGACAGGACATAGGCTGGGGTACACACTGGACAGGACGCCAGTAAATAACAGGGAATCCACACACACACACACACACACAGTTACCCTAACTCTGCTCCTTTATGGGGGGAACTGTACACCATGGTGGGTGGGGGCGCAAACTCCGCACACACGGAACGACCCCCCCAGAGCCGAAGGTGTGAGGTAACAGCGCTGTAAATGCCACCCCCATGCATCTATCAGATTTACATAAATTAAATGACGAATGAGCATTACAAGCATATTTTTAAACAATAAAAAATGATCGTGCTGCTTTTATTGGTTATACTACCACTCAGGAACGTATCCAGTACGCCCACCGTTCCCTGCTGTTGGAGGAAATGAAGGCGTCGGGGAGGTCATGGAAGTAGGAAGTGATGTCACCTCTTTGAACCCTGGAGACTGGGCCATTCCTGTGGGGGCCGGTTTTGGTAAGAGATCCGAATAGCGAGATGCTGCTTCTTTCAGGGACGATTCTAGGATTGGTTTTCAAGGTGGTGGTGGGCGGGGAAGTAGTATAAGACAGGTCATCATTCATTCAACCTTATTATTAGCCAATGATATGTTTTGAATAGGTGAGTGACAGGGGAAGGGACACTCCGGGGGCCAATAGCTGTCAGCTGGAGCCAGTTACCGTTTGGCCCCGCCCCTGAATATGTCCCAGGCTTCATAAAAGGCCTGCAGTGCATACACATGACATTATTCTGTTTCACTTTGGCTTGGAACCCTAATCAAGTGAGAGAACAATCTGCTATTACCTGAAAGGCCAGTATTAAGCACCCTCCTGTGCAATGTTCAAGGAACGTGGAGGACAGAAGCAGTGTGTGATGCAAGTGACATCATCAAGGTTCCCAAGGACATATCTCTGCTGGGTGCAGCTACCATTGGGGTCAACCCCTGTACCGCTTATAGGATGCTACATGACTTCCAGCCACTACAGCCAGGTATGTGGTACACAAGTGGGATGGTATGCAGTACGTGCCTATTTACTTTCTCTAGTGTAATGTACTGTATTAAAAACACTATCTGCTGTGCGGATATTCACTCCTCTCACCTATAGGGGACACTGTCATTCAGAACGGAGCCAACAGTGCAGTGGGACAAGCAGTCATCCAGATTGCTGCAGCATTAGGTGTCAAGACTATATGCGTAATCAGGGATAGGTATGATCACTCAGAAGTACAGACAATGTTTTAAAGAAGCTCAATAGAAATGAAAGTGCGTAATAAAATAAGACAATTCTTCTCAGACCCAACCAACAGGGAGTGATGGAGGAACTTCTGTCCATGGGGGCAGACTATGTGGTGACTGAGGAGACACTGAAGGGGTCAGAGATGGATAGAATATTCCAGGTGAGTGAGCAGGAATTGAGAAAAAGAGATAGCATGGATGTTGGAGGAAGGAGAGAGGAAAATTGTTAGCTGTATGTAACCTACAGAATAACGCAATAATGCAACCAGCAGAACTGGTTAAACACAACAGTCTACGCTTAGCTGGCAAATGCAGAGAGGAAGCCAGAAGCACTGGAATTCGTAAGAAGGGAGCCAGTTTATCCTGGGAATGTATTTCAGAGTTGAGGTGGGCAATGGTGATCCCCTGGAGATGCATGTCGTGTGACTCGATTTCATTAATGATGCCTTTTACAGTAGGACACTCCTTCACCTGGGCTCTCTGCAACCAGGCATCCACAGCCATGTCCCATAAGCACTCAACTTGTAGTCTATCAGGAGATTCTCCTGGAAGCATATGAATTACCTCAGACCACAAGCCGGTACAGACACTAATGTACATGTACTTCATATTATCTCTAGGTAGGTGGTTCTGAAGGGCCCAGTTTGTCTGTGTTTGGCTTTATGGCATGTTCCAGAAGCTACCTTATCTATTAATGCTAAAATGAAAAGAAAGATTTCAACACTAGATGTATGAAATATTCCAAAGGACAGACAGACACTACAGGCAAGAACCTACGGGCAAAGACTGGGGTACTTAGAGGAAACTCATGCAAATGCAGGAGAATATGGAAACTCCACATATACAGAGCAGGATTTGAACCCTCTCAGCTAGAAGGGTGAAGAAACCATGTCGTCCATTTACAGACTCCAATTTATTATAAAACATTCATACATTCATCCAGCCATTTTCCTTACACTCTTCATCTATACACAGCCAACATCAGCAGACAGTCACAATGTATTTATTTTTGCATGTATGTCCACTGTCCTGTGGAACAATCATTACATCAGCTAAAAGATAGTCAGATGCACTGTGGATTCAAGACAATACCATGTTTGAAATACATGCAAGAAATCAGAGGTGAAGCGCAAGTATT
>JAODJX010000005.1:200357-212518 GCA_026776945.1 Isichthys henryi
CTATTCACAAGCAGGGATTCCCCCCCCCCCCCATTCACAAGCAGGAATTGCCCCTTGTTCACGACACTGACCTTGACCCTCGTAACCACGCCTGGGATGCGCAGAAGCCCCTCAGTGCCCAAGCCTTCGCTCTCAATGTGAGAAATCAACTGTGGGCGAAAATTTCACATATTACATCACAAGCAACCCACAGTAAGAGTCATTCAAAATAAATAAAATTTAATTAAAAAAAGGCCAAGCTAAAAGAGTGCAATTTTGTCCTTGTGGTAAAATATATAGCTTTACAATATAACATTTCACTCACTTAAATGGTGACCATTTTGCCTGCAATTCAGTCACTTGTGGACTTTAATGTTCCTGCCTTATGGTGAAGTGCTGTTCTGAATCTCACCCTTTGCAGGATCAGGGGCACCTTGGTTCCTGGTAACCGTTTCTGGTCCTGCTCCAGCAGGGTGGACAGAGGAACCCCAAACAACCCGGATTCTGCAAGAATATGAAACACCGACAACCAGGGTTAAGGTTAAATCAGACTCGGACAGGAGGGAGAGGTGAGATTTGGACATGAGGAGGCGGAGCTGTGCTCCAGCAAGGTGAGATTTGGACATGAGGAGGCGGAGCTGTGCTCCAGCAAGGTGAGATTTGGACATGAGGAGGCGGAGCTGGGCTCCAGCAAGGTGAGATTTGGACATGAGGAGGCGGAGCTGTGCTCCAGCAAGGTGAGATTTGGACATGAGGAGGCGGAGCTGTGCACGATCTATAGTTAAACTCTGCTGACAGCAGCTGAGTCACTCCTTATTGACAAGTGGGCAAACAGTATGTTTTTAGAGCAAATATTGTAAGGAGCCTGAACACCAAAAACAGGAGGTGCTGCATCTGACCTTTGACTTTAAGTTTGAGGGCCTTCTGAGGCTTTAGGTCGATTCCTGCTGTGTCAAACAGCGCAGTCATTTCGATCAGAGCCAGCCGGTGGACTTTCTTCATGTCCTGGGTGGCCAGGTCGCCCACCTTAGTCATACCAGTCCTATCTCTGGATACTTTAAAATTCTAAAAAACAAAAGGATAGATTTCTAATAGAGTCCACCAGTGTGGGGCCTCGCAGGCAAAAAGTCAGCAAAATCAAAGCGTGCAACCCCCTTGATGACCACCAGGTGTCTCTCAAAACACAAATTAAAATGATCAGAGTAAACACAGTCATAACATTTTTATCATACAATAAAAATGCATGTATACATATGTAATTCACACACATGGCATGTCTTTCAGAACCCCATTGCCAAAGGGAAGAAATAATTAAAAATTTAATAATAATGACAAGCAGAAACACAGACAAGCTTTGGTTTCTGTACAATGGCTGTACTTGGTAACACGCAGCATAATGCTTCTCTGTGTTACCATTTAAACTTTGCACTGAACAAGAGGATCGGTTTAATGTTTAATGCCACTCACTGGTAACTTGTCGTCTACGTCACTCTGGGCTCTGGCCTCCGTGCCCTTTGATCCTTCCCTGTAGAGGAGCGCTTGCTCCGAAAATGAGATCTCCACGTTGATCTCCGAGTCCGGCGTGACTGCGCCCGGGGCACCCGCCCCGTTTTCATAGATACTGCCCACTGGACCTGCAGATAATTAGTCATGGGGAGACTCTCAAGGGAAAAACACTGACTCCAACGCCAACACGACTGCAGCGAGAGCGCATTCTCGCGGCTGTAGGGGGGGGGTGGGGTCAGCTGATTAAGCGGCTATTTATACAGTGGAAATTGTCGAATCCAGCACATAAGAGTCCCGCTCAGCGCTGAGGAAGACCATTGATGGGAGCAGACAAAGGAAATGAAGGGGACTTCCTGCTTCCTGTATGGGGGAGGGGGGGTGCTCAGCATGCCATCATCAACCTGAGAAATATGACAACACTGTTATAGGGCTAGGTGCCGTCTCTAAGCAGATAAAAACATTTCACACAGGCATGTACATTTTATTTATTTACCAGGAACTTTTATCCAAAGAAACGCACATTTCAGACGGCAGAGTCTGGATCAGTTGGGCTTTAAAGGCCTTCGCTCAAGGGCCCAACAATGACGTCACTCAGCCGAACATGAACCAGCTGAACCAGCAACCTTCCGATCGCAGGCACAGAATCCTGACCCGCTAAGCAGCACTCTGGCCCCATATACACACATGCGCACACGGACAGGAAGACACAAAGTGTGGGACACACGTACCGCTAGAGCCGACTTCCCCCTCAACGTTTTCAGTTCTCCTTGCAGGCAGACCTTCGACTTCGAGCTGTAGGACAGAAGGCCGAGACCCCGTCGTTACACCACGGTGCTGACATCACATCGCCAGCTTCTACGTCTCCAGCTGGAGTTCGCGGTTTTCAGAAGGTTTACTGAAATTAACTAACTACAACCACGACCCTAACCACAACCAATAAACCAGCAATCAAAACTTATGTTACATATGGTATTTAACACCTTAAAGCACACAAGTTGTATATAAAAATGATTCAGCGACAAACCTCTAACAGATAATAAATGTCAAATGAATGTAAATGTCAGATCCTCTCTACTGCTCCTTTAGTCCCATGGTGCTCCGACAGCAACAAGGCAGACCTGAGAGCTTCCTCTTAACCGAGCAAACAGTCAGGTACAAACGAGTGAAGAGAGAGAAAGCCAAACTGCATAGCTAAAGCTAACTCGCACCCCAATAACGGAATGGGATGACATGCCCCCATAGCTGCTGACCACAAGGGGACTCTGACTCGTCCTACCTTTGCCGCCTGGGCCACTGGGGGCTTGAAAATGTCCCGCACATCAGGAATTTGATGCTGTTTGTTCTTCTTCCTTAGTGTCTGCTTGAGGGTCTCCACCCTCTTCTCCACTGCAGCCGCCTGGGTTCGCGTCAGCGTCGACAGCAGCGCAAAGGTATCCTCCGGGTCCGAGGTAGACCCGTCGATGAGGGTGGCCAGGCCGACCTCGGCAAGCCACGCCTCCTCCCGTTCACCCTCTGCAGACACAGGAGAGGGCGTGATATGCGGAGCATCCGAGCAGCCACACCCTTTAGGGGGAACTCAAAGCAGGAATGGTCAAAAGGCTAGCCCCGCCCCCAAAGCGGCCACACCCCCTTCCACTGCAGAGATTCACAGCATTGTGTAACCGCAAAGAAGGTTAGTTCTACCCCTGCAACGAGAAGCATTTCGGTCTATCAGATTAGCGAGACAGTCATTGAAACCAGAAAAGACTCCTGGAGAGAGTAAAGAATGTGAGAGTCCAGGATTGTCGCAGGCTGGAAGGTCAAGAAGACCAAGCTGTTGAAGCTGACAGACCGATGGACACATGGCCTGAACATCTGGATAACTTATAGATGAACGAACCTTGCTGGGCCGCAAAACAGAATTTTACAATCCCTCCTGCATTACAGAGCTGCTTGACTGTGATACAATGACATGCGCACAGCTCAACACGAACCTGCATCTCAAACGAACCTGACCCAACCTCCACTCAGCGCCTGGTGGGCACCGCCTAAAGCCCGTTATGACTCCTCCCCACGGAGGCCCCAGGGAACCATACCATCAGTCACCTTCAGCTGCACCTCCTCCTGCTGCTCTGCATCTCCGGCGCCGCTCTGGTGGATGTTCTCCACCTCCTTCCAGTAGTCGTCCAGGGACAGCTCATCCAAGGAGTCCTGCGAGCCGCAGTGGCTGCATGGCGATTTTCCCCGTGCGTGTTTGGCGCGACTCTGCAGGTACTGGCAGGTCTTGTGGCTGAAACAAGACAGAACCCAAAAGCTCGGTGACCTATCAAGCCAGGTTCCACAAGGACATCAGCAGCCTACAGTGGAATATTCAATTTAAAAACGTAAAACTAAAAACATTTTACTGCGATTATGTCAATACCGATGCAGCTAAACAGAAGCTGACAGCTGTTGTGATCTTCACATCTATCAATACTCTGAATTCTGTGCTCACATACAGCATATACAAACCGTGGACCAGATGGGTGACAAAACGGGTTTTACAGTAATGCTCAAATCTCATTAGTCTAGCACCAATCAGGATGGTGATTACTTTACATTTATTTAGCAAACGCTTTTGTTGCAAGAAAGCAGGATTGGCCTGTCCCAGGAGTGATTGGGGATTAAGGGCTTTGCTCAAGCACCCAGCAGTGAAATCACTCTGCCGACCCTGGGATTCAAACCAGCAACATTCAGATCATAGGTACAGCCCCTTACACGCTGAGACACACTGCCCAGATAATGTATAATAAACTCCCTAATGAGAAAGAGCAGTACAGCCAAGTACGCTGGGAAACCCAAACCACATCAAATGCTTCCGGTTACTGGTATGTGCATGTTGGAGTGCATTGGAGGGGGTTCACGTCCCAACCAGGACCCAGATGGGCAGTAAGAAATTAGAAGCAGACCCATGTCGCGAATATTTGTTTTTAATACTAATTTAGGAATGTTGATTGCCTTGGAATGGGGCTGGGAGGCGGGGCCTAAGGGTGAGACCTGGGGGCGGGGCCTAAGCGAGGCCTGGGAACAGCTACCGCAGGTCCACTCCGCTGGTAAAACCTCTGTGGACGGGATCAGTGAGAATCAAAAATAAACCCTAAAACCTCAGCATTTGCACACACACCCATCCCTCCAAGAAAACCCCAACCCATCTAGGTTAAATCAGGCCCAAACAGAGTGAAACTTCCACTCATAAGTACCAGAGGCTATGTTTGCTATTGCTGAACACTGTCAGCTAACAATGGGGACATTAGCCACTTGTACTGGCTGGTGCCACAGACCGCAAAGAATTCTCCTCCCCTAGTGACGATATGGCAGGCCGTCTTTGGTGCTGCAGACATAAATGATTAAATACTGAACTTTGATGACTAAATTCTGAACATTTTAGCAGAAGGAAGAACAAAAGTCAAGCAGATGACCTTACAGCCTCTGAGAGATTTCTTTTTAAATTTGCAAAAAAAGCGACTGGAAGCCTGTATTATGTGAAGGCAACACAGTGTGTAAAATGAGACCACCAGCAGCACAGCACAGGAAATGTATGAGGTGTCAGTAACAGATGACATTTTAAGCACTGGACAAACAGCCCCTTTCAGCTCTGGATCTTAGGGAGGTTCTGTGCTGGCAGTATTGAAAAAAAAAGTGAGGCATTTAATAAAGAGGGCTTGTTATTTTTAGACTGAATGAAAGCTGGAGACAATGCTTTAAGCGATACGTCAACATACACATGCAATTTTCTTAATGTCTGCACGACTTCAACATACAAAAGTACTCGCAGCTGCTCAGAGTCGCAATGAGTATTTGAAAGGGCGAGCAAGGAGAAAATCAAAGGTTTGCAGTTTCACACTGATAACGGAACGCAACACACTCTATATGGTCACCGTAGTACCGTGCTTGTAACTAGCCAATTAAAAAAAAAAGAGAGCATGCGGGATTGTGGGTAATGTAGTCAAAGGTTGCCAAGGCTTAAAGAGGCAAGTTCAAAAAAGGCTCTTGATAACATTTTCTGATTTCTGCTGAGATAACAACACATCGTACATTTTACGAAACTAAGTAACGCCATTATCCGACTGGTGCTACACAAACAAATCGAAAAGCCATCAAAACGCCGTCCAACATTGTGTGCTTTCAGGAAGGCACAGATATATCTGCCAATTTTAGATGTGACCAACTTTCCCAGGTGTTTTATTTAAGAAGCATTAAACAGTGCAAACAAAGATGAGTCAGAAACAGGCACATTTTAAACACACAAGGTGCAGCGCAAACAGAAACCTAACCAGGGACGCGTATTATAAGTCGCGATAAACTGTGAACATGGTTTTGTCTGATCTGGAAGAGGACAGAAAAATCCAAAAGGACAAGCCAGCTGTAATGCACACGAAGTAAACGGCGTCTCAAAGTCAAGCCTGTTAAAATCTAAAGGTCAGTCAGGCTGCGGACTCCCAGGGTGACGACGTCGAGTCACCAAGGAAAGAGGAAAGAAACACTCGATTCTCTTTGGTTCGCTGCCCGACGGCTTCGCCAGCTCAAACACAACGGCAGAAATGCCACAGTGCCTTGTATGGACCTCAGGCAGGTCGCGACAGGTTGCCGGACGCGAACTCTCACCCCCGATAAACAGATATGCAGGCACTGCGCTTGCATAACACACCACCTGTAAATAGGTAATCTCAATAAAGATTAAGTCACATTACTGCTACACATAGCAGTTTTCAATCAAAAGCACTGGAAGGATTTTCCCATTTATAAGTCGACTCAAGCAATTCAGGGTAAAGACTTCGTTCAAGGGTCCAAGGGCAGAGTCCAAAGGTTGAAGGACTTATTTTAACCATAGTGTTTTCGGCTCTGGGATATCAACTTGTATTTTTATGTATTATTTAACTAATAACAGCAACAATAATGATATTATCTCTGGGGGAGCAGTGACACGGCTGGCCAAGAGAAGCAGTGCTACAAATCCAGTGAGGATAAATTCCCAGAAGTTACGCAGTGAGCAGTCACCATCACTGCCCATTCTCATCCTCACAGACTCCAGGCACAGTCTGCTGATAGCATCTCCTCATTTTAATTTGTAAGAAAAACACCAGCACGCTCCCCGGCCGTGTTAGATCGGCGGATGTTTGTCTGCTTTTATCTGAAGGGTTTTTTATTCCAGAGGAATGTACACGCCACTGAAAGGGGACACCGGGTGTCACTGCCTTCACCAGCAGTGCGTGATGGGGATCTAATGGTTTTCCAGACGCTCTCCGGATTCAGCGTCAGCGGTGTGCCATCGCACGGAGGCGTCACTCCCTCAACACCAACTTCACGGGTCCTTTCAAAGACCTGGAGATCTTCCGGACGCCACCGAATTGGCCTGTTTAATTTATGATGCAGGGAGACTGACAGGCCAACCACGACCCCACACCCGGACAAATCATCCAGAAGAGAGACTCCGCCGGGGTAATCTCACGGGGCTGTGGGCACGACTCTCAGAACATTCCACTCATCTGACCCTGCTTGGCTGCATGAACCAGACTCTCCAGCGCTATTCACAACGGGACAAACCGCCTTTTCCAACCAATTCTAAAATGAACAATTTTACTGTTTATCTTTCTGTTACTCTTTTTCTCTTTTTTTGCTGTTTTTACTTCTTTGTGGTCTGTAATCTGACTGCTGATAAAAAGCATCAATTTAGTTTAAATCCAACACATGCAGAAAAAACACTTACTGCAACATTTACCACGGAACCGCAACTTCTAAACTATGTGACGGAAAATTGCATAAATGACTGTGGTTATCCAGGGAAAAAGTGGTTATAAAATATGTACATTAACAGTAAGACTCCCCAGCTGCAAATACTGATGTTAGAGTTTCTCTCCTATGCTTACATTGCTGGGGGCGTTCTGGTAGGTGGTCTCCTTGGTGATTTAATTGCAGTTACGGTTCCTGTACCCTCGTCTAATGTCCTACGAAACTGTAAACTTTGTTATAGCAACATATTAATAGGCCTACATGGTAAAAGCAAAGTAGGTGTAACGTACTCCGTGTTTGGCCAATACTTGTTACATATCATGTGGTTTGTGTGTAATCCCGACAAAGACGTTAATTAATACACTGTATTGTGTATGTGACAAAGGCAAATACACAGAGACACAAAGCTTAAAACCAACCAAAACCATTTGGTGGGCTGTTCAGAACTCAATGGTGGATAGGAGTCACGTATATATCACTCTTTTAGGGAGACATACGGTCAGGATATTTATAGGATCCGCTCAGCTCGTTGTAAAGTATAAAAACAACAAAAACGCGCCAAGATCGAAAGCAGGGGTTAAGAAAAGAACTTTAAGGCAAAACTATACTTCAAATGACTCTAAACTACTCAATGTCCTGGTAGTTTCAACCACTTATGATTCACTAAAACAAGAGCGGGTACACCAGATGTCCTAAGGACTAAAAAACAAAAATAAATGCATTAAAGTACAGGCTGAACGTGACCTCCACCTTCTCTCATTTTCCATGCAAAATCCTGACAGACAAAAAGACGGCAGCTGCTTTTTACAAAAGCCTGACCCCTGGCACAGGTCGGGCAGCAACGGGCGATCGCAGCTGGCGACCGCAGACCCCGGGGGGCTGGGGGGCGCAAGACGCCCACGTCCTCCAGCTGGCCCCAGGCTGGTCCTCATGCCTGGAGGCGAATCGTCACAAAGTTTGCATTAAGTCCCCTCGACTTAGTTCAGCGATGCAGCTCGCAAGAGAGGAATATAAAAAATGCATGAGGGCACTGAAATGTCATGCAATTCTGAAATCGATCGACTTAAAAACATAACTTTCTTTAGGCTGCTGTAATTGATTTATGTGCAGCCGGATTATAAATAAAGCAGGAACGGAGCAGCGCTGCCGACGGGCAGCAGCGCCGCAGTACGGCGGCGGGGCGGCGTCGCGCTTCCCCGGCATCGCGGACCTTTGCTCTTTGCGCCGTCAGACGTCTCCATAATTCAAAGTGCACGCTTGGGTGTCGGCGATCCCTCCCTCACCTCGGTACCGGGCTCTCCGCCTCATCTGCGGCGCTCACGCCCGCCGCCGGCCGGGTCTCGCTGCTGCTGAAGTAGCCGGTCAGGACCACTCCGTGCTCGGCTTGCTGTCGGCTCATGTCGCCCGGCGCATTATCGTGGGGGAGCCCGGGCTGAAGCGGCGGGGCTGGCAGGATCAGCAGCTGGGCACGGCTCTCCTTTTCCTCTCCCCGGCAGTGTGGGCGGGGGCTCCTCCCAGGCTCCCGGTCAGCCTACGCAGCGGAGGAGCCCCCGCCCACTGAAAGGCGCATCTAGGTCAGACCGCGCTGGAAACTGGAATTCAATTCACATTAACCTGCTATTTTATATTTAACACTGGCCATCAAGGTTTCAGCTTTATTTGTATAACTTGCCTAATTAAGTCTTATCCAAATTATTTAATTCCATCCATGCATCCAGTAAAATATGTTTGAATTTTATACAACCTGGTTTACTGGTTTAATTCTGTAGGGTGTATTTTCCAAACCCTGTGTAACTTCCTCCTTATGTCAGCGACGTAGCCGTTGTTGTTGCTGCGCCTTTTGGACCGATGTGCAGTAATTCTGGTTCTGTTATTCACTAGGCAGGACTCCGCTTGGGGCTTGAACCGGCAACCTTCAGGGTGTTAGGCAGAAAAACAATAAAGTGATCAGATTTCACAGTTTTATGCTCTTCCTGCACGTTTTCAGCTCCATTTTACTTGTCTTTGCAAGAGTCTGTGAATGAGCCTCTATTAGAAATCCCCAGAAAATAACCCGATATTATATACATGCCCAGTTTGTCTTCAGCTCATCCACTAACTGGTTTGATGTATTATAAATCTTACCGAATAATTACATACAGCACGAACAGCAATTTCCACAGGTCATCTTAATGATATCTGGTTTCACATTTTCACTTTTAAAAGGATTTTCTTGTTTTATTAGCGGATTCTTGGGATGTTTACTTTTCCTAATTTACATGTAATCGGCCTGGTCGTCGCAAACTGACTGCACCACCCTTCAGCTGCTTTCCAGAATGACGAGGACAAAGTTTTATAATATCGGATTGCAACGCCTGCCTAAAATACCGAACAGGCGTATCGCACGGACTCCATCATGCCTGATGTATTATTCATCCGGTCAGTCATAACTGGGCACGCCGTTAGTGAGCTACACTGCCCCCTGATGGCGGTTACCGGTATATGAATGCCCGTCACGCCTAGCGAAAAATCTCTTTGTTAAATATGCAGCAAACTCGCATTTCAGACTGGATTTAGTTCCCCCCCCCAAAAAATACACCCAGTCGATGCCATTCAGCAGCAAAACAAATACTAAGCCGTGTTAAAGGACGTTTTATCGCATAGTCGCACTGTATATTAGAATTATTTATGATGTCCATAAAAATGAAGTGGCCATTTCACCAGTATCTGGAATAGGAAATATATATATATATATATATATATATAATGGAAAATATAATTGTCTTTTATATAAGACTTTTCACATTTAACGTTGGGTGGATCTGGAGCCGTGAATGTTTTTAAAGACTTTTATTTGTCAGCTGGAATGTGGGGAAAATTAGTATTTCTTCCCCGAAGACTTAGGAAAAGTACAACGGACAAAAACGGGTCGTTGGTTTGGTGTGTGTAAGCAGATCATTTATATACCTGGAGATATTTCCTTTGTTTGTGTGGAAATATCTTAAAACCTCACTGAAATTTATTATAATGAATGAAAAATAGAATGTCAGGGACACGTAAAGATCCACACGAGAGTTGCGTTTTTTAATGGATAATCAGGAGATATGAGAGCGGAAAAACGTAAGGCATAAAGGTCAGTCTGTGTTCATTATGTAATGTTTAACAAACTCCCGGCAAAAACTTCGAAAAGCTTTAGATTAACGGTGATTAAAGATGTACATATTATAAATAAAACGCAGTGTTAATGAACGTTGATAGGGCAACATACAGGTATGCAGAAATACCACATAACCCCCGCCTCCGCATTAAAAAACGCCCCTCCATTTCCTTTAGTCCGTCTGTTACATGTACATGCATTATGCGGTAGTGAGATTAATAGAGAAATTGATTACTATCGAAAAGGCCAGCGGCAGATTCCCGAAATCGCCTTCAGAAAACTTTTCGTTTACTAGAAAGATCAGTTCTGTTGTAAATCTCTGAAATTCATTTGCCAGACCAGGAATTAAATGACACTTAAAGGAATGAAATACGAAAGACATAAATGTGGAGCAAGAATCCGTCTGTCTGTCTGTCTGTCTGTCTGTCTGTCTGTCTATCTATCTGTCTGTCTGTCTGTCTGTCTGTCTACTATGGTTTAGCTGCAAAAGCCTGTAACTTACCCAAAACAATTAACTCATGTCTCATAAGCAAATAATCCTACCAGTGAATTAGTCAGTGCCACCAAAATGAAAAGTACAATAAGCTTCGTTTTGTACAATGAGTGTCAAAATGCTCACATATATTGTCAGTGTGTCAGTGTGAATACGCTCCTGAGCTCCACAAGTCTGAATGATAGTCGGTTCCCATGTTCTCACTGTCACTGAGTGATCATTTTTCTTTAGTAAACTTGCTGATTCATGTCAAAGACACCAGTTGCAACACTGCAAGGCCCTGCATTACAGTATGTAAAGTTCACTGGCAAGAGAAAGCACTCGCATGCACATGTAACCTCTTCAGATCTCAAGACACAGTACAACAGCAAACAAAAAAGTCACACAGCACCGTATAACACAAAAACAGAGCAAAACAGCGATACAAGAACTACAAAAGGCCGGCAAACTCGTGTGTTGTGGGAAGCAAAAACACAACAACGCTTGTATCACTGCAATTTATGGAATTTGTCTTTAAATCATTATGAAAGCTTGGTTAGCACAATGAACACATGCAGTAGTTTTTGGTGGAAAATTATTACAGTGAGAAACTACAAATTCTATTTTGACCAACAAAACAAATGCAACTGAACTGCTAAATGATGACAAATCTACAAAACCATTTGTCCTAAAACATTTGGCAATTTTTGTGAAGCAAAGGATGAATGACGTTCTGCGTTGCAGAAGTGACATTATGGCGTGGGGACTGCCCTTGTTGTTTTGCAAATGTTAATTCTCAGTTGGGAAATGCTTCGAAGCAACTGAAAAAAACTGTAAATAATATATCACAGGCATGTATTTTGTCAGATATTAGAATTTCTGTCTGTACAGAGTACTTTCAGCAGAGGTTAAGCTGAATGTTGTGCATAACTTCTCCATGGAAGTCATGCCTCAGGTGGTTTGACCCCCTGTGTAAACAGCCCTCCCCACCCCTTAATCCTGTCCTTAGCCTTTATATAATCACATTAAATGATTAATGTCCCATATTTAGCTGGCATATTGTTGCAAATACTGTGCTGTGTAGGAAGTGTCTCATGTGGGGAAAGTCAAAGATGTAGGGCCTTCTTCATCCTGAATATAAGAATTGCATGGAGACAATTGGAATTACCTTATTTTTTAACAAAGGACTTGGTAACACTTGGGACTTGGTAAAGTTATGTTATGCATGTTATATAATGGTCAGTATATCCATCCATCCATCCATTTTCCAAACCGCTTATCCTTACTGGGTCGCGGGGGGTCCGGAGCCTATCCCAGAAG
>JAODJX010000005.1:215550-229221 GCA_026776945.1 Isichthys henryi
AGTCCCACAGGCCAAAAAGGCCCGATAGGACTCCTTCTTCCGCTTGACGGCATCCCTTACCACCGGTGTCCACCAGCGGGTTCGGGGATTGCCCGAATTTGAAGTGAAAAATTATAATACAGAATTAAACCCATAGACAAGATAACTGGATGTTATAACAATGAAATTTATATGAAACTGTATAACTTTCATATTAAAGGATACTCTTAACGCTTTACTTGAGGAGATACATTAAATACCACTACATTATTTGTATTAAATGACCAGAAACTGGTGTTATTTACGTAACGATCCCATATTCGTTCAACATCAGTCAGCCATAATGGTTTATTTATTTCATGCAGTTACTATATTTGTTCACGATTTCTGCTTCAGTAGTAACTGAGTTACTAAATTACTTGTGTCCCCTTAAGTAAAGCTTTAGCAGGTAATATGAAATGATGGTGTTGTTTTATTCAGGATCACTCCGTTTGCTTTTCCTGAAAACCTGAAAGTTTTCCAAAGACGAGAAATTTGTAATAAATCCGGAATCGGCTAAGTCTGTTAAATCGGTGCATGGCAGTACCCTGAGACACCCAGGCCAAATTAAGTGTTTTCCAGATATAAAAAAGCAATATTCAAAGCTATATTTGAAAAATCTATCCATCCATCCATACATCCTGTAACTTCTGTTTCTGGTCAGGGTCACTGGGGGGTGCCTGGACCCCATTACAGGCACAAGGCTGGGGTACTCACTTAAGGGCAAGTAAAAAAAAAAATCAGCAGTCTATATTATTCAAAACAGTTGTTTTCGATCAATTCCACTCCTTAAAAATCCATCCTTTCCTCTATGAGGCTAATGTCCCTGGATGTCTCCAGGCCTGAATATCCTCTAGCACATGGCGGTGTTTACCTGTTACAGTGATGCCGACGTGGATTAGGGTGACGGTGATGGCGTAGTCCCACATGCACTCTTCGACCAGCCACCCAAACAGCAGGCCACTAATGAGGTACGTGACCTCGGTGGAAATCACACTCACTGTACATGGAATGGGGAGTCTGTCACACAGTCCTTCTGGCTGTAAAGCTAGTTATCCCCGCTCTTCACACTAAACACTGTCACGTAGGGTTAGTAGTCTTCATTATAACCTATCCCGCTACTGTCACCAATGCTAAGAATTGATTTGTACCGATAAGATAAGTTCATCACAACACTGCAGTCCTGTTCAAACTTACCTAAATATTTTGGATTTTCCCATGAATCCTGTATAGTGAAGTCAAAAGGTGCCAACCAGATATGAACATCTTCCAACCTAATAATTAGGATAGATAAACCTTGTGAAATCAGTTGATATATATAAAGTATGCAGCAAGTGTATTGTTTGAGTGTAAGTAGGTGAGAACCCAGGCACAGTAGATTATTTCCAGATATGAATTTAAACACAGTGTAGTTATCTCTCGATGAGAGGCTCTCACTGTCTTCAATTCTCAATAATCACATAGTTTGTTAAATGTTATGCTGGTGACAGTTACCAGCAGGATGTCTGCTAGAGGTATAAAAACAATTGAAGAAGTCATATGATACCACGTAAGTGTAACTGCCTGAGTCTTTGAGACAGGAAGTCACATTCACTCGCAGCACCACCACATGCGGTCGGCACAGAGAAAAAGTAAGGAAGTGCTCCGTTTCATTTTTCTACGTTTCAACCCACCTGAGAAAACCAACGCAGAGACTGATGGTGATGTAGTACAGGGAATAGAAGGAGCCCAGGCAGATCAGCAGCTTCCACAGGACAACCTGACAAAAGATGCAGAAACAGTCACTTTATTCACATATTCACCAAATTATATACAAGAGAAAGATATGCATTTTGTCTGATATATATATATACATATACTGTATATATTTAAAGCTAAGTACACAAATTCTGGATGGACTTAAATATCTAATAATAATAATATATATATATATATATATTTTTAATGTATCCAATTAAAAAGCCCATGATGTGATTAAAGATTCAGAAATGTTCTTACAAGCAATGAGATTAAGTCAGTAACTTCCCAAGCGAATAATACGTAATAAGTAACCAATGCATAAATAGATTAACAATATATGAAGTAAACTAAATACATATATAAGTAGTAAAATAATTATTTACAGAAATACATTGTAAACAGGCTGCGTAAACATTAACTACCGTAATAACAAAGTACAGGTGTGGCAAATGAAGTAGATCTTTACATTAATAGTGTGAAAGGAAGCTCTGAGGTGGGATTCCTGTGGTTCTCATTTCCTAGCTGGTAGGATGCAATGCTGTCCAGGAAATGAACATGCAGACCAGTGTGGGCTCATTGTCCCCAAAACATACGGGATCCAGCCCTGGAGCAGCGCTGGATCTCGCCTGGAGTTCCAAGAGGCCTAGGAACCTTACCCATGTTTCTTCAGTCTTGGTCTCAGTCAGTATCTGCCCACGACGCTTGATCAGCATAGCGCCACAACACCTGCACCAGTAGTCCAACAACATGAAGAGAGGCTGGTTCCTTTGTGGGGACAGACGGTGGCAGGTAGGGCACCACAGGGGACAGACCTAATGGGATTACCAACATGAAAAGCTTCTCTCAAGCTAGCCTGGATTGAGCCCAGTCCCGGCCGGCCGGCCCACATCCACTGCCCACAGCCGCTAAAAATACGTTAGCATCGCAGCCCCTAAAAATATGTTAGCATCGTTTGGCTTCTGCATGTCGAGCCTCTGCGTTCGCTTTCAGTGTTCAGGATATTAATTTGGCATTATTTTGTTGGGATATAAACAGCTACCAGATAACTGGGAAGAAAGCCAGACTTGATTTTGAGCAAATTAAATGCAAATAGGTCACACAGCCACTGTGACTGAAGCTACTTGAAATGCTTGTTTTTCTCCCAGTCATCCATTATGAAACCCTTGACATGGCATCCTTGGAGTAGATGATAAGATCTACAAATAACATACTTCTAAGAAAATCCTGAGACCAACCCCCCCCCCACACACACACACACACACACACATCCCACAGGCAGGTACAGCGTGGCTGAGTGGCTGGGGTGTTCTATGCAAATCCACCCTGAACTTCAAACTTCCATCTAGACCAATAGGAATGGACCATAGCAATAGAGATATTCAACAGAAAGAACAACAGAACGACAATGTATGTCTATGTTTCTGTAATTCAGTGCCATTTGTTGTTAGCCTAAATTAAATGATACCTCTTTGGCTGTAGTACCTTCTATGCGCATAGGTCTGCATGTGAGAAATGCTAAAATGCTTCAGATGACACATGAGATATTAATAAAACCACATGAAAAAAAGCAAACATTCTCTACAAGATGGAAACGTTCACGTTTTTGTCATATAAATACAGCACTGACTCCACATGGTGCCTCACACCTCTGGGACCCAGGTTCGAGTCTCCGCCTGGGTCACATGTGTGCAGAGTTTGCATGTTCTCCCCATATCGTCGTGGGGTTTCCTCCGGGTACTCCGGTTTCCCCCCACAGTCCAAAGACATGCTGAGGCTAATTGGAGTTGCTAAATTGCCCGTAGATGTGCATGTGTGAGTGACTGGTCTGTGAGTGTGCCCTGCGATGGGCTGGCCCCCCATCCAGGGTTGTTTCCTGCCTCGTGCCCATTGCTTCCGGGATAGACTCCGGACCCCCCGCGACCCAGTAGGATAAGCGGTTTGGAAAAACTAAACGGGAGAAGCATAACTATTAAATTCCATAGTAGGCCTGTAATGTCACAGGTGTCTGAGTGAGAATCCTTTAAAAGTTATTAATTCATTTTTGTCACTGGGGAGACTTTCAGCGCAAACTACCACCATCCATCCTGGACGGTGTTTTTTGTTGACATCTTGTAGACAGGAGGCAGATGGCCCAACCTGGCAGCCCTGGATGAATGCTTTAACCACCTGAGTAATTATTACTACCAATTTTGGTCCAATAAAACCACCCAAGGCAGTGGCTCTCGCGAGGCTTCTCCCTGACAAAGACCCTGACGAAAGAAGTATTCACATCTTGTCCCAGCATCTCCCATAAATTTAAGCAAATTACTTGGTCAACACATCAGGGTAATGGCAGACTGACAGGCGCAAAAAAAAAATAACTTAAAGGGATGCCCAGTCACTTAACACAACAAATTAAAATCAAGATTCTGCCTGTACCTTATAAATAATATCTTACCAGAACCCAAAATCCAAACTAACAGGAAACCTAAGACTAAGACTGATAATGAGATACATGCTAGAAAGTAACCAAACTACAGAACCACTGAAAAATGCTGAGAGAAATATAGTTCGTTGTAAATATTTTATATACACAGATTGAATTTTTGTATTTGATACAATAATTAGTAGCCTATTATGAAATATCTAAAGTATAACGTATTAAATATGACTTCCAATATACAGCAAGATGCTTCTTTATAACAACCATTTTGCCACATAAAACTATATGTATCAGTTATTCAAGTACTGGGAAGTTTTTCATTTTAGATTGGTTGTTATTGTTGGAGAGCATGAAACCTCTTTTAGGTAATATGTTCAGGAAAAACGCGTGAGAGTTGTGACATCAGCAACGGAACTATCATTTGAAATCCTGGATATTTTACACTTTCAGTCAGACATTAATAAGATTATTCTTGCATAAATGCGGGACAGATGCCTGCCTGTGCAATGCTTTGTCCCAAACTTGAACCCAGCGTTACATGTATTCACCTTCTCTCATAACTAGCATACTTTCTTTTTCCGTACAGGCTTACATAAATGCTGTTATGGCCACGTAACGCGGGGCTTCCGTGTTTGCCATTGAAATAAATTAAATTAATCGATATGAATGGTTATAGTGCGTTTCAGCAAAGCGATCAGGGCTGCAAACAGTGATTTGCCTGCGCACTGTCTATCACGTGGCGTTTTCGCCAATCGATCGACATCAGGTCAAAGTTACAAGAAATGTTGTTGCACGCAGATCTTTTTACCTGCACTTACATTTCTTTTCTACATTGTGCATTGCTAGGCCTATATATGCCTTTTCGTAATTCCCAACTTCTGCTGCCAGGCGTGTGCTGTCGTCGCACTTACGTTTTGAAACGAAAATGAACTATGCCACATTATAGCGGAAATATGATATTAAATCAGAAATATCTGAAAACAAGCAGAGTTAATGGGATGATTATTAGTGCTATAAACACTTTATTCAATCACAATATTTTTACAGTGAGATCGCTCGCATCCGCACTTGTTTCGTGCGGCTATTACAGTGGCATTTCCTTTACTTGTGTAGCAAGCTGAACATTTTATTTTTAGTAACAAAATGGTAACCGTGCTGGTTTTTATTATACATTTCATTCTGCACCCGATACAGTTGCGTCGCACTTTCATCCGCCTGCCGCCCCGATTGCTTATAAGGGTGAAACTGTGCGGCGATCGGTGCTCATAAGCTTAAACATTATTTTTTGGGGGAATATAGCAGCTAAAAAACTTTCGATGTGTGGCATCATGTGTTTCGGCGTGTAGCTAGAGCTCCCCTGCAAGCTCTTGCCCGGCTCTGCGCATGCGCATTGTCTGCTGCCTGGTCAATTTGTCAGTACTCGTGGGAGAATTTGGGTAAGAAACAGACAAATTTAAACAATTATACTTTAGGATAAACCTGTTTATGCCATAAACGGCCCCCTATATAAATACGCAGTGTTCCGTATTATACTTTCGTTTCAGCTTCGCTGCGATTGAATTGGACTAAAACTTAGCAATAAAGTACAAAACGACTGGACGTGTCATCAATAATTTCAGCCAGGAAGAGGTTCAGTGTGATAGAGTATGTAATGAATTACACAATAAAATTACAATAAAAGTAGCTGCGAAATGTGGCGAAATCGATGGCAAATGTGTTGCACTACCTTTGTTGTTTCTTAGGCACGACTATTAAATGATTTATTATACTCTTTCAGAAATAATAGCAGGTCCAGCGGCTGAGAAACAGCAGGAACTGGGCGCTAGTCAAGCGAGCGAGACAAAAATATTTCAATCACCATTTCCTTCCAGTAAGGTTTTTATACAGTTAAAATATTATTTTTGTTTTATTGCAACGTGTCTGCGGGCCTGCGGGTGAGAATTATATAGAGTATATTCCAGCTCCGCCATTTTGGGAAACTGCCTTTAAAACACATTAAATAGTATCAGAGCAGAGAAAAGTGTTTATATGAGATACAATGCATGATCTGCGTCTTACGCCGAGAAGGCTGTACTGTATGTGAAACACACCTAGCCCTTTTATTGATAAGAAAATCCGCTCTTAGCCCCGAAACGAGTCTTTAATATCCGTAATACTCGTAATAAAAAGTATCTGGGTAAGAGAGCATGAAATAAATATTAACAGTCTTAAAAACAAACCGAGGGAATTTGACAACAATAGACCAAGGGAAATAGATTCCAGGCAATCAACACCCTGTTTTCGCGCTTGAAATATAAATTAATTTTGTCTTAATTCAAAAAGTATTTTCGTGAAATTAGCTGATTTAAATATTTTGGTCTCTGCGGACGCATATAACGTGTTTTGCTCCTTTTACATCGTATAAAAAGAGCGGCACTAGCGTGTAAACTTTCTTGGAATATTTTATTTTTCATAAATCGGCGATTTGCTTAGTTAATGTGGCTGGCAGACTGAATGCCATCACTTAATTTTATACGACCAAGATGCGCATATCGTAAAACGTTTAATTGCAACAAGTGATTATAATGGCAAGGGATCCATGAGGATAGTGGCCATTGTATATTTACATTTACCTTAGTCTAAGTATCAATCACGTCAATAAAATGCGCGTGAATTTTAGTCTCCATTTTTTGCCGAGAGATTTCATTGTTGAATAGGTCTTGAAAGTTTCAGGCGCAGAATTGTACAGAATTGGACAACACTGACCTCTAGTGGCAGGGTGCTGCTATTACAGTATTGTATGATTTTTCTGACCTATTGTAATTTTCAGTTTTATATGGAAATACGGGGGACTTTGTTAAATGTACACACCTTCCTCTGGTTTTTCTTTAGCTGGAGAAATGTATATAATACGTAAAAATGTTGGTTCATATTTATGCAATATGTATTTGTGTAGAATGGTTTGTGTTGTCAAGCGTTTATCTATCGAACAATTTTCAATTTATGTATGTGATGCCCCACTTCAGAAATAATTAGTGCAATTTTTTGAGACGTGGAGCTGTTTAACTTAGATTGTATAGATCTGTATAAAACACACCTAATATAGCAGGGTTGGACAGCCTTATCCGCAAAGGGCCGGTGTGTATGCGGGTTTTTGGGATACCCTTTAGTTCAGCTGTTCAAACCCAGGTGTGAGGACTCTTCAGCCAATCAGTCCTCTATTTAGTAAACTGATTAGCGAAAACCCACCCACATACACAGCGGCCCTTCCTGGATAAGATATCCCACCCCTTTAGTATAGTTTGAAATGGTCTGTTATATTGAACTGTTTTTAGAAGTAGCCCCCCTTTTCTCATTTGTGTTAATGCCCATGTTTGCAGCTCAGGTCTCAGCTACATTTTGAAACCCGTAGAAGCAGGTGCAGTCGGAAATGTTTTGTTTTGTTATGAACACCTGGTCATAAACGAAACATGTCTAAATGAACGTGTGTCAGATCTGTCTGATATGGAAGAATCGGCCGCCAGACCCGGCTGCCCTGAATTTGACGTCTATGGAGCCATGGACTGGACAGACGGTGTCGGAACTCTGCCCGGCAGCGAGCTGAAGGTATGGGGCGCGGCTCTGTGAGCAGGCCGATGCCAGTGAACTGGCACGTGCAGTAACACGGTGCCATTTTGCCTGCGTTAAAGTACTAATGTCAGGATTACACACAGAAGACTTTATTTGTATTGGCAAGAAAGTACTGAGAAGGAATGCCTACTGTTTAAATTGTTGGTAAAAAAAAAAAAAAACAAATTGACTGTTAATCAGCATCATCTATAGAAAATTAGCTCTAGCCTTTATAGATTTATTATACTATTTATTATAATTTCTGATCCCGTGTGGATCTACGGCATAGCCGAAAGGCGGAATGAGCAATGCGAGCTGAGCGTGTGAGGTCACCCCCGTCACATGACACAGGACTCGGTCAGTACTGAAGCTGCCTTCTCTTGTGGCTGTCAGTTTCGTGTGAATGAGTTCGGAGTGTTGGAGGTCATCACCGAAGATGCAGAGCCTGAGGGCATCAAGAAGGCCCACGCCACCACCACCTGGGCCATCCCTACTGCTCAGGAAGGTAAGCACTGCCCGTTTATGCCTTCTACAAAAGGACACTGTAGTTACATGACACACTGGGTGTGGTTTCTCTGATCTGTAAGAAATTTATAATTGGTTGAGAGACAAGTGCTCCATCTTATGGACATCAGGTGTACTGCATCCAGAGTAAATATTCTTGTCTGCAGCTACTACACCAGTACATAACATCAATCATGTCAGTAAGCCGTAAATAAGGCCAAACTCATCAATTCATGGAGGGGCGATGGGCAGAACCGAAGTGGTTTTCTCGCAAAACGGTGTGTGTCTTCCTCCTCATTTTCGAAACGTCTCGTAAGCCGAATCTCAGGCATTTTTACAGTTTTAATGTTTGCCAGACACTTTTCAAACAGAGGAAGTGTCTCGCTTGCGTTTCCTGCAGAAGCTGAGAAGATCGCTGTTGTGCGTCTGCTGCACCATTACTGCTCCAGCTTTTGCTGGCCGCGCGCTACTCTACACCCACTAAGGTCATCCACTGCATCTGTGTGTAATTATTCCGCTTAGACAATTTGTACTGACTACCTTTTATATGCAGCAGACAAACTGGAGTACAGGGGCGTGGGGGATACATATCAAAACAGATCAGAGTTTTTTGAGGCTCACAGATTTTCTGCATTTTTTGGGTGGGGGTCCTGAATTTTGTATCCACTTTCTTAGACCCATGGAAATGTGGTTTATAGCCAGGGATTGACATAACTGGTACGCAAGTACGCATTCACCTTTAAAAGCGATACGCCTGGGAATTGATTGTTGTGACAGTGCGAATGCGTACGTATTTTATGATACTTGAATATGAACTGCAAGATGATATGAAAGAAATTATCGTGCATTTTAACCTTTATATGCTAATTCGTACTTCATTTGCAGTATAGAAGTTAAAATGCACGATAATTTCTTGTCATATCGGCGCAAATGCACATAAAATATGTACGCATTCACACTGTTACAACAAAGGTGAATGCGTCCTTGCGTACTAGTTATGTCAATCCCTGTTTATAGCCCATTGTAGACAATGAATCTGGCCACCTGCGTAATCCTCTCACATTTGGGCCCTTATGCAAAACCTTTCACCTTTACTGCCCTTTGGATGCTTACTGATCCTTCTACCGACACCAGACTTTGGTCAATGTCCACTTTTCATATAGCCACCTCAACGATATCAAAGCTCCGGACAACGTGGGTGGTCTGTTACCTATGTGTACGTCCTGATGGAAGGAGACACCACAATGCCAGACCATTGATACACAGAACAAAACACAGCTTCCCCTGTCATCTTAATGAACGTGTCTGTAAGGTTCATCTTGGCGCTTGGGTACATAGATCTGCATCAGTCATTAAATTTGTGTACAATCAGGGACGGTGTAGGGGCTTGGCTACCCTGGTAGATTCAGGGGGTGTAGCACTTTACAGAGGGCCCTTGAACACATAAAGTTACATGTGAAATTGGACAGGGGGCCCAAAATTTTCAGCTATACCCCAGTGTACGATAAACCAGCAAGTGGATCCAGCATCTTCTGGTTACCGTGAGTCAAACTGTGCCCTATACCTGGATGGGACTTCAGGCAGGGTGGTGCTAAGGGGAGGGACCCAGAACCAGAAGGTTCTTAGTTTGAATCTCAGCTGGAAGTTGGGGGGGGTGGTTCAGAGGGAGGGGGTCTGGGCGAATTACTGTTGTTATAAATTTGTGTGTGTAAATACCACCCACAAGTTGAGGTTTAACTATATTTGAAAACCATAAAAATGTCATCTGTTAGCACAAGTTTCACAACAGTTTGAACTCAGTGATTAATGTATTCCAGAGAAAAGAAACGTATTGTTTTCATTTATTAAAAATGTTACTGTAATACATAATTTGTGCATTCAGAGATGTGGGTCGACCCAAATGATGGTGCAGATGGAGGGCCTGCCACTGAGTGCCGATTCCTGTTCCCACGTCCCTTTTTGCTAATTAACTTCGACAGGATCCCGAAGGGCTTTTTTGGGGATTTTTCCATCAGATTTCGGAAAACACCTTTTATGGTTTTAGTTTATCTCTTTGCTGGCCGATTTGTGCTGTGTGTAAGAACTGATGCATCTGGATTACAGACACATGTGTGCCACATTTTGAGTTTGACCTGGTGTACATACAGAGCTTAATGGTTTGTCATTTATAATCTCTGTTGCTTATTGCTATTGTTTTTCAGATGTGTGCAAGCTAGGGTGGAATGTAGTTTAATATTGGAGAACGTTTTGGAAAATAGATCTGTTTTTCCATATGGTAGTTGTTTGTTCCAGACTTTCACATATTTTCAGACATCAGCCAAATTGTATCGTTAGTGGGGCTGGTGTTCGGTGGGGTGGGGCTGGTTATTGGAAACAGGCTGGACACCAGGATACTGTAAAGTTAGGGTGCAGCTCTGAGTTTGTCAGAATGGCTCAAAAAGCGGCCCTCAGTCTTGCTTTTATGAAGAGAAAGTGTTATTGCCTTAACGTTGTAGGTATATTGACGTTATATTATTTGTTGCCCTGACTGAATGATTTTCCCCGAATATGTAGCAGGAAATCACATTAACCTAACAGGTTTAAAATCACATAAGACACAAAACAAGATTAAATGTTTTTAAATCTTTCAACTTCATTGCACGTCACCCACAATAAACAATTTATATGATAAGATGTATTTTGGTTTTTTTCCGTCTTTTTGTTAGTTTTGTTATTGTTTTCTTGTCTTTGTAACTTGTGCCCGGGATATGATGAAATACTTATGTTTATCACAGAAGTAAATGGTAATAATATAATAGTCATTTATCTACCCCAAAGGCAACATCGACAGTTCAGGCAATGAAGTTATATAGTTTGAGTCTGTCCTTGTCGAGGGCGGGATGCACACTTTGGCACTTTCTGGTTTCTAATGACCCGAAGGAGCAGTGGCAGACCTTGGAGTTTGAGGGAGAAATGGAGGTAACCTAGTCAATGTCCCCACAGCGTTTTCAGCCTCCTCCCCAGGGAAGGAGGGCGGCCCAGAGCTGCCGTGGGCCAGGCCAGGCCTGGTGTGCGTCCGCTGCCACAGAAAGGGATCCTCCGTGGACTTCCTGGCCGACGGACGACACTGCAGCGAAAGGTGTCTCCGGCAAGACCAGCAGGAGTGAGTCTTGGTCCAGTTGGGTTCTTTGCTCATGGGGGGAGGGGTTATTATTAGTGATGGACAAAATGATGCTTCATGAACCATTTGCAGTATTTTTTTGACCCCACTAGATGGTGTGTTCTATTCAAAAAAAGAGCACAATGCATGTCCCAAAGCAAACCAATAGCACCATCTAGTGGGGTCAAAAAATACAGCAAACGGTTCATGAAGGGTCATTTTGTCAATCATTAGTTGTATGGTCATGTATGGTGATTAGTGTTCGAATTGAAGGGCATCAGTGGGGTCCCAAATAAGACCCAAATGAGAGCTTTGTAACACCACGTAAGTGAGAAAAAATGCACCTGAGGTGCCTACAGATGACCATCTTACAAAATTTCATTCAAGAACTGTACCTAAATGTCACTGGAAACGATATATTTATTCAAAGGTTCACGTATGCCAACCCTGGAATCCGCAAGACCTGTGACACAATTTGAACACTGATTAATGGAATCTGACTTGATGGGACCCTGTGGTCTAGAAGAACAGAGGAACTGGAATTGTTGTGCACGATTAAGCCGTTATGATGGATTATACATCATCCGTCTGAGTCACGTCACAGGAAAAAAAAATCGAGGTCACGGCAGGTATTAATTATAGCGATTATGCCCATATTTGTGGTTATTAATAACTCAACAGTAGTTCATGATGCTGTTCGCAGTTCCCGTACTGCTGGTGCAGTGGGACAGGGATTGTGGTTCCAGGATTTGATTCAGATGAGGATCAGTATTTTGGACAAACTGTCACAGCCTTCAGGGGTTAAAGGAGGCTGTATGGCATAGTGGTTAAAGAGGAAATTATGCTGTAAAGGTTGCGGGTCCCAGTACAAGGGCTGGGAGCTACCTTGAGTGGTTAAAGTGATAAGAGACGAAAGTTAAACAGCAAACATTTCATGGTCTTCGCATTTATAATTTAGGTATAAACAGGTACTACTGGCTTGTGTCAGACACAGAGGTGGACTGGCAGACAGGCACAGGTCCAGACGGAGGGTGTTTTAATCAGTGCTCCTGCAAAGGAGAGCTGAGGTCATCTTTAAGTGTGATTCCCTCCAGAGATGTGCCACTACCATGGCAACAAAGGGAAAACGGGTGGCGAAAGAGTAGAAGCATTTCCGTGTTGCCTGACAGAGGCTCTGATGTCCATTAGTGCAATGTGGACTTGCAGACGGTCCATGTTTTTGCTCCTTCATAGACCTACCCGGAGCTGGGAGAGAACAAAAACGTGGACTGTCTGCAGGTCCCTGAGGACCAAACTGGGAAATACTGCACTAATGGGATCAGCCAATCGATGCCTGACCTTCCCCTCAGCTACCAGTACAGTCAGGTGATAGGCAGAACATTTTGGATGTCGCAGACAGTAAGACTGTAATGAAGCAAAAACCACTGCTTCAGATATTGAATGATGTCAGGGTGAAAATCGTGGAAGCACATGTGCTTTTTATTAACTTTATAGACAACAGAAACCTGGAAAGCAGTATCTTGTGTGTTTTACAGGTTTTCTCAGTTTTATTTCTATAGACAAATCTGTGGTGTGAAATTCCCATATTTGTTGTTGAAAATTGTAAGTAGTAAAACTGAACACGTTTTTGATTCCGCTCAGTTCTGATTTCCCCAGAATGGATTTTACTGCTCTGAGTGCCGTAGAAAAATTAGAATAGCTATTAATTGTGTACTGATGATGGGTCCACTGTAAAGTGGCCCCAAATGAACCCGTCTGTATACTTTACCTTATGGGGACACAGTGTCCCCACAACGTGATGAATTCCTATTTCTTTTTACTCAATTTAATAAAAATCCGTGACTGCATTGAAACTGCTAAAAGTGCAAAAACTCTTGTATTTTGATTGGTTACTTATGGTTATGGTTAGACCTGGGTTAAGGTTGTCATAGTTAGCGTTAGCATTTTTCACATAGAAATGTATAAGCGGTCCCCATAAAGATTTGTGTACCCAACTGTGTGTATGTGTGTGTGTGGTACCATGGCATTTAAATCATCTCATCCATTAGGACCAACGTAGCTAGCACTGACAGCAGGGTGTTTTCTGTCCCGCCAAAGGGAAAAGGACACGGCCAGCACCAATGGCGAGGCGGTCAGCGTGGGACGAAAGCGGTGCCTGGCATCACGTGGGATCTCGGCCGAGGAGATGGAGATGTTGGCGGACGCTCAGGACGATGACGAAGACTACGTGGGTGTCGGATTTACGGCTCTCTTACCCTGG
>JAODJX010000005.1:239593-251134 GCA_026776945.1 Isichthys henryi
CCCCCCCCCCCCCCCCCCCCCCCCCCCCCCCCCCCCCCCCCCCCCCCCCCCCGGGGCGCTTATTGTACCGCTCTGCTTTCAGTGCTGTGGGATGCCCGTATTCCGACATCAACATCAACAAGGACTCGGTGTTGCCCGACCGGCTCAGCGGCGAGATGCCCGGCTCGAGTTCGGTGGCAGCCCGGCCCAGAAGGGCGGACGGGAGCCCGGACATGGCGGGCAGCGTGACCGAGTGAGACCCGAACACAAGCACAGGGAGAATCACTTAGGGGAACAAAGCTCACGGCTAGGAAATGGCCCCCATGTGGGTCAGGGTGGTTTGGGGACACCACAGGGGCCCCTGTAGCCTCACATTTCAGGGTTGGAGCTTAATTCCAAGCGCCAGCTCTGTGTGGGGGTGGATTTTGCATGCTCTTCCCATGTTTGCTGGTGATTACTCTGGACACTTCTGTCTCTGCAGTCCAAAGACATGCAGTTAGGTTAACTGGGGTCCAATTGCCCATTTTGTGTGTGTGTGTGTGTGAAAGAGACATAAAACTGATGCAAATAGCACATTATTTCATATGTTATATTACATTATATTCCTCTTGGTGACAGCTGTAGGTGTAGTTTTAAGATGCAGTTTGCAGTGAGCGCCGCCCTGTAGGCTGACATTTATACCATGTGCAGCTCTGTGCTCCCTCACCATTTGTTCTTTCAAACCAGTCCTTCCATTTTCAATTGTCTCTGGTCCAAAACCAGATATGTGTCATCGGGACAGACGTTATGTTTTTCATCCCCCCCTTCCCACCCAGCAAGCCCCTGGCCCCCAGTGAAGCGAAGGGCCCAGAGGTGACCGTCTCCGAGCCCGCGCCCAAGAAGCCCATCACCAGCGAGCCGAAAAGGAGGTTAGCCATCTCCGTTACATAAGAGCTTCAGCTGTCTTTAAAATACCCCATAGCCCCCTCCCCCACCTTGATGGTGAACTGCGCCCGGTGTGAAAATAGCCGCTCGTTCATTCCCAGCTCGGTCGTGCACCCAGCCGGCCCATGTTTAATGCTCTCAGTGTGCCGCCAAGACTCTGATGTGCTGCCCGCAAGCCGGCTGTGGGAATCACACAGCGCACTGATGAAAGTTTTCCAGCAGGATGCATGCAGGCCCTGTGTGTTTATGCACCTTTAATGAGAGAATCAGCCGTTCGCTTATGACATTTTTCCATAGATCCTTGACAGTATTTGTTAAAGGTATCCATACACAAGCAGTGGCTCTCTCAAAATGTGTTTACAGTAATTTTATGACATATATCCAGGGCAACCTGTGCCCCTTTATGGCTAAAAATAAGGCATTGAAAAAGTATTAAGTGTTATTGTAATACAACTAAAAAGGAGTGAATTATACGCACATTTTCCCCATGACTGCACAAGCAGTGCTGCTAGATTTTTCTAAATGCTCCTGGTTAATTTGCTTATTGAAATTCACACAGCGAAAATAATCAGTTAAACGTGATGTCACAGGCACGCTTTTCATGGAAGGTGCCAATTCTTCATGCTTGGTGATTGGTGTTTTCTGAATACTGAAACCGTTTGGTCTCTCGGTGACTGACAGAAAAGCAGAGTGGGCCAGAGTGCAGTTGCTGACATGGCTTCGTGGTTTTTCTACAAGCCGTGGAGAACGATCGCCTCTGGTGGTCCAGCTTGGCTGGAATATCCTTGAGGTCACCCGAAGGCCGAGCGCTTTAAGATGTTAGATCTCTGAGTGAGCAGTTAGGTCGGTTTTCAGTGTTACGGAACTTTCCAGCATTTCAGTGCTCCTTGTCACCCACCTGCTTATTATAGAGCTTCCTTCCACTCTGAAGATGGCAGTTTAATGGTAATCTTTCATTTATTATTAGATTTTATTTAGATGTAGATCTCTCAGAATTTACATAGAGCGCATATGGACGGCAGCCAGTGACCCTTAAAATCCGAACTCCTCATTTCAAGCCGCACGCGACAGAGCTAAGGTACGTGTTCTGCAAAGATAAACCGGACAGTTTCATGAAGCGAAGCAGTTTGAGTTCGAGTGTCCTCAGCTAAATGTGAGCCGGTGCGACTCGGCGACATAAACAGTGCCGTTACTGACCGCTGAAATTTTGTCATCGCGGGGGAGGCGCCGAAATCTCCAGAGTTGGTTCATGGCCCAGCCGGTACTAAAAGTCCCATCTGCCTACAGGGTGGGACGACCTTGCAAGCAGAGAAAAGTAGAGGAGGTACAGGAGGAAGAGGAAGTTGAGAGCGAAGTGTCCTCCATAATGGAAACCAAAGGTATGCAAACACACGCAGATGGACTATCTATACCTTTATGGGAATTTTCCATTCATTTCTATGGGCAAAACTGTAATCCCAACAATAACAACCTTAACCCCTACCCAGCCCTAACCTTAACCATAAGTAACCAAACAAAATACAAGATATATTTTATCTTTTTGATTGCATTCACATATATGAAATTAAGTTTTCCCTTTTGCAGACTGAAAAAAATGCCCGCACAAGGTCAAAATAAAAGGTTTTCCGCAATGTAATACACACATGGCCAAACACACACACACACACACACACACACACTCTTCCTTTAAAGATATCACCAGGAAACAGTGAATCACAAATATTTTCCATGTGTCCTAGATGTGAACCCAGCCCTGTCCAGCTACCTATTTTCCGATACTCAACCATGGAACTTCACTAGTAAGAAGACTTATGCTGTATCTCACCGACTTACTATTTTTTCGTCATTTTCTCTGCGTTCGTCTTAAATTGCAAATAAACAAATAAAAGGCAAATGAATCCAGCACATGTACTGTCTGCCAACTGCAGGGGTCTGCGGTTCAGCCTGAAACCCATTTGGAACTGGCTGCGACAGGGCTTCTCTCGTCTGGTTTTGTCATTCAAAGCTCTGCGCTCATTTTTGTGTGACTGGTCAGCTCTGAACACTTCATGCTGCGGCGTTTGTAGTCCAGGCAATGACCCTCGACTAAAAACCCAAAGTTACACAAATCATGGTAATGATGCACAAATTACAAGGTACTCAAATAACTATGAATATTTTGAATGTGCAGATTGGTAAAGCTGAAACCGCTTAATGTAGATCTAAAGATTTGTGCCCGATGAAGCTCTAATCCGGTGTTTCCCCACCCGCTCCTCTGGGACCCCCAGACAGTCCACATTTTTCCTCTCTCCCAGCTCCCGGTAGGAGCAAAAACATGGGGTAATGCTTTACATTAACTGCACCTTGATGATGCCCTTATAATGCATTCATAGAACATTCAGTGCCCCTACATAATGCATTTATACAGCATTCATAAGAAGCATGTAAATATACCTTAATATCTTAACATACCTTAACAGCCTTAATATACACTAAAAACAAACATTATAATCATTTAATCTGATAATGTTTATTAATGTATATTTAAGCTGTTAAGGTATAGATACATGCTGACTATAAGTGTCCTATAAATGCATAATGAATGCTTTATGAAGGTGCAGTTAATGTTAAAGCGTAACCAAACGTGGGCTGTCTGGAGGTCCCCAAGGAGCAGAATCAGAAACACTGCCCTAAATGTACTGAGGAAGAGCTTTGGACGACAGACTGAAAGCGAGATATTGGAAGGAGAGCAGGAAAAGCAGCCGTCCATAAGCCCTTCTCCCCTTATGTAGCGTATTTAGACAAGGACATGTTCTCCACTCAGAATCCTCTTTGTTCCATTTTACCAGAAAAATAACTAATTTTCATTTTCACCTGAGGGGTCTCTGTGATGAATTCCAGCTAACTGTGTTTGCTCATGCTTATTACTTGGGATTGAAGGCTATGTGACCTAAACACCTTCTATGTAAATCTTTCAGGAATCCAGCTAGCAGAAATCCTTCTGGCAGTAGTATCAGTCTTTTCGCTGTGGTGGTCCCCCGTAGGCGGGTGGGGATGTGAGACGGCGGGCTCTCTGCCTCCTGTACTGGCACTGTGTCGCTCGACATCTCTGAATGTCACGGTGACCTTCTATCAAAAGCAGCGGAAGGCGGTTAAAAGGCTAGCTGTACTCTGCGTGTGTCTGCGAGCAGCTCTGTTAGAGGCGGAATTTATTTAAGGGCAGACGGGAGAGATCGTAAATAATTACGCTGATTAGCCGGGGTGGCACCAGCGCCAGCACGGAAAATCGACGTGAGTGGTAGTAAGCAAGGGCCTTTAGGCCGAGAAACGCAGACCGGTCCATTTCCGAACCAATACGAAAACCTTCTGGTTCCCCAGGATCATTCCTGTTCCTGAACCGACACGGTTCCGTGACGGGCGCTCCAACGAAGACGGAGCTTTGCCCACCGCAGGAATGTGACATATGAGAGCAGGGCAGGATAAGCTGACACAGTAGCTAGCTGTACCGGGACCGGGATGGTGGCAGCTGATTGATTATTGACAGTGATTAACATAATGGCACATTCACCGCATACACCGACATGTGTAGCGATTTCTCGCTGTAACAGCGTGAATGCATTCTTATTGTATGTAATCTTTGTTCGCTTATTTTTATGGGTGCTTCATTTCTGGTGCAAAGGGTAAAATGCACGTTAATTTCCTGTTGTAGCAGCATAAATGCACATAAGTATGCCTGGGGGATGCTGACCTACAGTTCCACATGGGCTTTGACCGGCACTGGTTGATGTACGCATGTGCCATGATAACGAGGCTGTGTGGAAAATGACCCAGCACTATACTGAGATTCTCCAGCTCATTACAGACGCCTGTGGATTGCGGCTTCCCAAAGCTGCCTACCACGGGCGTTAATAGAGCATAGTTTCCCGTATCGCTTCTGCAGCATAGCTGGATATCTGGGCCTCATTAATTAAGAATGATGAAGTGGTCCAGTGAAAGCGGGATCCCAGCATTCCGCGTGGTCTGGGGGACCCCCGGCTGCGGATATATCGCAGTAACTGAAGCACAGCCACGGAGCGGCGTCTCGACTGGCTGCAGTTTGCCAGCCACATGCAGACCTCCTCTGCAGTCAGGCAGAGAGACTCTGCTGGAGCGACTGGTTGCTGTATGTGAGGTATGCAGATATGAATGTGGCCAGCTTGGGGCAGTCAGAGAGGTGGTCTGCATTTAATTCATATTATATGTGACTGCTAGCTTAGTAATAATTCAGGGAAAAAAGATGCATGGAAAGTCGTTGGTGTTTCTTTATTAGAGCAGCGTTCAGAGTCCGCGTTAAGCCCATGGCTGACTTACATCATGAGCTCATTTTGTTTAGCCTGTCTTCCTTCTCCGTGATTTTATGGGCTCCCATTGGACCGCTGTGCCATAATCCTGCCCATTCGTGGGTTTGGGGGCCATCACTACATAATATTCACAAATCTCTGTCTTCCTCTTACGCCTCCAGTTATCCCTCCCACTTCCAGTAAACTTCTGATTAAACTGGGACACCCCGCGCTGTGGATGGGCTTCCAGTAACCCGTCCCCCCTGAGCGATCAAACCGTGACAAACTCATTTGTCCTGTGATGTCTGGCATTTCTCTCTCTTTTCTGTGGACAGTAATCCCTGAAAAAATATGTATGACTCACCAGGGGCGATTGTAGGATTTGACACTTTGAGGGGTTCAGTTCCCTATAGAATTTATGGGAATCCATGATAAAATTGGCTGCTCAAGGGAGTCCTGCACGATTTAATTTGCCTAGGGGGCTGAGACAAAAAATAGGGAGGCAGAAGCCCCGCCCCCCAATCAAGTCTAGAACCGTCTATGTCCCTCACAGTGCCTTCAAAAGCCTGTGATGTACAGAAGAAACCTCCCTGACCCGCGCCTCCGACCCGTGCCTCTGACCCGCACCTCCCTGACCCACACCTCCCTGACGTGCGCTCCCCTGACCCGCACCTCCCTGACCTGCGCTCCCCTGAGCCACACCTCCCTGACCTGTGCTTCTCATTCCCGCACCTCCCTCACCTGCGCTCCCCTGAGCCACACCTCCCTGACCTGTGCTTCTCATTCCCGCACCTCCCTCACCTGCGCCTCCCTGTCCCGTCCCACAGAGCTCACCCTCCAGCAGGCTCTGCACCAGTCAGTCTTTATGCCCTGTGCCTCGCCCGCCCCCAACGTGCCCCTCTGCTGGGACAAGCACAGCAAGCTGCTGCCCACCGTGGCCGGGATCACGGCCAGCAAGGTGGCTGAGTGGACCGTCGAGCAGGTCGGTGCAGCCCTCCGACCGTCGCCCTCTTTGCCGACCCGCTGGGTTTCTGACGATGTCGTTGCCGTGACTTTGGGGTTCGGGCTGTGTTGAGTTTGATCCTCTCTGCCCTGGCACTGACAGCTGGTTTTGTGATCACTCCACAGGTGACACAGTTCATCCAGGGCCTGCCAGGGTGTAAAGAGCATGTGCGCACATTCAAGGAAGAGGTAAGATTACACCATCGCCATGTGTGGAAAACCGCAAACAGAGCTGAGGTCAGTAATATGTGGTACAGCCCTGATCACTGTGCTTGGTAATGTGTGGTATAGCCCTCAGCCCTGTGTTTGGTAATGTGTGGTATAGCCCTCAGCCCTGTGTTTGGTAATGTGTGGTATAGCCCTTACCCCTGTGCTTGGTAATGTGTGGTATAGCCCTCAGCCCTGTGTTTGGTAATGTGTGGTATAGCCCTCAGCCCTGTGTTTGGTAATGTGTGGTATAGCCCTTACCCCTGTGCTTGGTAATGTGTGGTATAGCCCTCAGCCCTGTGTTTGGTAATGTATGGTATAGCCCTTACCCCTGTGCTTGGTAATGTATGGTATAGCCCTTACCCCTGTGCTTGGTAATGTGTGGTATATTCCTCACCCTAGGGCTGTTACCAGTTATCTATGTTAAGACAGGGGCGTCAGAACAGGGGGAAAAACATGAACATGAACAGATGACTGTTTAGGGCTGAACGATATTATAAAGCAATCAAATTGCGATATTCTTTGGTTTTGTTATCGCTAATCGCCTTTTGCTGTCGCTGATCGCCGTTTGCTATTTATCGTGTTTCTGCCGTAAAGGTGAAACAGATAAGGATCATTTATTCTTTTATTATTTCATATTTACCTTTCATTATGAAGAAAACAAAACATACATAACGAGGATTGTAGACCTATCAAACAAAATCATTTAATCTTTTGGATCAGTTATTTTTTTTAACTTATGTTTATCTGTGAAACTATACCCTAAACAGTGTTAGTCTTATTTTAAATGATGAAATCCTCATTATTTTAATATTATTTAAAAATCTTTCTTAAATCACATTCCTTCACAATAAGACTATATTGCATGTATGCCCATTGCAATGTCCTGATATACATCACACCCCCACCTCCACCGGGCCAAATTCGGTCCCCCCAATGTCAGACTCCTTCCAACGCTACTGTCTAAGGGTGTTTCTATCAAGTTTTTTAAATGTACATCTTTTTAACATAACTAAAATGTTTCACAACTAATGAATATGTTGCCCTTGACATGAATGGCCTTGGATTCGGGGGTGTGATTTTTTCACTCTTCTTCCGTGTCAGGGTTAATGTTAGTTATTGGTGAACACGCTCAATTTTTCTCAAAAAAATATAGCATGTGTTTTTCATAAACCAGATTATATGTAATTAAAAAGACACTGGGTGGCAGTTTCAGCTGAATATTGAGGAGGTGGCAGAATGAGAAGCTCCAGTGGTACGTCGTTGCTGTAGATTCCCTGGTTTCAGATTTGGCGCCATCGGGGTGGTCCTGTCCGTGTCCCTGTCACTCAGCAGGAGGACCCGGGCTGGCTGAAGTGACAGCAGTACGGTCACCCATTCACACAGCCGAGCTTTGATCTCGCACAGATTACCAGCTAATCGTTTGCTCGCTTATTGCTGGTGACGGGAAGAGGGAAGGTGATTTTATGGAAAGTTAAGATGCGAATCGCACTGTCTGTGCTACGCACTGAGCTTCACAATCAGACACTGTACTGCTGCGTAGAAAAATGCTTTTCCACTTGCTTCCAGGAAAACATGGACTGTCTTTGGATCCCAGAGGACCAGATTGTGAAACACTGCTATAAGAGGTTTAGCTAAAGGCCGCACCATCATTTGTGGTTTGTCACAAGCAGAATAACCCTTTTGATATCCACACGGCATCTCCGACACGGTTACCAGTCAGTGATAGAATGCAGGGCCTGATGTTCTGTGTGGAGAGCTTTTCAGCATTTACGCATAACATGGTCTTCCTAATGCCTCGATCTGTGTACTCAGCAAAGGGCACAAAAACAAGCTGTGCTTTTCTCCAGCGACACTACGAACGGAAAGACAAATGAGGGGCCAGCTGAACCGCAAACACGCAGCTGTGGTGCGAGGCTGGAGGCTGCAAAGGCAGCCGCCGCTCTCATTAAGAGCTGGGGCGCCACGTGCAAAGGGAAAGGCCTCTGTTCCCCTGCTCCCTGGCATGTTTCATTATCTTTTTCAGTGCTCTTGCCATATAAGGATAAACTCTGGTGACTGGAAGACTTTTGGCTCCAAGGTCCAATATTCCGTATAGGGAAGGAAAAACTACTATTTCAGTGGTGAAACCCAAATATTATATGTGGAGAGAAACTGATTAAAACACTTATGGGTTTAGAGGGAGCAGTGTCATCTCACAGGGTCGCTCTGTGTGTGTGTGTGTGTGTGTGGTCAGATACATATTACATTGTGGGGACCAATTGTTCCCACAGTGTGATAAAAACCTGTTGTTTTGACCTTTTGGGGACATTTTTTCGGTCCCCACAAGGGGAAACTCAGTTCTATGAATATCTGTGAATGCAGTCATAGTTAGGATTAGGGTGATGTTGGGCTATGCTGCTTCTAATAGATTATAGGTCCCATGGCAGATTTAAATAAAAGGTTTTAATTGTCATTTTAACCTTAATGGGGAAAAGCAGGCTATGGATGTTTAGATGGATGTTTTTACTGTCAAGGCGAAAATATTCTTTGGTAGAAAAACATGTCCATCACAGATATGAAACAACTGAATTGTCTCCGGCTTGGTTTGTCAGTATTACTCTTGATGAATTTAATGAAGTTTGGAGATCATGGTGAAAGATCAAATTGTCTCTTGTTTCCGCTAGCAAATCGATGGAGAGGCATTTCTGCTGCTGACGCAGGTGGACCTGGTAAAGATCATGTGCATCAAGCTGGGGCCTGCCTTAAAGATCTACAACTCCATCCTGATGTTCAAGACCGCCGAGGACTCTTACAATGAGCTCTAATGTGGACGAGAAGCCGGGGCTCAACCAGGTTTGAAGCACAAACTTCTCTAAGGAAGTCTTATCTCATGCAGCCTAAATGCACATGAATTCAAATCAATTGCACAGATTATTTTTATTTTCAAGTTTTTTTTTTCTAGAACAAACAGATCTTTGGGTCCTGATAACAGCCATAATAAGCATGCGGAGGATTTCCTAAACATTTCATGCCACATCTGTTTTCAAAATTATGTTTTAATTTCAACATAAAATAAATCCATAACAATGTCTGCTGATGAGTTTTGTAAATATTATCAGGGTTACTAGGGAACTTTTCTGAGAACTATACGTTTAAAATTTTGGTTTATTTTGCCATAATTTAATCCAGAAGCATAGTTAATCGCTAAGATCTCTGTCTCAGATGAAGCCTCAACAGGTATAACCAGACTTACGCCCTAAATCGGAATCTTTCTTAGTTAGTGTCTTTCAAATTAAAGATTTCATGTGCTGAATCTAGCTGAACCACTTCTTGTGGACTCCCAGACCATGCTGTAAGAAAAAATCTAAATGTCATGATTACCTAGCAGAATAAAAGAAATGAAGTAAAACGTGAATTATTTTTGACCCTAACTGCCCCCTCAATCTGCTTTAGCGCTGTGGAGGGCAAATCTTTACTTAAACGTATGAAGTATTATTTTATTTTGACGTTCACACTCATAACACTAGGTTCCAATAAATCTTGGTCAATGCAAAAGTAAGTGATAAAATTTTCTGCTTAAAAGCTTTAAGTAGCTCCAGAAAGCTTTTAATGCTCTTCCAAGTGACTGCTTTACTTTAGCAAATGCTGAGAAGACCATAATAAGGTCTGTGTTTTATTTATGATTTATAAACTTCGTCTGTTTACAGAATCGCATAAACACATAAACAGTAATATGCAAGTTTCTTTGTCAAGTGTAGTCGAGCAAAACATTATGGGAGCAAAACAAGGACAGGAAGGAGAGGTATTTTCCAGGGTTACATTTGTAAAGGGTATACCGTTATTTATTTATTTAACGATGGTGTTTCCCAGTGCATCTCGGATGAATGCAATGTGTATGAAATTGTGACGTGAACGTGGAAAAAAGCCCTATTTGTTTCGATGCCCGTGAGGAGTGTGTGCGCTCACTCAAGCCTTTATTCTGTGACTTATCGATACGCAAATAAACTTGTCAATTATTGGTCTTACTTCCTGTTGTTGCACTGTCGTTTCTAACATCCGATTGGACGCTTGAGTTACAATATTATCTGCAGGTGTCTCTGAGCCACAGCGACAAAGGTATTTGGGGAAATGGGAGGAAGAGAGAGTACCAGGGAACAAGGTGTTTAACTAGAGCCGCTACTCTAAAATACATGGTTAAACAAATCGGGAGAAATTGGAACGTGCTCTGTTCAGTGTGTAAATTGGGCGATATCTGTTTTTTCATAGACATAACTTCTAGACATTAAAAAAAAAATGTAAATAATATAGGCTATCAGAGATAGCCTAAATGGGCTATTCGGTGTGGAAGTTGAGCATTAGGGAAACGCGGAGGCAGCTCCTTGTCGAAAAGATAAAAAGTTCGCCCTGCGTTTATTGACATCGCTGTCGATGCCCGGTCTGCCGCACCGGCCTCATCTGCAGCCGCATGCGCACTAACATTCACGTATACCACACATGCTCCGACAGTTCACGCATTTACGGCGCGTTTTGTTTTTATGGTGGTAACCTACAAATGCGCATTAATCTTTGCCTTTTTTAAAACTTGACTGACACTAATGCTATGCATTACAGTACAGCTTCAGATCAATCAGATTAATAGAAAGAGGAGCGTCTGTATTTTGGGGGATTTTTTGGGATTTCTAAATATCGCAGTATACCGCCCAACGCAGTGTGAATAATTAATTTAGGTAACATGGGTTATGTAGGCCTGACCGTTGTGGTTGGTAATATGGGTAGGATTAAGCTTTAACTGAAACGAAGCAAAGCCCAAAAGCCATTACTTAATCAAAATAGCTATGTTATTCTGCATACTAGAATTCCTTTTTTTAATGAGGAAGTCCATCCAGTCCAGTGTTTGCATAACCATGTGAAATAATTGTGTAATGCTCGTGTCACTGAGAAACAGAGAACATAAGCTACTGGGACAGTTCTAGGTTCGGAAGGAGTGGTTTGAACAGCTTAAACAATAGATAAGTAGACCAGAGAAAAAACTTTGGGTTTATAGCCGGCAATTTTACTGAAATTATACACATACACACAACAGTAGCAAAATCAATTTGACTCAACTTCCCCTCTTTCCCTTCCTTTTTTAGATCCAGGATAGGTTTTG
>JAODJX010000005.1:253188-290323 GCA_026776945.1 Isichthys henryi
GGGTTGAATTTGCTGCTCTAAAGGTGTGTGGAGTTGAGGACCAACGTGTGTGTATCAGCCTGTGACACATACACCTTCGGGTCATGAAGTGGGTCCGACTCCATGCGCTCACTTTGGGACTCCAAGTCACAATTACTTTTTACTTTAATTTACTATTTATAATATTTGTAACCTGGGTTACAATTGCATACATTGAAAATACAAATGTGGACCATTCATTTACAAGTAATAAGGAATTCTACAGGTTGATGATTGCTTTGGCTCTCTCTTTTATTAGAATTTACTTCCATTTATAAAGTTGCATTTTCTCCATTGTTTTGTAGAGGGTGTGTGGATTCTTCCTTATCAAGGAGGCTACAAAGCTGCCCAGCTTAAGGCAAGCTGAGAATTTTTAAATGTTACATTTGCATTGCCTGAGCAAACCTCATTAAATGACATCTGTTTTTTTCAGAGCTGATGTGCAACAGAAATATAATTAAAAACAAAAACTTAGTATGCGAAAGCTGGGATGCAGAGCGGGGGACGGGGGGGGTGATAATTAATAGTAATCCGGGAACTTTTGAACTAGAAGACACAAATTAGTGGACTTGGACTTTTTTGCATCAGCGCACTAGGATGTTGTCAGCCACCATTCCAAACACGCCGAGAAACTTTATAGGAAGCACTGTGCCTTGCTTTCACTAATAAATACCTGCTTCTCACACTTGTTAAGATTGACTGGCTGTCATGTGACTAACTAACCCATTCGATCTGCTGCCAATTTACCCGGTGAGCCTAAAAAAAAGCAACTGTTGACTCCAAAAGAAACTGTTCTTAAAGAATATCTCTGTTTATGCCTGTAACATGTATAATGTCATGACCGCTCGTCCGTTCCTCGTGTGTGCCACGCCCCCCTGGTTACCCACGTGTGATTCCCCGATTGTACCCAGCTGTGTCTTGTTCTTGTGATTGATCCTGTTGTATTTCAGTCCTGGTCTTACCTGTTTCCCTTGTCCGTCATTGTGGTATGGTGAATTTAGTAGATGTCCGTGGTCCTGTCCTGTCCGTCCTGCTAATAAACCCAGTTTATCCCGTATTTCTGCCTGCCTGCTGCCTACTTGCTCGCCTGCCCGCACGATCGCTGCTTGTGTCAGCCACGATCGTGACATATAAGACATTAGATGGATGGGACCACTTTCAAATAAACCCTGTCAAATTTTATTTTTAGTCTGTCGGTGAGTAACATGCTGGTCTAGTCATGCCAATAAAAAGCAGGGGTTTTTTAGTGCAGCTGAAAACTAAAGGGAATGACATCAAAACATATTAAGAACAGATTTTTTTTTAATTGCAATATCTCTAGGGTACAGGTGTTTGTAAAGTCCGCCTACAGCTTGGTAACAAAATTAAACCTTGATAGAATCCTCCCACCAATGACCAGAAATAACACAAGCACATTTCATTCAGAACTCCACCGTGGACTTCAGCACTAAAGCCTCAGTATTCTCTGTGATCCAGAGGGGTGGTTCCCTGTGAATGCGATGTAATACAGTGGTACCTCTTCTGTGAGTTATTGTCAGTCTGGCTAAACTGCATGATGCAGCAGAGTAGGTAAACAGCAGCTAGATACCTAACTTCTTCACTGGACGTTCTAGCACTGAAAAGTGTCCCCCTTTCTTGTTAAGCCTCTTATCTCCTATACATATTTTACCCTTTTATTTTACCCTTTCCAGTCCATCTCCATCAGTAACAGTCTCTAAAATCCATCCAAGTTTCCATTCACATCTAGGTAACAAGTCATCTACAAGCATCACTATATCTCCCACTTGTAAATTTCTCTTCGGCGTGTGCCAACGTTGTCTTGCAATAATGCTGTGGAGATGCTCCATTTTCCAACGACTCCAAAATTGTTCTGCCAGATACTGTACTCTGCGCCATCTCCTTTATCCATAAAGGTCCTCCCTGACAAACTTCCATGATGGAGGTAGAGCTATGTTGGATTTCATTGTAAGTAGATGATTGGGTGTGAGTGGTTCCATACTATCAGGGTTGTACAGGTTGTCCACAGTAAGTGGGCGACTGTTGACTATAGCCATGACTTCATAAAACAACATTCGTAGAGAAGTATCGTTGAGTCTTCAAGAGGCAAATGATAATGTGGAGTTCAACACACTCCTTATTTTCCTTATCTGGCGCTCCCACACACCTCCAGCATGACAGGAGTGAGGTGTGTTGAAAAAAAAAATCACTATGTTTTTCGGATAGAAAGGTGGTGAGTCTGGGAGTGTCGAGTTCTTGTCAAGCTTTGTTCAATTCGTTCTTTGCACCCACAAAGATGGTGCCTTGATCACACTGGATTTGCCGAACAGCACCACGAATTGCAATGAAACATCTCAGACCATTTATAAAGGCATCAGTGGACATATCCTCTAACATTTCAATATGGATTGCTCGTGAGCAGAAGCAACTGAAAAGCAAACCATATCTTTCATGCTATCTTTTTCCTTCTTTAGTGGTAAGGGACCAAAACAGTCCATGCCACAATATGAGAAAGGTGGGGAGGGCTCTATACGTTCCTTTGAAAGGTCACTCATCCTTTGACCTTCTGGAGGTCTTCTGAGTTTCCTCTACTTTACTTGTAGCTGTGCTTATATCAGGCACAGGTTGGTCTCTACTTCCATTCTTCTCATAGCAGTAATCATGAAGACTAGTGGAGGTACCTCACAGGTATGGCGGCGATGGCATTCCTTTCCAGTGGTTTTAAACAAGCATAGCACAGCTTATTGTCCTTTACATATGTCCTTCGGTTCTCAAGAGACATTTTCATAAGATCAGGACATCTGTGGAGTTGATGCTTGTTACATTGGCATAAGATGCATGGAGCCAACAGTGGCTTGAGTGCTGAGAACATTAGCCTTGTTTCTTTTAGGGTCCCTTGTGATTATTGTATCCTGGTGTGAATCCACTGAGTGAAGTGCATGTAGGGAGGTCACAGGATTGCATGCAATTTCTGCCTCAATTGATATGAATTTGGCAAAGTCTTGGAAAGATGGGAATTCGCCACCTTCCATGAGGGCTACCGTAACCCGACGATTCCAGCGCAATGCTACCTAGTCAGGTAGCTTCTCAACTAATTTTTGATTTCCTTCACAGTCACTCAATATGTGTAGGCCCTTTACATGAGGCATAGCTTGCAGACAGGCATTTAAAAAATCAGAAAATGTTCGTAGCCCTTCAGCATCTTTGGACTGTATTTGTGGCCATTTTGAGAGCCACTCCCGAAATGCCCTTTGGACGATGAATAGCTGACCATATCGCTGATTAAGCTTATTCCAAGCATCTTTGTATGCCTCATCATCACTTCAGTAGAACGTGCCCTCCAGACATTCATGAGTAGGACCACTAATATATTTGTTAAGGTAATACAGCTTATCTGCTGAAGAGATACCTGTTCTCTGAATGAGTGACATAAAGGATGCCTTCCATTCAATAAAATGAATTGGATCCCCATTAAACATAGCAGACTCTGGCATTGGGAGCCTGTTAATGGCTATGCTGTACTGAATAGCTTGAGCCAGGTAAGACACATCAGTGACGGATGGTGTTGTGACATCATGCGAAGGTTGATGTCTGTTATAGGTGCTTTGTCTGTTCCAGTCAAACTTAAAGGTCTGACCATCCATTTTCATGTTTAATTTCTCTGTCAGAGGCTTGTACTCTGGCACGAGAAAGTTCCATATGCCTTTCAGCCTGTAGATTTTCTAATTCAGATCTCTGGCCTTCTAATTCTTTTCTATGTTGCTCCTCTAGTTCCTCTCCTCTTTTCTTGTTGCTTTCGTTCTGCTTGGGCTATTTTATACTCTACCTCCTTTGCTGCAAGCTCTGCGGATTCTTCTGCCCTTTTTACAGATATACTAGAGTACTCTGAGTGGTGAGTTGATGCAGACGACTACCTTCAAGATCGACATCAAAATCTCCATCTACCGCAGTCAACCTTTCGTACACAATTTTAATTATGCCATTAGTTACAGCTTCACATGCATCAATCTTGCATCCTAATTCATTAGTCGGTGTGATACGTTCCCTTATTTCTCCATAAACTTTCATAAGATCATTCTTTTCCCTTTCAAGGATATCTGCTATACTGGGCAGATTGGTTTCTGAAATGTTTTCTTTTAATTCTTCCCTTGATTTACGTATCAGAATTTTCCAATGTTCGTATAAGCTAAGCAACTGTTTTTCTTTTTTACACAAATTCCTCCCTTTGGTAAGCATGCATTTTCTCCGTAATAACCTTTGGACGTTCAGAACGCCGAGGCAATTCTTCAGCTTTCCTTATTTTACACGTAAGTTCAGCCATTATTTTCTCTTTACTTTTAATTCTTCTCTATCAATTCCAGTCTTGCGGTACCTTCTACTTCCTTTTCGAGTAATAAGCTTTTACATTCCTGGATTTCTTTCTCTATATTTTGTATTTGTTCCTCAATATTTTCCATATTAATACGATTTTATTCCTTACCGAATTCTCTGACCATCACGCCGTCCGCAACTCACTGCTGTCCTTAAGCAGTTACACCGTGAAATTCGTCAGCAGCGCGATATGGCGAGCGAAGGTAAGGCGAAGGTACTCTTACTGTAGCATTCCACTCCGGATTGATGGCCGAAAGACTTGACTGATGGCTCACGATTTATTTAAAATGAATAAATTCAAACCAACGTAAAAGCATGTGCCTTTACCAGGATGGTGCTTAAACCATTTACAGAATACCATAAAGCAAAAGACAAACACGTTCTCCGCTTAGCTTAGCTTCACGATGTTCTGGTAACCGAAAAAAAAACCGGAAGTCCCTCAAAAAAAGGGTCCCACTAACAACATGGGAAGTAAAACTACATAAGCATAAATGAATGCATACAAATGAATACGGAATATAAACGTACAAAAAAAATAAATATTCAATATACAACTCAGTATGTTTTATAGCATTAATTAGTTTGCCTCGTCAAACCTTGGGGTTATTTACAATTGTCTCAAAGCGTTTTACAGCATCCCCACCCAAAGCCCCCAGAGAATAAGTCATAGGCGACGGTGGCATGGAAAAACTCCCAAGAAAGAAGATACTTTGGGAGGGACCAGACTCAAAGGGGGAGCCCAACCTTCAGGGGCCGGCAGGGAGGAGCACAAGCTCACAGAAAGGGACCCGATCACCCAGCATCAATACCCTGAAGAGTAGAGGCTCTTATAACAGTCATGAGCCAGCCGACTTCATACAAATACCCTTGGTGTCAGAGTGAGATCTGGGACTAGCTGGTGTCCCCATGCCTTTTAAGTAAACTCAGAGTTCTGGGCCAAAAGTTGTTCAGAAATTGCTGCAGATCTGTAAATCAGATCTGACCCCGTGTCTTTTTGCACAACGGACCAATTCCGGTCCGAATCCACTTTTTGCATTTGAAACAGATAAGGGCCATAAATGGACCAGACTTACATTGACTGTTACCAAATCTGTCCTGTATCTGCACCAGAGTCAAAAGCCAGATTCAGGTTGGTGAGTGGGTCAGTGGGCTAAGTCTCTATGGTGTAATTGGAATATTGCTGGTCTAAGCCCCAGCCTTGGCAGAGTGACTGCCGACCAGTTCTGCTCCAGGATCCTGCCAAAGGATATGTGGGCATTGAGTGGCTCAGTAGGCTAAGTCTCTATGCTTGTGAACAGCAGGTCGCTGGTTTGAGTCCTGGCCCTGGTGGAATGCTTTTTATATATATATAAAAAAGGTTCTTTTTGCATTAGTACAGCCTCACTGGATTACACCAGTCTTGCTCACCATACCTTGGAGGTCAGAACTCCACGAGCTGGGGGTTAAAGGCCCCACAGACATGTAAGCATTCCACTGGGGCTGGGACTCAAACCAACGACATGCTGCTCACACGCACAGAGACTTAGCCCGCTGAGCCACTCACTGCCCACATATTTCCTGGCAGGATCCTGGAGCAGAACTGGTTAGCAGTCACTCTGGGAAAAATGAGTCTGAGCCACATTTAACAAATAAAAACACTTTATTTGTACCAGTACATTGGAATACTTCTCTTCACTGACCTCACTTTCCATAGCTGGGAGGTCACAGTACAAGGTCAGCTAATGTGCAGTGCCCACTGCTGGGGGTGGGGCTTGAACCAGTAACCTTCTGATTACAGACACAGAGTCTTAGCCCACCAAGCCACTCACTGCCCCCATTTGGCTCAGCTCTGAATTTAACCTTCGACTCTGGTGCAGATATGGGCCAGACCAGATCCAGATATGACTTATCATACGTATACGGTCAGGCGAATGTGCGCTGGATCGTCAGAGTGTACACAGACCAACTGTATTCATTTAGAACTCTGGCCAGATTCTGGTACAGACTGTCCTGCCTGAATGTCACTGGCACCCAGACCAGATTTAAGGAGAAGCAGGCAGCTTTGACCATGCGGGTATATATCTGCCTTCACCCCATGGGTGCTCAATAAAAAGGAATTACAGTAACATACAATAACGGCAATGTCTGCTGACTGTCTCTGATGTACAAATAAATGTTCGTTAATAAACACTCTTTTCCACCCAGACTGTGCCCATTGTCCTCTTATATCCTGGTTTTGGACTTGTCCTATCTCAGAAGGTATCCTCCTGCAACACTGCCACGGCAACAAGCATCACCGTCGCTATGGCGACATCATCTGCGTCCGCACGCCTTAAGTGATGAGCAGTATACACTGAGTGAGTAAATAGAAAACTACACCTAGATGGTAACAAGACGAACCTTAAACTGAATGCTCACGGGCACACAAAGGGTTAAACATATCCGTAAGTGTGCGGAACGATTGATCAGAATGTCTCTTTATTGTAAAATGAACAAAGTAGATACAACAGGAAAATAAGCAGAACTCCGGTAAGTGATTTTTATTGCACGGTGATTCCAACTTTAATTTCCAGTCAGACATTCAACAGATACATGCACTGTGTATGAGGAACACAGACAGTAACACCCTGTGAATTAGCATGAGGTATCATAACAATGACCATGCAGCTAGTATAAGTGAAGCAACAAGGAAGGGAAATGCAGCAACTCTGCTACAGCTCTATATATCTAGGCGATTAGCTCTTTACCTAACAGCTCCATTCACTAAAGAATATTAGCTATATCCTCATTTCTGGACCCCTGTATCATGTATCTTGTATCTTGAAACAGCCTTAAGGTATATTATATGAGCTTTTATAACCTTGTTGTAAGAAAAATAAAAAATTGGACACTGACTGAGGCGGGTTTGCCAGCCAGGTAAAGATTATGCACATGGTTTAGATTCCGGCAGTTCATACTGCAACGTAACATGCTTCAGTAGCCTAAAACATCAATAACCTCCTGACCCTCTCTGTGAAGGGGACCAATAAACCCTCCATCCCCCTCCCTCCCTCCATTTCTGTGGGTCCCAGTGCAGCTGCACTGATTGCACTGCTTATAATTCCACCAGGACACGTATGCATTTGTGACGTGAAGAGATTTGTACACAAACGATATTGATATTGCATGCCTCGCAGGACTATCCAGAACCCAAAGGCCTCTCACACCTCGCTGAATGTCATCTCTAACGTAGGGCAAGTGACATTAAAAGCCTGTCAGATGTGGCGTCGGCAGGATGGTGGCCGACGTCGTTGTTAAGAAATCCGGCCCTATCAGGGAAATGCCATCCAGGCACATAAACAGAGGCGCGCAAAGAGGAGATTCATTAGTTCTGTCGGTCAGGGGTTTAGATTATTACAAGCCTCGCAATGTTTGACTGCAGACGGATTGCAGGGAATGATTTAAAGCAAGTAAAGAACTTAATCTCAGCCTGCAGTGTATAAACAAGGATCAAATTTGTTCCCTTGCATGTCCAGAATGCCGATGCTCGTGTCACTCACAGCAATTGAAAAGAATAGTGTCTGAAGCTGTATGACTAAGAACTTTTCCAGGGGCCAGCTTTCAGAAGGATCAGCAATGAGGAAAAAAAACTGCGGGTCAGCAACAGCGTTGGCTCGAAAATGACCTGGGAAGCATGTGTTTGCCATGGAAACCAAGCGTGCAATCAAGCAGAGCTTCATTGTATCGCCACATGGCCACCTGACACCCTGCTTCACTAAGCCATCATGTGACATTTCTAAAAAAGGACACCGAAGACAAACCGCATTTCGGCTCAGGTAAAGAAAATCAAAACTCCCGCAGAAAATCCTGCTCTATTTGTTTGAGTGAAATAAATGGTGTACCCCTTGGCATTTACAAACATTTATTCAAAATGCATTCACTTCTTATGTTATTAGTGTCCACAAGGTATGAGAACCGTGGGCTGTACGGGGTATACTGACTCCCGCAGGCTCGGGAGACTAATGAAACATTCAACGAATGAGCAATGAATCGGGAGAAAAGCTCCCTATTCTGAACGTCTCAAAAAAAGCATTAATTCAAGCATTAATTCAATAAAATAAAGGAATCTGAAGGCGAAAAAGGGAAGAGACGCTTGGCCTTAGAACTACAGAAGCATATTCTGTTTCCTTCTTGGGTGAAGAGGGCCCTTATTTTTAAATTAAGTTCTGTTAAATCAGCAGCTGAAGTAATAAGGTGACAGACCCCACTCCTTAATGTCTTTCCAGTACTAAGCAAAATGCACACCAATACTTTACTAGAAGCCAATGTCATTATTTACTTTCAAATTAATCAGTCTGGTAGAATTGATTTTCATAAATCATACTGTCAACAGAGGGAAATGCATGTAAATATTTACATTTCTGTCCAGACCACAATACGGTACTGAATGTAAACACATATTGTGTCAATGTGAAGCCCAGGTACAGTATAATATCCCTATTGCTTTCAATCTGGCTATTATTAGTACACAAGTTGTGCGACTGCAAATGAAGGGGCATGATAATAAATGGTGTATATTGTAAGAACCGCATAACTCCTGTCGTAAGTTCGGCATCACAGAACATGCACACAGTAACCTTACACGTGACCATCCTTTTTAAATGATTATGATTGTAAGAATGTCAAATGAACAACTGCAAAATCCTGTAAGTTACCATGGTTACATCAACTCTATTTTTAAATATACTTTAATAGTGCATGTTTACTCTCACGTCTCTCGTGGATATCACGTAGACGCCCGGCATACGCTGAGAACAGGCTTTCTGCATTACGGGGTCATAGCTGGTTCCGGCGAGTCATGATTTGTATGCCTGATGGTGAGTATTAAGAAAAAGATATTCCCTTAGTTTTATGGTTTAAGTGCAGTAGTAGTACACAGTAGTTTCACAGAATGGGTGAGGAGCTCTGCTGTTGTTCCATTCGTGATTAAAATGATTTAAATATTTGAAAACTGAAATGATGCGATCAGCAGGAAGAAACTCTGCGAGGTAATGGCCCTTCAGGAAATGTGCGTAAGAGTCAGCTGAGTGCACACCCATCCATACTGCAAATGACAGTAATCTCACTAATGAAAAACCAATTACATTAATTAAGAGTTAATTATATTACTTTTCATTACATTAAGTTGAAATATAATAAAGAGTGGATGCAATTGACTGTTTTTTTTTATATATAAAAAGACTGTGAAGGACTGAGTAGGACAAATGAGTGTGTATAAATGTAGGAATGTCACTGGATCTAACAGACTGGCTCAGAAACACAACAGTGTGATGCTTATTTCAACATATTCCCAAAACAAATCGGCAACAAATATAGCTAATAAACCAGAACAAGCTTTACATCTCAGCTACAGATGCCCCAAACTACAACAAGCTTAGCTATTCAGCTACAAATGGTCATATACTTTTCCACCTACACTAGGTCATATACCTTTCCACATCGGTAACTTGGATACAAGCAGTCCTGCCATAAATTACAGCTATCTACATCGTCTACAGATTTTTCCTGAGAGTGGGTGATGGTTCAGTTTTGTGATAATCTTCTGTGCAATAATTTGTAGTGTTTTGCACGTTAAGTTTCTATCCATGATAGTGACTTTTGACTAGCAATCAGTTTCTCTGTCCTAGTGTGGTTTGTGCGTGTTTGGAACATGATGTCATGAGTTTTGAGATTATTCCCCTCAACATATTAAATAATTTCGCAGTTTTCGTGAACAAGCGTGCAATTTGTTGCCTCCTGTTGCTTTGAAAGCTCCCATATCAAAGTGCAGACTGCCAGCCCTTTTTAATAGCCGACACACACTGCTAACTGGCATTCATATTAAAATGACTCACCCTTTTTTGTAATCGTAATTTCCTTATTTCAATTCTGAAGTTCATTCGGTATGTGGCATTTCCATTATGTTGTCGACTCCTTGTGTCTGTCTTAAGACCAAAGTCCTGCACTAAACATTAAACTATACAAATATCTTTGGTTTGCTACTTTGGAAAGGGAGTGAAACATCAGCATTTGAGTTATAAGAATAGCCCAGAGTGCATGTGGAGATGCAGGTGGTACTGCAACATTCAAAGGATGGGTAGGGAAACTTAAATATCCGGTTTTCAATGTATAACTGAGTGAAGAAACAGATTTGCATGCATAATATGTTTTATAAATCCCACCAATACTGTACAAGACACTAGGAATGCATACTTGGAAGAGTATGAAGATATTCACAAAAGAACTACCTTTAAAATAATTGCTCCAAAAGTGGCTTTCATCCGCCGAATGGCAGGATTCTGAACATATAAAGTGTCTGTAATAAAAGCCAGATGGGTTCCCCCCTCAACCATCATCACACAATGCTTCCATTAATTTAGGAGAACTGAATCGCAACCCTGTGCATGTGGCCCTTCATTTCAAGATCCACAGTTAGCTTGCATTTTTCATGAGGAGACTAGCCAAGAATTAAAATAAAATGTTTACTGAGACACAATTGATACACAGTTAAAGCCACTGTTAGATTGCCGATTAGCATGCGGGGTTATAGCCGCGGAATGCTACAGTCCATCACCACTCAATACGCATCCGTCCAGCTGCGAATGCAATAAGATACACATTTACCAACATGGCTGACACCAGGGATGCATTATTTGAGCGTCGCACAATAGCTGTGCCTGCGATGTGTTTACTCAACCTGGATCAACATTTAGCTGGAGTTAATAGAGCGAAACACGGAAGTTCGACCTTGACGGTGTTCACCTCCGTTTAGATTTCGGAGTCAGTGTGGCTTCATCCTCACATTAGACATATACAGTCACACAGCATACTGGGGCAGGAAGTCATGTTCCCCAGGACCACAGTGCTACATATATACACAAAGCGCAAAGACAGGAGGAGCCAAAGTAGCTGCTGCTTCTGTGCATGCCGCCATCTTGGCTCAATCCGATTTAAGCCCCCTACGCGACATATCATCTCACACTGTAAACCTTTGAGAAGCCACATGAAATATATTTGTATAACTTCTAATACTCTAACTACAAGGGTCATATGCATGAAGCACAAAGCCGCAGTGAACGAGCGGCACCAGGGCATTCATACAAATTCAACTCTGGCCAGCAAGGGCTGTGATGTCACCACTGGCCAACAAAAGTGAAATTATCCTATTCAAAACGGAGGACATCCACTCATCGGGGGGATGGGAGCATGCTCAAGGAATGCAAATTAAAAAAAATATATGTCCCTGTGCCATATGTGTAAATACAGAAAAAATCTGTTAAGTAAACTATGCATTATATAAACACAGGAAAACATCTGCAATGTTTTAGATAAGTGGTTCTTAACCATTTTTGCACCAAGCGACCCAATTTTTACCACGCCGGCTCAGTCGCCACCCATCAAATATAGGTTTAAATTAACGTTATGATCAAGGGCATGTGCACTCTGCAGTCTACGCCAATCAATGTCTATCACTCAAATCTGATTGGATGTGCCAATTAAGCATCTGTAGTTTGGTTTCTTGGATTGGTTGAGAGTTTTCTAGTTTTGCGCCAAGCATTTGCAGACCGAAGACCCCTTTATATAGGTTAACGCTAGGATTGGGGGAGGGAAATCTGATCGTGGATAAGCATAGGAGATCGATGGTTTTAAAATACTTACATTTACAACTCTCCTCGCGACCCACATTTGTGTAGCTGTTTTAGATTGCAATCTTTTGCATTTTAACACTTTAATGGTCTTAATCTAATGACTTGTCACCAACCTTCCTCATTAGGCCTGTCTATTGTTTTGTATTATTGGTTTACCTTATACACCGCAATCGTATAAGTTGGCATATGACAATTGTCCTTTTAACAAGAAATCCTAACAAGGAACCATATGGCTTTCCAAATGATGTCGTCATCTGAAGACCAGATTTACAAACAACGTACATAGGGCTATTGTCCCCGCCTTTGTCCTATATATTTACCTTAATGGCACAAGGGAGAAGCGTTCCGATCTCAAAACATTAAACCAGACCGGCTCAGTTAATTCTAAGTTTAAATCGCTGGCCTATGGCACAAGGACGCCAGTAAAAGCCCACACGAAACGTGGTTTGATTGTTTATTAAAGACACGCGGTTTTACGCAGTTTGACGATTAAGAAACTACTACGTACTGGGACCCCCCCCCTCCCCCCATGCCTAGGCGTGTAACGCGCATAACCTCTCCCCCCACCGCTTGGCCGTGAGTTGGCGGAGCGTCACGTGGCTCTACAAAAGCACGGCCGCCGGCACTCGCTGGCATTGCATGGAGCTGCAAACGTGGGAAGACGGTGCATCTAAAGGCAAGGATAGTTAGTTTCACGCCAGTTTACAAGTGGCCTGTGCGTTTCCCCCTCCACATGAAACCATTTTTAACAGAACTTTAACAGAAGATTCAAGCTGATTTTAAGTCCAACTTTATCCAGGTTTTTCTTTTTTGTTTCTTAATAATTAGACTGCCTTATATTAAATGTGAATGCGCGCTATATTCATTGATAAATGCAGAGTTAACCATAGTTGAGATCTCATTTTTTTTCAGCAATTCATGACTTGGCAAACTTTGTAACTCCACCTCCTTAGAAGACCATTGGGGTAGAGATGGACGGAACTTGGGGCGCTTAAAATAACTGAAATAACAGCTGTGATCTCGACGAGTCCATGGCTTATTCACATTGTGCTGGATAACAGTCATGTCTCTGAAATGGGGATAAATAGCGAGCGGGAGGCAACGCAATGGAAGTTGTTTTTCCACCGAGACATGCCAGTTTAGATTTGAGAGCATACACTTTCTTAAAAGAAATACACCGGGAATACAAAAAGCCATTGAGCCGAGATATGGAGAGGCGCAAAAAGCTGGTCGCATCAAGCGATCGCCTGCGTAATGCACAAGTAACGATGGGACATTAAAAATCACTTCTCCACACAGGTGAGTTGATATTACATTTGGCGTGTTTAACTTATTTACATCTTTATGCTCAATAAAACATATATCCTTCAATAGTTAAGATAAAGTATCACTAAAACACTCAGGGTGCAGTTAAAATGTGATCCAGCCAAACATGTGGGGAAACCAAGTAAAAGGAAAACGCATTTGTTTAATTTACTTTGAGGTGCATGTTTGGATACTTTACAAAAGGCAGATTTCGCGAACGTTGTTCCAAATATTTAATTTTTGCTTAGTCTATGTGCACGATTCATTATCAGAAAAATCCGATTACTAACAGCTGCTGTAACACTAAGGCTTTGTGTCTGGAACATAGTTTGTATCGCGGTTAATTCTGAGTGCTTTAAATGATTTAGCGTTCGTTAGTAAATGAACGCTTCAGATATCTTAAATAAAGCGCATTCAGCCCCGTTAATCATTATCTCTTTATTGTGTCTTCCTCCTTGCATCATTGTTTCCCCGATGAAATAAACGCCTTTTAAGGAATCGCGGATCAGATTACTTATTTCTGTGGCCATTTTAAGATTTTGATCACATTTTGGACAGCATGCATAGGATTAGTTCGAGGAAAGGTCCGAATTGCCACCGTATTAGAGTGTAAGTGAGAGCCGCTGTCTGTCCGTCGGCCGCCGATCGCACGAAGCGCACACGCGTAGCTTATAACCAAGGCGCTGCTTTTTCAGCCCGATTCGCTGTAATCACAGAAAACAGCCAGATACCTTCAAGGACAAAAAGAAAACAATCACTTTCCAGTAATGTTTAATGACAAAAGTGACGGGAATACCCTGCTAATAAGACGCGATGTTCCTCTACAACTAAATACGTGCTGTTCAATGTGGACAATAGTTGGACAATACAGTTTGTCTCACAATAGATATGCGTCAGTTATTATTGATGTTTTGGTAACAACCTAATATTTAATAGCGTTTTAACGTTTTAATTCATTAATATTAAAACTAGAATAGGCATAGTTTGTACACAAACAATTCCCATTCTTTTGGGGGCGAGAGGGGCGCTCTAGTGCCCCCTCACTAATTTCAGACGCATACTTGATTTTTTTCCAGATCTGGCACTATACTCAAAACCCTTCTGTTATAAATAAGAATTTATTTTTCCTTAAAATTACTATTATGCGGTAGATAACCAATAACCAGTCTGGTTTCAGCAATTTATTTGGTGAAAACGGTGAGAACCAGTTACCCATCGAGGTTTCTTCTGGGGTTTCGGCGACCATCCTGCAGATCGTATTCTGTATACATTACCACTGTGCTTCTCAAATAAGTCGTTCAAGCGCCAGAAATAACACTTCATTTACTCGCATTAGGTTCTGTGCATTGTTTTGCGCGAGCAGAATTCATTTTTTGCTCGTGACAACCTGTGAAACTTTTTTTAAAATCGTAAACATGAAATTTATCTGAGGTCAGCAGAGGGAATATATCGGGAATATTTTTGCAATTTATTAAGTCTTTATACTTTTTATTAATGCCTATTCTTCCCCAGACTGCAAACAACAATGAAATACTAAATAAACTTACCTTATTAGTACTTTTTGTGCTTATGAACGGTCTCTGTGCACATGATTCGCCCCTTATTTGGTCATTTTAAATTGGTATTAGAAATAATTTATGTACAGTTATCTAACAGTTAATTGAACATATTTTTTTGTTTTTTTTTTGGGGGGGGGGTTCCATATCTATACCTCTTCTGAGCTAAGTTAAAAGGTTAATTTACTTAATACCCTAATGCTGGCATTGTTAAGTAGTATTTATCTTTTAATTATAACAGACAAGTTACCTATAGTCAAGTCTTGTTTTGGTAAGTAATTATTTCCCTCTTCTGACGAAGATCTGTCTATCAGGGTAACAGTTCATTTTTTGGTATATAGTACTGAAGTTATTTTATGCATTTGAAACTCATTTCTAGAACGTCATCCCTGTCAACAATAGTTTGTTGATTCACGTATTTGATGGGGTATCAGATGAAATGGTTCCACGTGATCAAAATACTTTCTCCTTTTCTAAAGCTTTTATAAATTCTCTGCAAGTTGCAAATAGTAAAACATGCGTATCCTTACTACTAAGTATATACCACTTACTACTGAACATCAATTTGACATTAGTATGTCTGATAAGTTACCTTAAAAGGCTTAAAATCATGTTATGTTTTTAAATGAACATAACGTACCAACATTTTCTATGAAATATATGTCAAGAGGGCTGATGACAGACTGGATCATACTAATTAGGAATTAATTATCTACTCTGAATACTCTTACTAATACTCTGATTGGAGTATGCCTAATGGTTGTCTTGCCAGCTATGAAGAATATCACTTGATCAAAAGTCAGCTCCATTATGTCACAACAGATGCGGTAAACGAAGGTCCTTCTTTATTACTAAGCTGCCTTTTCTCTGCCTGCCTTAAATACCATTCCTGTCTGGCACAAACATGGTATGATGTCTCTTCATGTTTGCTTGGCTCTAACAGTTTTGGAGGCAACAGGGCAAAAAAACTGCCGTTATTTATGAGTCCCGGTGGATTCTACGTCTTTTCACAACCAAGGAAAAACCGAGAGTAGTAATTAAAGCAAAGTTTGTGATTCATGTGCTCACGAACCATTCTGCAGAAATCCGGATTTGCACGTTCCCCTCTTGGCTTGTCAACCCAACAGGAGCGTGCAGATTCTGGGAAAGGGGAAGAGATACAGCCACATTTTAATTAGTCAACACAGTTTAATTCCAAAGCATCCCCTAAGGAAACCATTATTAACATGTTTATTGTGCCCAGATTCACCGGGACATCCACGGTGCCGCCTTGCAATCCCATTCTGTCAGTATACTGACATGACAGCCACCCAGGGAGGCAGTGACTTTTAACGATATGCAAATCACAAAAAAGGGGCGGAGACTCATAATAATGCTGAAAATATCACCAATCACAATGTACCCCTGAAACCACCATGCGCATCATTCCTTATGCCAAGCCACAATTAAATAATCCACTATGATATACACTCACTGAGCACTTTATTACGAGCACCATAATAATATGGGGTAGGGCCTCCCTTTATTCTCGAAACAACCTCAGTTGGCATGAATTCTATAAGATATTGAAAGTATTTCCAGGTTTTGGTTCATTCCCCCCAAGGTGCTCTATTGGATTCAGATCCGGAGAGTGGGAAGGCCACTGAAGATCAGGAAACCAGTCTGAGATGATCTTTACTTTGTGAAAGGTAGATTATCATGCTCGAAGTAGTCGTTAGTAGGCGAGTAAGTGGTGGCCATGGTCAGCAACAAGACTCTGGTAGGCTGTGGCATTCAGGTAATGATGCATTTGTATTAACGGGCACAAAGTGTGCCAGGAAAACATTTCTCACACCGTTACACCACCAGCAGCCTGGACTGTTGACACAGGGCAGGTTGCGCCCATGGATACATTCATTCATTCATTAACCTGTATTTTACCAGGCAAATCATTAACAACAGTTTCTTATTTACAATGACAGCCTGGCAAGTGCCAGAAAAACAAAACGAAAATTAATAAATTAATACACATAACAGAGTGATAAAACAGAATTAGAACATTTACAAGTGTCCGTAAGTAAGCCTCTGCAGGCCACGACAAAGGATTCGTGCTGTAGATGCCACATTTTGTGGAAGCTGTGAGCCTCAGCAGATATCAAGATTTGTCAGACCAGGCTACTTGTTTCCAGTCTTCAACTGTCCAAATGTGGTGATCCTGCACGCACTGCATTCTCAGCTTGCTGTGTTGGGATGACAGGATCGGACATTCACATGGTCTTCTGCTCTTGTAGGTTCGACATTTTGCGCACTCAGGTGCTAGTTTGCTCACCACAGGTGTACAGCGCGGTTATCTGACTTACCATAGCTTTTCTGCAAGCTCAAAATAGTTTGGCCATTTCCCTCTGACCTCTGTTGTCAACATGGCATTTCCATCCCCAGATGACCTGCTCACTGGATGGATATTTGTTTTGTGCACCATTCTGAGTAAATGAACAAAAAAATCCCAGTTGATCAGCAGTATCTGAAATACTAATACTAGCCCATCTGGCACCATCAAGCGTGCCATGGTCAGTCATTATCACCTTTCTATCCCGTTCAGGTGTTTCACGTTAACATTAGCTGAAGCTCCTGCCCAGAATATGCATGAATTGGTCCACTGCGCTGCTGCCACGTCATTGGCAGGTTAAACACTTACACAAATAAGCAGGTGTAGAGGTGTTCCTAAGAAAGTGCTCAGTGAGCGCATAGTACAGCAACAAAAAAAAAAAAATGTATAAATATTAATGGAAAACACCACTATCAGTTTCCTCATTATTTGCCTTTCACTGCACATCTTGCTCCTGACTGGCATTTAATGAACTTTAGATATGGTCAACATCTGAAGGGGTTTAACACCTGTGCCTAATCCCTGGCAAATCAAGGGATAAGAACTGCAAGTGCAGCTTCTTCTCTGTGGAGATTCCTCCATAGTATGACTAGATTTCACCAGCATGCGATACTTTATGACCAAACCCTCTAACACTGGCTAGACGATACATATTCCTGGGCTTTGGAACATCACTATGGAGGATTTGTCAGGATAGATCAATTTTATTTATTTAGTGTTTGTTTGTAATGTGATGTAATTGGGCATAGCGGGAAGGCCAGCGGATTGCTAGGGCACTGAAGTAATGTCCCTAGACAAGCAGCACAGGTCTCACTTCAGGATTATGCCGGTTGTTGATGTTTCACTCCAGATCTGCAATGGCAGATGAGCCAAGGACACAAACATCCTCATCTTAGCAACAACTTTCCATTCGCTTTCACAATTAGGTCTTGAGAACGGCTTAACTTTGCTTACATCTGTCAGCATTTATTTGCAGTGACCTGGCAGTCGGAGAACATTGAGATGACTGGACTGATTATACAGCCTATTCCAGCGTCATTATTATGTTGTCAGGTTTCGCTGGAGAGGATCAATTTGGGAACATTACTTTTCGCAGTTGTACTTTGCTAACAATTGCGGGCAGTGTCTAGTGCTATGAGAAATGGCCTAGCTATGGAGTCTGCACATGCGAGATTTGGGTCATGTGGCATGCAACATATGCGTCTCCGAAGCAACATTCCAGGATTCATCATGGCCATCGGGTCCAGTGCCTTTCTGCAGTAATAAACACAACGTGAGATTATTCCCCAAAGTTTTGAACCAGAGGGTATGAGAGCTGGAGAGGAAGACGTTAAGAGAATGCCTGCAAATGTGACTTCCTGTGAGGTTGCCAAATTGGGGTTAGTCTGCTTCCAAATATGGATCGACTTGCCATGCATTTCCTATTCCCCATTTATATACTATCATATTAATATATTAAAATTCACAAATCAGCTATTGCGCTGAGGTTGTGATGCTTGTCAAAGAAACTGTTCTATGTACATGACGATGATTTTTGGTATTTGAGGCATTTGAATCTTATTTCAGCGTGAAAAAGAAACCGAGTGCTTTTATTTTCCACTCAGTCAAAAGGTTTTGAGGTTACATCAGTTGCATTCCTGTGAGTCTCCTTAACAGCTGTTCTGCACCAGCAATCAGAAACGTTTTTCTGCAGGATATTCGTCGTTATTCTGCCTCTCCTTTGTTTTTTCTGTAGGCTAGGCACTGATACATTCTCTCTCCATTGTCTCTTCTGTAGAGAAGAGACTGATATGTTTTGTCTCCAGTGCCCTTTCTGTAGGGTAGACACTGATATATAAAAAGACAAACGAGACAGAACATATCACTGTCTACCCTACAGAAAAGACAATGGAGGTGGAATGTAACAATACTTATATAAAAAGACAATGGAGACAGAACATAAGTATTGTTACATTCTACCTCCATTGTTTTTTTCTGTAGGGTAGACACTGATACGTTCCATCTCCATTGTTTTTTCTGTAGGGTAGACACTGATACGTTCCATCTCCTTTGTCTTTTCTGTAGGGTAGACACTGATATATTCCATCTCCATTGTCTTTTCCTTAGGGTAACCAAGAGCAGTGGTGATGATTGCTACCGGTGGTGTCATCACAGGCCTCGCAGCCTTGAAGCGGCAGGACTCGGCGCGGTCCCAGCAGCACCTGGCTATGTCCACGCCGGACCCCACACAAGAGAAGAAGCGAGCGCGGCGCAAGCCCCGGGCTGATGTGGTTGTAGTCCGCGGAAAGATCCGGCTGTACTCTCCGTCTGGGTTTTTCCTCATTCTCGGCGTGCTGATATTGATGGCTGGCATAGCCATGGCTGTGCTAGGCTACTGGCCACACAAGGAGAACCTGCTGGTGCCAGATACGAAGCTGTCCGCCAATGACACCCAGGTGACCCAAGGTCATGAAGGCACCGTGTCTCAGTTCTTTGAGCAGCACCTGCATTCAGAGAAGATGAAGATGCTGGGTCCCTTCACCATGGGCATTGGCATCTTTATCTTCATTTGTGCTAATGCTATTCTCCATGAGAACAGGGACAGGGAGACCAAAGTCATCCACATGAGGGACATGTACTCCACTGTGATTGACATCCACAGCCTGAGGATCAAGGAGCATAAGTGCATGAACGGGGCCTACGTTGCCCCTTATGGGGAGCGTGAGGTGAGGACGTATGAGAACCAGTGCGCCTCCAAGCTGGCTGCCAACACGCTGCTAACTTTCTCGGGGATGGGGAACGATGTGCGGATGTCACGGAGGACCAGTTCTGCCGAGGAGGAAGAGAGTTTGCTGAACGAGGCCAAGGGAGCCTCGAGGTTCCTGCAGCCCAGATACCAGGAGTGCTCGGGCTCCACATTTGGGCTGCAGCCAGAGGGCAGCCGGTACCGAGACGACAGGAGCAGCACCCTGAAGAAATGCCAGACGAAATCCATTGTGTCGTCCTCCATCAGTGCATTCACTCTACCCGTGATAAAGCTCAACAACTGCGTCATCGACGAGCCCGACATCGACAACATTTCTGAGGACTCCGAGCTCCGAAGGGTCCGGTCCAGACCTCCTTCGATGGAGTCTCTAGTGGTTCCCTGCCCAGACATAGCCAAAGCGTTCATACCCCCTAGCATGGTGCTCCCCAGGAGCTCCTCTATCGAGTCACCCTCCTCTGCATCCTCACAGACTTCTCTGTCGCCGGGGTCCACCAGCGGACGGTTCCTGTCTCCAGGGGCCGCGCGGAAGGATTTCGGCTCCAACAACTCCCTCCACATGCTCTCCGCCCATTCCAAGTCCCTAGACCTGGAGAGGGGGCCTAAGACCCTCACAGTGCAGCCTGAGCAGAGGAAGCACCCCAGCTGGCCACGACTGGATCGCAGCAACAGCAAGGGGTACATGAAGCTGGAGAACAAGGAGGATCCCATTGACAGGCTGCTGGTGCCCCAGGTCTCCAACAAACAGGACTATACCAAAAAAGAGAAACTGCTCATGATTTCCAGGTCCCACAACAACCTCAGTTTTGAACACGAGGAGTTCATGAGCAACACTTTGAAGAGGGGCGCCTCTGAAACTAGGTTCTAAAAGCATCTCTCCAGATGAATGAATAATAAGTCTTACAGTGGTGTTATTATGAAGAATGTTGTGAATCAGTGTCGGCTGTATAAATCACTATTTTCACAACACTATACTTCTAGGAATTTGAAGCAGCAGAAATGTTTTAAGTGATTTGTGAGTTCTTTAGGTAGACTTCTCAGGTTATGGAGTGTGTGAAATAGACCTTAAAGTGAGGTGAATCAGGGCAGCGGTGCACTGTGTGTGCACTTAGTAAAGAAACTGAAAATGATGCCTGAACGTTTGATTATTGGCGTATTAAGGAGGATGGACATGAAAACGGCGAAAGGGGGAAAATCGAATTGCCTTGTGTTTCGTTTTAACTGTTACGTTTCTATCTGTGTAGTGTTCAAACAAGGTATTGTTTAAAATGGTCAGTATATTGTACCGGAGCTGGCTAGATATTTTGCTATGGAGCTTTCAATAATTTATTGTTCCTAACACAGCTATTTTTGAAAAGAAAAAAAAAAAAAAAACAGTGAAGAGGAAAAGCATTAATGTATCATTTACATTTCTCGTAATAAAATGCAACTTTTCTGCTAATGTCTCTATTGTGTACATCCTCTAGCATATAAATTTTTTTATAAAAATACATAAAACTGATCATTTATGCAGTTCATTTACGGCAAAGAGGGAGTCTTTCTCAGATGTGTGGAGATGACTTTATTTCATGTCTGTTGCCCATTATAAAGGCTTTTAAATTGTACCTAATTTTCGATTTTTACTTGACCTCAGAAGCGGCTGTTAAGCAGCACGGGAGGCAGCTGGCAAGAATAACGGACAAATAGTGCATGTGCTAAACTGGGAAACCCCCTTACAACTGTGATCAAATATGCGTAGGACAGAGAATTTGACAAATGCAATACGCACCATTTCTTACTGTCAGTAAGTGGCACTGGACAAAAATACGATGCTGGTTTTCGTTTTGCAATTACATGTCGTCGCCATAGCTGTAAAAACATTCTCCCTTTGGCAGGAAAGTTAAAACCTTCCTCTACTTAAGAGGGGGTGCTTTGGGAGAATCGCACTATGCATTTTGGCAGACTTTCAAGACTCATTTCCACTGGGATGGACATGGAAAGATGTCCCTGAACACTGGAGGCATTTCAATCACTTGTCACCTGCCTGACATCCACCCATTTCCCAGAAAGGAAGTGAAATTAAATAAACATCAAATAAATAAATACCTTCGTAGAGGTAGGCATCAATCTTGTTGTATCTGAAATTTGCAATATGCCAATATAAAAAGCAGACTTATTTTGAAGGTTGTGGCATGAAATTGCACAGAAAGTTGAAGCTTTCGTCAATAACCATGTTTAAATTAGGAGTCCCCCCCACATGTCAGCATTGATGAAAAATACCTGGTCTTATTCACCTATCCTGCTGCAACGGCTGCGATTGCCGCCGAAAGCGATCGAGGCTCTGGGTGAGCTATCGGGCCAACAATCATGCCAGCAAAATGACAGGCCTTTCTGGCTCAGCCATCAACGTCTCTCCTCGCTACCACCCACAGCAATGCCTTCAGAATCAGGCTATTTGTGACAAACTGCAGGATGAGGGGGGCTGATCTGTCTGCATGGGCTAATTTTGTTGTTTTGAATCTAAAAACAACAGCCACGCATTTCTACCCACAATACACATGGTCTTGCATGGTTTCGCATCATTTTAATTAGCGTGAAATATCTCGCAGAAGTCCTAAAATAAGGAGGCAACGCTATTACGGGATGTTTGGATAATGTTTGTATCTATATATATACACACACACACACACACACACACACTCTAACCTGAAAGGTGGTCAGCACTGCCATAATTAAAATAGCAATAGCAATATAGTAATAAAACAGTACAAATAACATTATAACACATGCATTTAATAAGAAACAAAGTAAAAGGGAACAAATTAAATGAAAAACCAGAATGTGTGGGACATATGTAAGAAACAACTTGTCAAATTATATTCCATAGAAAAAAAAAATACAGTGACTCATCCATGTAACCTCGTTGCGCATATTGCACTGCAATCTGACCATCCTGTCATCCCGGCGTGTGACTTGGAATAACCTGCGAGACACAACAGTCGACAGTTTCTTTTCATTTGCAGAAGCACGGGTGTCGTAATTGTTTCGCGTTAATGGAAATCAAGGTCCTCGCTCAGCTACAAGGCGGAGAAGTCCATCCTGAGATCGAGAAGCTCTCAAGCCCAGACAGTCCGTATGCCCTGGTAATTAAAGCACTTTGTTTGGCCCACCGGGGTGCATGAAAGTGATGCTACTAGACATTAATCAGGAGAAGAAACTTGACCGGCGCCAGTGCCTAAGCCTCTGTAATGAAACATGAGATTCATTCGGTGAGATTTGCCAGTGGTCCAACTGTGCAATGAAAGGTCTACAAGTGAGATAATGCGTAAATAATGCGTGGTGGCAGAGAAAATTCAATTCCCTGCATTATGAGAGTAGTTAGATTTATGGGTGAATCAGCAAGTCAGTAATCATTTTATGGATGAAATCTGCACAAAAAAAAATGTAGTATCACCTCTCTTCAGATATTCTCTACTGAGGGAGCTATGTCTCATCTTATTTTATATATAACTACATTTAATATTCTGACATGTTAAATGGTGTACAGGAGACACCAGAGGTAAAAATCAATCGAGGAAGAAACTGAAGTCATACTGAATATTTTTAATGATGAGAGCCTACTAAAGCTTATCCAATCTCGTCTTGCAAAGAAAGCTAATCTGAAACATAAGCCCTCGATCTGACTGCCATGCAGTGCCTCGTGTTCGCACTCCTTTCATAAAGCTCAGTGCAGTTTATCCTACTGGGATTTACTGAATACCACACATGCTTATGCATCGGGACAGCAGCACACGTGATGACCAAAAAAAATAAGGATTGGATAGTAGCATTAAACGGGAAACAGATGTCAGCAGTCGGGTGGGGGAAGGGGTCCACCAAAGGATTTATTATTTTGATTAAATTATTTACTTGCAGTGGAGCTTCCGGGACACACCGTCTACTGACACACAGCGTTGTCTCCAGCTGAGTGGACGAGTGTGTCTGTGAAGGTCTGCTGACACACTGCGGTCCCTGACAGTGAATCTCAGTAAATCTTGTGATGCATGACACTGACTTCATCACAGATAACCTTAAATAATGCAGTAACAGCCAATATACACGGCGACATTATGACATTACGAAAAAACTGCTCCGTGAGGTAGAGAGACAAAAAAAAAAATGCTACCTAGATTATAGCAGAACTTGCATTCAAATCCTAGAGTAATGAATGAATGTATAGCTTCTTTCCACGCCAACGTTTTAGCATGCCTCTTAAAGTTTCATGAATAAAGGTTCACCTTTAACAAATCATTCACAGCAAAACTGGTGGGGGGCACTTTATAAATACTGCGTTCCATTTGAGCTGCGAAGTCAGTGTTTCCGAGTTCCCAGGAATTTCAGCTGGAACGCCCCCCTGAAGTCGGAATTCCGACTCACGAAGTCAGAGGAACTCAAGGGGTGAGAAAGGGGGCGGCACCCTTCATCAACAGAAGTGAAATGCTGTAGTTATATATTGTTTATCAGCACTTATGTTGTATTTGTGTAGGTCGTATACACAGTACTGTCCAACCGTTATCTACGGACTTGTTGTTATGATGTTGGTATGTGCCAAATACTGCATAATGCATTGTTATGAACTGCTATGAATGGCTAACAATGGACCTGGCTAGAACTGGGGTGTGTGTCACATAACAGGATTTCTTGCTTAGCTGGATAACTTGTTGGATTTAAGGTAGTCTTGGCAAAAGGTAAGTGGATGAAGAAAAAGTCCATTTAGCCCAGACTACCTTAAATATGACAAGTTATCTGGCTAAGCAGGTAATCCTGCTTCATGAAACAGGCCTTAGTAACCCCTACATACTACGGCCTAGTACATCCATGCCAAACTGCACGCCTTCCAATGTGTGACAGAAATACTGCTATGTCTGAAAAAGGCATAGAAACTGGTAGTAGTAAGATATACTAACCTGCCTGGTACAACAGACTGCATCAGTGTTTACTGAATCTCAGAGTGTAGTAAATTAAACCATCTTCACGGCTGGTATGGGAACTGTGTCCAAAAGCCCCAGCACAAACAGTTTAGTAACATTAACGCGTCCAACCAACTGATTTCCGTGGAAATTTTCCAAAAGGTTCTTAATGCACTGTCTGCACATCTAAATCGATCTCAAAGAGCTTTTTACTGACATAAATAATAAAAACAAACAAGATAAATCATTTCAGTCCTAAGTAAAAGAGTCAGATGAAACGAATGTTCAAAAGTAACCACCTTTAGCGCCTCTTAAAGCACTCAGTCTCAGAGTTATAGTGCTGACAACATCTACTGCGTACAAAAGACTTCTGTCTTGTGGCACTGCAGTGTCAGGCTCAAGGTTTCGTCTTTTTTTGATTTTGTTTAGAGCAGTGTTTCCCAATCTGGTCTTTAGGGACCCGGGAGCGAAAATGTGGTCCATCTGTGGGCCCCGAGGAGCGGGTTGGGACACACTACTCTAGAGAAACTCACAGGCAGCACAAAAGTAAGAATTTATATAATTCAGGTGTGTACAAGGATATATACTGTAAAAGGAAGTATACAACAACTAGTAACAATCTGAGGATTTAAATACAGATTAAATTGGAGCAAAAAATTGACACGAAATCAACATTTGTGAGAGACTGGCTACCTAGTCACTGACTGAGTAGGAAATCATGGTTGTTGTTACATCACTTAGGAAGTTATTCATAACTGTCTCCGGAGTCATTTGTCCAGAGGAGGTTTTAAACCTAAAAACAAACAGAAACGCATCAATATGCCGTAAGATCCAAAGCCACGTAACTCGCCTGAACCGCGAACTGGAAGATTCAGGGAAGTCAATATGCTGTAGGCCATGCATCAGCCAAGGTCACAGGAACATTAATTGATTTTCAAATGTCACTCCGTCATCTCACTGCTAAGCACTGAAATGTCTGGTGTTCCAATAATTGTCTTGCAATAATAATTGCATCTTGGCTCTTCCATTCTAACAAACATAGACACTCACATGTACTGTGCACCCATGAAGTTATTCTCGAACATTCTGATCCATGAACCATTTCATCTGTCATTTTAATTGTGCTAGATGACTAACATAACGTACAGCCAAAGGGCCCTTCTGCCCTTCTGCTATTCCTCACTAAGGAAACCTCTCCTCACCTCCCGGCCAGATCCTGGTGTTGACCTCTCCCTACCTCCCACCCACATCCTCATGTTGACCTCTTCCTACCTCCCACCCACATCCTCATGTTGACCTCTCCCTACTTCCCACCCACATCCTCGTATTGACCTCTCCCCGCCTCCTACCCAGATCCTCGTGTTGACCTCTCCCCACCTCCCACCCACATCCTCGTATTGACCTCTCCCCGCCTCCTACCCAGATCCTCACATTAACCTCTCCTCAACTATTATTCTCTAAGGCATCTGCTATTTAAACAAATGCTTTGAATGAAAATAACATGACCTGTGCTGAGATTAGATTAACCTCCAAGAATGTATTGACCTAGTACCTTCAGATTTGAAGCACAAGCTCGGACTACAAAATAGGATATGATTTCTTCAATGGTTTTCCTATGAATGCTTCATTTTGTAAGCAAGTGGAAAGGGAAGAGATATCTCGGTAACAGTGTAGTGGGAGCTGCCTGCATTCTGATTCCTGCCTCAGCAGCAAAACACAACATGCAACGCTCACAATCCGAAGCAAGCGGACTTCAGTCGCATGTGGGCTGGAGCGTTTGAAGACAATCTGCTGTTTCTTGGAATAAATTGGGACTGTTTTCCCACTGCGGGAGAAGATATAAACAGAATCGTTACTAGGAAGTCGCAATGCCTTATGGATTTCATCTCCTTACGTTTCGTATTTCTATGCCCTGAAAAACAAGACAGATATTTTTACCGGTGCCTGCCAAAATAAAGAGAACATCAACCTAAAGCGTTTCGATGGGCCTCTGGGCCACCAGAACAGCTTTGCTGTACTTTGACATAAACTCTACAAGTCTGGGATTCCAAAAAGAGGACACCGTGCTGTAGTTCCATGAGAAATGTCATTTGGTGTTCTGCTATTGATGAGAATCTGGCCTCAGACATTGCATCAGCAGCTCCCTCAAGCATTCATCTGGCTTGAGGTCTGGTTTCTGCTGCAGCCATGGCGTCTGGCTTGCATCATTTTCATGTTCACCAGACTGTTCGTCCACCACCTGTGGCCCGCAGCCTCCACGCCTCATCTTGGTGGAGATGCTGTGCCACAAGGTGCATGCAGACCCTCAAATTGGCTTTTTAAAGCCATTTACTTTGCTGTTTAAGGGCTGAACGTACCTAAACCATGTCACAAAAATGCAGTAAAAATTTATGCCATTGCAAGCCACTAAAACTCTTCACTTCAGGGGAGAAGTATCCAAGCTGGTAAACATGTACTTGATATAGGCAAGGTGAATGATTTGACCATGTTGTCTTTACGCCTTTACTCTCAGTAGACTTCTGTCTGTTCCATTTTCTTCACTTGCTGAAATCCCTTTTAAGTGTAAGAATGCCGCGTTCGGCCCCTCGCACGTTTCCTTATGCTGTGTCCTCTTCTAGCCTCCTTACATCCCGGAATGTTCTTATGTTGCACTTCTAGTCCATGAAGAGTCTTATTATCTTCTTGCTTAGTTACATGTCGCTGAGTAGCCCCTGTTTATATTGTACCTGGGCATTCATTGCACAGCCTACAGATGCACTTAAAGCCTAGTTAACTCCTTGACAGTGTATATGCTTGCTATTTGTCACACATGTAAAACGCTTCTGCCAAAAGTGTCCGCTAAATTACCTAATGCAAGTGCAAATGAGACAAATTCAGCGTGACCTAACAGACTAACCAGAACACAAATATGGAGGAGAATCTGTACTTTTGTCCCCAGTCCATTCTTAATTAATGATGTATTTCCATGACAGTATCATAAGAATATCACCTTAGCCACAGTCAAAAAACACTTAAAAGCTTAGTGGTGCTCATTAAAGAAATTCCTGACAAGTGTGCCCTTAATGTCACCTCCTCTCCAAGCCCATGAAGTATATTTGTCCAGTTATATTACTCAAAACAAAACAGAAGTGCACTCGCTGTTTTTTAAATCCTCACCCTCAGCACGGCGGGATGCTGATTGCTCAGTAGTTTACAAGTGCCTGATTTCTGCTTGCTCCGTGTCCCTCGTTCACATGAGTGTCTCCTTTATTTTAGCAGAAACCTGGGTGTTCCGCAGGTACATGATTAGCAGACGGGTCAATTTTGCTTGAAACGACTTAAAGGAGCGCAGCAGATACGGTCTCACACAAGGAAAGCAACAGAAATATTCACATATTAATTACAGGAGTATGTTTGCGCGTATCAGAAAGCCGATGTGAGGAAGCGCAGTGCGATTCGCCCACCGTGCCTTACAGGACAGGATGTGTGTTTACCTGGCTCCTTTTATCACAGTAACGGACAAGTTGCTGTGATTTGCAATCTTCACTTCCTCCCTTTCTCCTCCCCACTGCCTTTCCACTACTCGTACGAATGTCTATTCCAGATTCCGGAACAGTCTGTACCCCCAGGCCATCAGAAGCATCAAAAACTGCCACCCCCCGCGCAGGCCCTACCACAATGCATCCCCTGCACACTGCACTCCATGCATTTTTTACTGCACTGATCAGCACTAGCCCCCTTCACACTGCACATTTCTTTGCCATATTCTATATAAATGTAAATATGTTCCCTCGTACAAATATATGTGTATTGCACCTTCCATTCTATTTTTTAAATCACTGCATATCTCGTTCTAATACTAGTGTACATATTTTATATGTTTAAGTATATTTTAAATCATTAACTACTTTTATTTACTATCTGCCCTCCTCACATTAACCTTGTTTGTATCTCGTCTTTTACTTCCCTCATAACCGTATCCCGGCCGGTGTATTCTCAGTACCCACTCCCCCCCCCACCCCCCCAGCATCCCTTTTAATTGTCAGCATGTTTAAGGCCTCAGTACACGGCATCTGTGCCCTTTCACCCCTGGAAAACGAACCTGCAGTCTCCATAACTTTTCTTTACACTTTTAATGAGTTTTATTTACTGCTCTACTCATTACTGCATAACCAGACTTCACCAAAAACTCTTACCTCACCATTAATTCTATTTTTTTTTCTTAATTTTAAGAGATACTAAACAGTTGATTTGGCTGTTCTACTTGAAATGGCTCTAATTGGATTTTCCTTTGCTCTCTTCATGCTTGCTTTTCCACCACAGAAAACTCTGTATTATATAACTTGAATCCAACAGCAAACTGTTAAACTCCATCGGCTCAACGGAAGAAGAGCCACACTCATTGGCCACTTTATTAGGTACACCTTGCTAGTACCAGGTTGGACCCACTCATGCCTGCAGAACTGCCTTAATTCAATGTGGTTTAGATTCAACAAGGTGCTTGAAACATTCCTCAGAGACTGGACCACGCTGAAATGGTAGCATCAGGCTGCAGATCTGTCGGCTGCGCTATCAAGACGCCCATCGAACTGAAATACAAATTTCATCAATACTCTACAAAATCTGACCAAAGTGAGAATGAAAAGAATTGTCTCCTCGATAAACTACCCAAAAAATGTTCTGTTGCTCTCCGTCCAGGTCATCGTGAGATTGTGTCCACACTGGATCTCTCTGTCCCAGTGACTGAGCTTTTGCCTGCATGCACACACACTCTGTCGCACGGAAGAAACAAGCTCAGACGGAAACGTACAGAGAGAAATTAGCGGAAATACACAATAATTGGCCTTTTCACACCCCTGCGGCTGATTGCAGTAATTTGCATAATTTTAAAGCGGTATCTGTTTCCTTTGTCAGTGGGTAATGAGATGGCAATCAGTCTAAGTGTGGCTTGTGCACTTTGAAAGTGAAATCCGCGAATCAGAGGTACACTCAAGGGCAACAGTCAGCCTGCCTGAAAGAGACAGTGTGGGGCTTTTTTAGAAAAATCTCCCATGTGGAATTGGGATCGTGCACAACTGAGAATTACTAAACAAAGTCTTACTTCCAATTGTGCCCCTAAGGCAAGCTTTACATTTGCAATTGTGCCCCTAAGGCAAGCTTTACAATTGCAATGAAATATTTATCTAATTTGGAATAATTTTCCTTCAAAGGGTGGCTGGAGAGGATCAAAAGTCATGTGTAGCATCAGATTCACAAAAAGAGGGAATTCAAAATACTCACCAAGTCACTGTGTGTATCGTAACACAATCGATATATGAAAAGACCTGTTCCCAATTATGAATACTGGCTACGAACTAAGAACTTGCCATATGTGTATAATTTATTGTGTCATTAAAATTTACTGTATAAATGATCAAATCACAACAGTGATTAAATCATACATGGCTTATGGACTTCAAAGTACAATTAAGGCAGAGTGAAAGTAGAAAGTAGAAAATAAACACATATAATTCAGAAAATCATTATAAAGTCATTTTCTGAGTGTCTGAAATTGACATGTGCTTCTTATTAGATACCTTGCTAAAGTCAACATTCAGTAGAAGTGAAATGTGTTTTAAAAAAAGAAGCTTTAATTAAAATGCAAGTGGACATTGATAAGACTGCTTGCTTGCGAGAGTATGAGCAGATCGATATCACTTCACTCCTGTGTTTAGGTTGGGTTGCTATTCCTCAATTAATTCTCTTTAGAAATGCCCAATGGCTGTGAAAACTGTCAAATGTATTAGCCTGTGTAAAAAAAAAAAAAATAGTTTTATTTATGTTAAAGATTTTGCATCTTGCCTCACTGTGTGGAGTATGTAATATACGGATCTCTTCCTACAGTCTAAAGTCATGCACAAAGACGTGAACTGGCATCTCAAAATGACCCATTACCGATAGCGTGTGGGTCAGTAGGTTCTGTGATGGACCAACATCCCATCTAGGGGTACATTTCCCAGAAGTTCCCATAAACATCTTACACAATTTGAACCATTTGGTCACATGGTTCCAACTATGCAAGTTGCTTTGGCTAATGTTGTTAGTAGCAACGCTTTTGGAAAACACACCCCAGAGTGTCTGTTCCCTGCTTTGTTCCCAGTGCTGTGTGGGATAAGTACCTACAACCCTGTACTGGGTAAGAGGCGAGTAGATAGATGGTGGATTAATTTTGTTGTCAATTATCATGGGATTATATAAAATCTGAAGACAGCATCATTAAAGTAAAACTCTGTGCTGGTTTAGACTGAAATAAAATTCTTGTCCTGGAAACAAAACCTAACAGAAGGTCTTGGCAAATTTCACAGATTCACTGAGAATGTTCACATTCTTATGAGAACAGCCTGCACTGCTTCTGATGCTCAAATTATGACTGTGGGTCATACACTGCGAACATCTTATCACTGTCTGCTTCTGTCCCCTAACAGCCAATGAATATCATTTCAGGAAACTCGGTGTCCAATCCTACACATTTCCACTATATTTATATATATATTTTTATTGGTTTATTGATTGAGGTTTTATTGGTTTTATTGGACATCCCATGCAGTCTGCAGCACGGGTTTCAGGCCCTGTGTTCCTGCTAGAGTATGGATGGATGGATGAATGGACACTTCTACCGCATAATTTATTGATAAATGAAGGCTTCAGGATCCCCCACAATCCTGGCCAAATAGATAAAGAATGGATGAATGAACAGCTATTTAGAGAAAATGATGAACTATTCATAACCATGATACAGGGTAGTGGGTGCTCCAGTGGATTAGGGTGCTCTGCCTGTGATCGGGAGGTTGTTGGTTCAAATCCCAGGGTCAGCGAGGCTCTTAAGCTCAACTGACTGGCTACCCTTGCCCAAAAGCATATGCCACTTTAGATAATAGTGTCTGTTAAATAAATAACTTGTATAAAAGGCTGAATATCAGTCACCACAAACAGTCCACTCGTGTGTGATGAAGCATGTAGTTCAGTCAGATCAATTCCACTGTTGTGCAAGTGGCAGAACAGTATCCATAACATATTTCACATGAATACTTGTCAAAAGACACAGCATGACTCCTGCAAACAAGCCACACACTGATAAATAATTATAGTATGTCTATTATGTGAGTGAAGCCTTTAACTAAATTGTCAAAATCTTCCTGAAGTAGCCTGTTATTTAGATGGATATTCTGTCCTTCACACTGTGTCAGATGACTTCTTAGATTGAAACTACATCGTTAAAATCTCACCCAACTAGCCAGCTATTAGCAATTATGTTCCATCCTTCACAAACACCGTCTCTACAGGGTTCTAACCTTCAGTGTGAATGTAAATATTCCAGAGCTTGTTTCCTGGTAATAATGATAATCCATCATACACTATGCCCAGAGGGTTCCTAGAAAAACATTGAGTGATTGCTTTTAAACCATAATTCAAATGCGACGACCCAGGCAATTTGCTTCAACTGCCTCTTAAAACAGCAAGTACAACCCATCTGTGAAAAAAAAAGCCTCTCGGAGAAAAAGCTAACTTGTTTCCCAGAATTCCTGCTATCGATTACACGGGTGCTATGCTATTTGCTATGATGCTGAAACTTTTTTGATATCAAATATGAAGCATATTAGTCATAGATGTTCTATGTAAGAGTACATATAAAAGTTCAGCCTTGAATAATTTTATTGATCTTCAAAGAACAAGCTCATTCATTTTAAGTTGGCCTCTTAGTGCTCGCAAATAGCGATCAAGAGCAACAATCCGGAGAATATTCACAAACAAAAAATGCGAGGAAGGTTTGGGGTCATAGAATTGCAAAATAGTAGGATTGTGTGTTTGGTGCAATCCATGACATCGTGATGGTAGAAAACCAGTGTGCCTAGTTAGAATATAACACAACGACATTTGGGTTTAAAGGATGTTTAAGGAACTGTTCTACAAAGAGGATAGGTGTCCTGCAAAGCTGAAAACACGAAGCTGTATCCATTCATATATGGGTTAATGTCCCAGGAAGAACACTATTATAGGCAGGACAAGAAGGTTGCCCATTTCAGCATCTTCCAACTGCTCCTCTCTGTCATGGAAAGGGTCTGGAGCCTATTCTGGGATGTGTGGCTACATCTCATGCTTGAGAAGGTTCTTCCTTCTGCTAGTTGGTTTTGTGATAATATAACACGAGAGGAAAACTTGGAAAAACAAGTATTAATCTGACAGTGTGACCTTTCCCCTTCGTAAATAATGTAAAACAACGTTAAGTAAGGGGGTCTCTGCCATCACTGCGAAAGATACATTTTATCAGGTCAGCTACCACGCAGGAGAAAAGAAAATCTGTTACTGCGGGTGACTGAGCAGGAAGCTCAGGTTATAAAGCAGACCTGTAAGGCAGTCCTGTGGTACAATGCAATCACATCTCTTTACACATCCGCTTTCCTGTCATTTATGTACCTAAAGCACTGTGCAAGCATCCCAAATTGATCTAACTGGATGCAAAAGACTAGACCTCATTTTCATTTATTCAATTTAGAAAAAATTGAAAATCTCAGAGACAGTTTAACCCCCCCACTCCCACTTATTTTCCTCTGTATAGACTTTTCATAGGTGGCGAGAAAAGCCAGATTCTTTTCCCACATAGAGGACTCCATGTTTAACTAAACGCCCGTTTTAATGGCTGACCTTTGTGCTCCCGTCTCACTGCGCTGTCAGAGTTACGATGTCCCATGACTTTTTTTTTAACCAATGGACGCAAATATAGGCAAATAATCAGTTGAGCAAAGCACAAATTGTCAAAGAAGAAACAGATTGAATCTCAAAGCAATCCAGAAAAAAAAAAAATCAATTAGCCAAGAATAACGGAGATCCTTAATGAGGCCGGATGATTCACCTGCTAGCAGACTCACCGATGGCAGACAGCCTGAGTTCAGCTTCAGACCGAGTCCACGCTGCCCGGTGTATAGAGCACCATGTGACACGTGCAGCCCGGTGTCCCACAAACATCTGAAGGAGATCGTTTCGGCTTGGAAAACTTCAGAATGCCGGTTGTCCATCATCGCCCCGCCGTCTGCTTGGGCTCAGGGACATCTAGCCTTGTCTGAGTGGAATCACGAGGACACAGAACGGCCCACGTCCGCTAGAAGCCTCATCAAAACGCAACACCTACTGCAAAGCATGAAATAAAAATACATCTGCTACAGCTTCTTTGTTTATCTGACGTTACCCAATATAAAGTTCACTAAATGCACATGTTGCATACAGAGATACTCTTATTTTCCCACACCAGTAGGGTGACACCCTAATCCGTGTCAGACGGGACACTATAAGCTACTTCATACTTTACAAACTACTTCAAACCTGAAAGGCTCAAGTATTCGACTAAATTGTTTGGTCCGTCTTGTACTTTTACTGGTTTCCTTCCTTGATTGAAAGACTCACCCAGCTGTTTCACATTAACATTAATGACATGTGCATGATTATAGGAGACTGACGAATCAGCACACAGCAAGAACTCAGTGCTTAAGTGATATCTGGGACCTGTCAATTAAAATGGTTGAAATGGTAGCTTACAAACCCTGTCATGGGTCAGAGTGTCCCTCCTGACATGGACTAGCACAGGGTGGGCAATCATGTCCGCAAAGGGCCGGTGTGTATGCGGGTTTTTGGGATACCCTTTAGGTCAGCTGTTCACACACAGGTGTGAGGACTCTTCAGACAATCAGTCTGATTAGTAATCTAATTAGGGAGATGCAGCGAAATCCCACACACACAGCGGCCCTTTCTGGATAACACTGGCCACCCCTAGATTAGGTGCTCACCCTACTAATCAGTGATTAAAAATGCTGTAAGAGAACTAAAATGAGCTCAAAATCACGATTTAAAAGAAATTTCTGTGAAATTTTGGAGATTGTCATGTTCGCCCCGTGAAGAATAAAAAAAATCAGGATGTCAATCCCATTTTCTTAATACATTTATTTTCATGTTGTTTGGCTTCCCACATGTGGATCAGGACCATTATCCAATGTAATTCCCAGCAGGGACATTCCTGGGATTCATACACTGTAACCAAACAACTGGGGCAGGGAAAATACTATCTGTTAATGTAAACATTACCATACAAGAAAGTGGAGGCTGATGTGTTCAACAATGTATTAATTGTAGCCACTCAACACAAATGAGAATAGAAACGTCTCTTGGTCGTGTGGGTAGCTACAGTCTTTGTTTTGAAATGTTTACCGTTTTAGTAATTATAGGTTGTTTGGTGAACACACAAGTCAATAAGGACTTGGGCAACGTGTTTTTAATTGAATTGATTTAATTTTTTTGAACCAAACAATTTTGTAAAATTCAGTCAAATGTCAGCCAAATTATTTGCTTAAATTATTTGTTTTCCTGGGCTCACTACAAGACATATGAGTGTGACAAGCAATTCAGTTTCACTCTCGGAAGGACCTCTCACTCTGAAAAAACGCTACTCACAGGTTACCTGACGTCTAACATATCATCGGTACCACGGCAGTGCAGCACTGGCTGTCCACTTCAGGGGTCCTGCTGTCTGTAGTCCTTCAGTTTGTGTTGCCTTTGGAAATTAAAGATTGATTCTGAAATACCAAGTTACGCAACAGGCAAGCACCTCCAGTGCCTGCTCCGTTTCCATAGAAACACTGACACTGGCAGGCTACGCCATCAATGCCGAAATGGAGTTTCATTGGTAATTATCCTTGGTTGTTTTTAATCTGTATTTTAGGGGGAAACAATGTGCATTTTTGCAAATGTAAGCAATTTATTACCATAAATAGTTAAAGACCGAAAGAGTCCAACTCCATGGTCTGTGAGGAGAAAAGGCAGACCTAGATAAGGGGTGATTATTTCCTGCTAGGCTTCAAGCAGACATCTCTACAGGCTATAGCTTAGATCCCCCCCCCCGACTGTCTTACTCCTCAAAAGCCCCCAACCACCCTCCCCCCAAAAAACTAAATGACTGAGATTGAACAGCATGAACCACAAGTCATAGATCCCCATCCAGTACCAGCCAATGCGCACTTCCTGTGTATTATTCAGCATCTGTGCTGTTTGCCCTGATATTAACATGATTAATTAAATACAAAGCTGAGCCCCGCCAGTTAGCCCAGGTGGCTAACAGGCAGCGGACGGCCAGATTTGAAGCGCCACTCTCCGGCTGGGAGATACCAATCAGCGGGAGTCGCTTGTGATCTGTCGTTCAATAAGGGCCGGTCTCGCTGGAGGAAGCACCTCGTCAACAGCAGCGCGCCGCTGATGAAAATGGCGCCGAAATGTCACTCTGCTGTCCCACTGTGTGCCATCCGGGCCCCACCCCGCACCCCAGCGTGACAAAATTAGCATAAAAAGATCAAAACGTTACAACAGGCATCCTGCATGATTAGACGTCCCCGCCAATCGCTGGAAGTGCCGCTACACAGGATGCGTAACTCATGTTGCTTCACGTTTGAGTTGTTTTTTTTCGGAGAAATATTACACATATTCAATCCGTATTCGTATTTCCATGCATGTCATAGGTTTTCACTGAAAGTTCTTAAAAGAACTACTGAAAAACATTCAGTACTTTGTGAAAGAAGAGGATGTTTAAACGATCTTCAGCTTGGTGTAACACTATTATTTTGTGCCTTTTCGAAGTCTGTCAGCTCTTTCTTTCTAAAACCTCTCCAAAACTCACCCCAGTACATGCAGTAAACCATTCCGTATACCAGTCTATATATCTTTATATTAGCGCATCATGTTTGGCCAATTAATACCTCATTAAAACATTTCACGAATTAATCAGAATAGAACTTAGTGATTAATTGTCATTGTTGACACGCCACAGCACACTGTGCACAACAATGAAATGTGTTTTAACCAATTTAACCCATATGTGACACAGCAGGGGGCAGCTAATTCAGCGCCCGGGGAGCAGTGCTTGGGGGAGCGGTACCTTGCTCAGGACATCTCAGTGGTGTCTTGCTGGTCGGGGATTTGAACCACCAATCTTTCAATTACGAGTGCACTTCCCTAACCATTAAGCTACCACTGCCCACATTAAGAGGGCGTGCAATTAAGTGAGCTGGTGGTGAAATATAACGAATACGTGGGACGGCTGAGGTTCATCTAGCTGTCCAACAAGATATCAGTAACATCCATCCATCCATCCATTTTCCAAACCGCTTATCCTTACTGGGTCATGGGGGGTCCGGAGCCTATCCCGGAAG
>JAODJX010000005.1:324578-335120 GCA_026776945.1 Isichthys henryi
GACCCAGGCGGAGACTCGAACCTGGGTCCCAGAGGTGTGAGGCAACAGTGCTAACCACTGCACCACCATGCCACCCCTGCATTGTTACCTGTTTAAGTAATTAATAGTGCATTATTGTTGTTAGCGAATGATTTGTGTATATGATGTCATTGTGGTCTTTATGAGCTCCAGCACCACAGATGTTACAAATTAAACACGTACTGCATATGACTATTACTTAAGTCAACCTTACACAAAGAAAATTCAGTGTGCTAGACTCCTGATCAGGTTTGGCCCAGACTGGCCTTTCATTCTGGAAACAACAAGCAGAAATAAGACTGCAAAAGTAATCAGTTTTAAGTAAGAACAGAAAAACCTCTACAGACCCAATCCAGTTTAACTCACTAATAATCAAATAATCTTGGCAACTTTCATTTTTAGTGGTTGGGGAGTAAACAATAACATTCAAAGAAATCCTCACAGGAGAACCTGTTAAAGAGAAAGATTCAGTTGCGGATAACAGTGGGGAAAAAAGTAAACTTTAGAGATAAAGAACAAAACAGCATGGTGTCAACAGAGAAAGCGAGCCTGCGGTGTTGGGAAGTAGGAACTCCCTCTCCTGCAAACAGAGTGCTGAGCATGTGAGCCTGAGAACAGACAGAAGGCCACAATGAAGGCCGATGATAAAGGCCCAGCTAACGCACGTCATTAAACAGGCTGCTTATTACAAGTCTGTTCTGAATGCGAATACATTATATGATATCCGACATTATATTTTCTTGTCCTTTAAAGAAGGGAAAAACATTAGCTGTTCTTAGAGACACATTGTAAGATACTGCCATCCTCAACAAGAGTTTGGATAGATGGATGGCTGAATGGATAAATGCTGATAGATGGCACAAAAATGCTGAGAGAGAAAACAATCGATATCTGCAATATTTGTAATAGGCATGCTTATTTTTCTGCTACACAAATCTTACTGAAAATTCTGAGCTTAGTCTAAATTACTATGAATAAAAACCAAACTAACATATTAACTATGATACTATGAGGATAAAGCTTAGAATTTCCCTAAACCTAGAAAACCGAGATAAAACTGTGCTTTTTATAGAAGTCCTTGTCACCCAAATAATCCTGGCAATTTTCAGAACAGATAAAACTTGGAAACAGATGTGGGTTTTGATTACTGTTAGCATGAATCTTTCCAGATCGTGTCTTTTAGCAGTATTAGGTACAAATAAATCCAAAGATTGATTTCATGGTTTTATAGCTCATATAATCTCAGAAAGCATGGATCGGCTTATTTAACGTTTAGATCTACAGCTTTCAAGACCGTGTGATCTGCCTGCGCTCATTGCCTTTTTCTCCTCAACGCAAGGGCGGCCCTGGGGGTTCTGGCACCCTAGGCAAAATTCTGCTGAGATTGCCCCCCAGAGCAGAAGAAAACAAATATTGTCAGTTTATTAAAATGCTTCAGTGGCGCAGGAATTCTGGCTGCTAACTAGTTAGCGCACATATGTTTCACAAGAGAAATGAAATACTAAAATTAGTGTAAATAACTATAATATTACAGAATACAATCCAGAGGTATTTCTTCTGTTTTTTTCACTTGCTCTTTCATGCCCCTTGATCAAATGACATCCTTTAGCTTCTCAGTTTATTGGTCATAAGACCAATACATCTGACAGCAGACTGATATATGAATTCACAAACAGCATCGATCCATCCATTTTCTGAAACCACTTGTCCTATTCAGGGTCTCAGGGGGTCTGGAGCCTATCCAGGAGGCTAATGGTGCAAGGCAGGGAACAACCCAGGATGGGGCGCCAACTCATCACAGGACACACTCACACACCATTCACACACATGCACGCCTATGGTGGAAACTGGAGCAATTCCTGCAGCAGTTTGCCACTAATGATTGATGACCATCTACCTTTAATCAGAATTAAGTGAACTGAGAAGATAAAAAGCGCGAATGTTAGGAAAACAAAAGCACGTAGATGGAGGTGACCCCCCCTCCGCGCCCCCCCCCCGGGGGGGGGGGGGGGGGCCCAGTAGTGGTTAGACTGAACTTGGGATTTCATTTGTATCTGTTAAAGCCGCAGTTTCACTTTAACAATGGGCCAAGACAAACAGCAGAGATTAAGTACAGAGGATCTCTGCTACAAATGTGGTTCCAATTTAGCGTGGGTCAGCACTCTTTGTACGCCCAGTCAGAGTGTGTCTGAACCAGGTGGTGGGTGTCCGATGTCCCACCGTTAAACCTGAGGGCTGATAATCGTATTAAATGATGACAGAACAGCTTGGGAGGTAGGCAGGCACGGGAAAGTGCAGGAGTCGGGTTGGTGGAAGGTCATGCTGAACATCCTACATTCAGTGCTGGATCCCTCTCACCACACCATAGGGACACTCAGCTTAAGGCTTGGGGATGATAAAAGGACACCACAAGCCCTGGGGGAGACACCTCAGGTGCTCCGGAAAGCTCCAGAAGAACAAACAGCATTAGCAGTTTAGAGTGGGACTTCACAATAATCTGCTCTGCATGCGTCTCTTCTTGTACAGGAAATAGATCTGATTGTTTTGCTTCCCAGGATCCAATTATATCTTTTCTATTATGGGGTAAAAAAAATAAAATCTTTGGTCTTTCCTGACTAAAAAAAAACATGCACATTTCAGCTATTGTTCATTTCAGCTTGATTTCTGTCAAAAATATTCAGTCATTCAAGGCACATGAACTTCTGTTTGACCCTGTAAATCCACCAATTTCAAGCTGTGATGGGACACTGTCACGCAGGACGTGACTGGTCGAGGCTACAGTACCTGAAGAAGGTGTGATGCTCCACGCAAACCTTCCACAGCCTCTTGGCCGCGCGATGGTTGGGCAGCTTAAAGCCCACGCTGCTCTCAAACTGCTCCGCCTGCAGGACATCAGACAAGATGTTATGGCTCCTTGGAGAAACATACACCTCCCAGAGACGCCCTACTGTTTGAAATACGCTCATCTGCCAAGCAGGACTGTGTGGTCAATCAAACCACCGGTACACTTGTTAGCTAGTAAACTGAACTGGCACCTCAAGGCAGTTTAACCTGTAAGGAGTCTGGGAAATGGGGGGGGGGGGTTGCCATACCTCTCCAGGTCTGATCTTGATGTAGAAGTTGCTTCGCTTGTAGGAGATCTTCAGGATCTTCGGCCAGGCAAAGCGGTTTATCCGGAGCCTGTCTTTGTAGATCAGCAGCCCGTTGGCGCACACCCCCAGCATGATGTCGACACCCTCGGAGTCCTGCGGGGGGCGTTGGGACATGATGAGCGTTATAGGGGGGTGGAAAGGATCTTTCAAGGTTGGGCCCATTCAGGAATGCATTCATCAATTCCAATCCAAATCAGGAAATGGAACTAGAGCTGGAATTTAAATCTCCCTGAAATTTAAATTCAATTCCAATTCTGTTCCCCATAGTTTTTGTTCCAGATCCCAACTCCAGCTCCATTTCATGATTTGAACTGGAATTGATGTATGTATTCCGCAATGGCCCCAACCCCGGTGCCTTTGTGTGAGACACTCCCATTTCTGTGCCTATTACAACCTGCTATGTAGGCCTAATGTCTTAATATAAAAACCACCACAGGCCGCAGATTCAATGACATACTATTTTCCACCTTACTGGATTATTAATGTGAAAATACTATTATTACTCTGTATAAATATTAAAGCTGTTCAGAGTGTCTGCAAATGAGGCATGCTATTGATTTTTAGCTAAGACGCAGGATGAGTTGGATGGAACACAATGAGCCATAACACCCCTGCACCACATCTCCCTGTCATGGAAGAAGGGCCATTAACAGCAACTCGTCCATCTGCAAGCATTTCCCTTCTACAATAGCACTCTGCAACTGGACCGGTGACGAAATATGTCGAGATTTACATCTTGGAACGCTGCCGCTGTGGCCTTAAATAAGCTGTGCAGATCCGTGAAGTGCAGGAAAGTCACGTTTCCTCTGAAACGTGGTACTAGGCAGGGACAAACAAACAAAAAACTCTGCATAAACACAGCACAAAAAATAACAGAGGGAAAGACTGCATGTGCCAAGCATCTGCAAATCCATACATCGCAAAACTGGAAGTTATAGGTAAACGATGTTTTACCGCTGAGGAAAATCCCTGGTAACATTTCTGAGACACAAACTGCGTCCAAAGCAGAGCCCAGATACAATAGTTACCAGCAGTCACCCGTCCCTTGCAGCGAGTGCAGGGATTGAAGCTGCCTTCACTATAAGTGTAAATATACCGTTACAACAGTAAATACAGCTGGGCCGCCGTGAATGTGAGAGCCCTGACCCCTCCCAGTACAGTTCCTATGGCGATCACCTCCCCATCCCTTTCCCACCCTCAGAAACTGCTGCCAACATCTGTTTATGCAGCTGAGGCAGAACTGTTGAATTTTTGGTTGGATTTCCACCCCAATCCCCCCACCAGCTGCCCATGAATGTCTTGCACGTTTCCAGAGAAGCTGACTGGGCTTCTCCGAAAGTCCCCAACTTCATTCTAAGCAGATCTGAATGTGCACCGCGGACATTTCACCCAACGTTAAACTAGCAAGCTACAACTTCATCCAGAGAGTTGCCCTACTGTAGTGTTATGAAACTCTAAGCAAGCTACAGTGCTTGCAGTTTAAGTGATTGTTACTTTAACTAAACCATCCATACTCATTAATAGGAAACATTTATTTATCCTGTGTGCTGTGGTACTCGAGTACTACTGGATCACCCACTCTCAAGGGTTGTGTACCATTTTTCTACTTTCATCTCATAACTTCACATTTGCTGTGTTTCTCAACTCGGTCCTCGGGGACCCCCAGACAGTCCATGTTTTTTTTTCCCTCCCAGCTCCGGGATGTGGGAGGGAGCAAAAAATGGACTGTCTAGGGTCCCCGAGGACAGGGTTGAGAAAAACTGCACTATTGAACATTTGATGCTACCAGTCTTCGTACCTTTATTTTCTCCACAGGGATTAATAAAGTGTATCCATTGTCTCGCTCTGTGCTCAAACTTTAAGTGATTTAAAGGGAACTGGCAGGACCAGAGTCAACTTAACAGTGATAAATAGTAGCTAAGTAAATTTCACGCAAACTGAAAAATGCGGAAAATCAACCACATGATGATACGGCATTTGTGAGCATGGCGATAAATAAAGTTTTTCATTCAAACACAGGAAAGCACAGGAGCAGTGCTGGGGTTGCCACGGCGAGTCGCCCACAGTACCTTGGCATGGTGAAGGTCCACCCCATACATCGACAGCTTCTTGGCATTCTCCAGGAACTGAGCATCTGCCTGGGCTGGAGTCATTCCCCTGGTGATGGAAGGACAGGCGGAAATGTGAAGGAAACGACGGGAACCAGAATGCCAACGCTGGCTCCTGCTGCGGGAGGCTGTACGCTGTTACTGGGATGCATTTAAAATGTCTAAACAGAGAATTATCTCCTTGGCAATTTACTGTATTTTCATAACCCATATTTTTCTTTAGAAAAAAAGCCTCACTCCGTCAGCCACATACCAAATCATTTTCTCTCTAGTAGACCAGTAAGGAGGAATCTGTGGATTTATGGATGTGTCTCTCAACCACCATTAATCCCGCTGTCATCATCGCTCTTACTAATTATTTGCCGTTTGGTTCTGATGAATCCTCCACAGGGTCCCAGCACACCTTCACATTGTCCTATTTTATATCTTTCACAGATAATGACCTTGATTGCCAGCAGTTGCCAAGCTGAATGGTAATTTTAGCATGGGTTGTGGTGATTGCCAAAGTGCCCTCGTGCCCCTGGCTGCCCAGCTTAAGGGCATGCGAGCTCAGATTACTGACAGACAGACTCTGCACTTCCTGCCGACTATGTTATAGATCTTGTTTCACCAGCCAGAGTGGCCACATCCCCTCAACCAGCTACCAGTGGAGTATGATGAGGGGCAGATCAGGTGACAGGACACCCCCACCTCGCTGTCGGCCTCATGTCCCCTTCGAGGGTCCCACAGATGCTGCGGAGGCCCAGCTGACATGGTGACATCACCCTCTGCCGCTGGAGTTGCTATGCTAACAGGATGGGAGTTACATCACCACTCAGGCATGGCTTGGCTCAGTAAGAACTGTGGGTCACCAGCAGTAACCCGCCCAATTTCCCTTCATGTGGAGAATCGCAGCTGAACCCAGAACAGATAGCAGGGCCCTTCTCAGGCTGTACTTGTGCACTTGGCTTTTTCATGCGTTTGTTACCGAGGCACGGCAGTGCAGTCCAAAACCCAATATCACACCAATTTATTGAGGTAATCAATGCATACTAAGTTCCATACCATGGTTTTACATTTTTTATTCATCAGGAACTAATACCTGCTGAAACCCCACCCAGTCAATTTGAATACACATTCAGGCACTCCCCCCGTCCAACACTAAGGCACCGCCCACATACCTGTGAGTTTTGTACAGCTCCACCACCTTCTCCTCCATCTCCTTAGACTGCGACGGGGCAAACTGGAAGTCGCTGATGTAGTCGAGGCAGTGCCCGTCGGGATCATGGTCCCCCATCTCAGCCTGCAGGGTGTAGGAGCCAAGCAGCGAGTGGGTGACGAAGGAGCAGGGCAGCCGGCCGGAGGCGATGTCCTGGCGGAGCTGAAGGCACAGCAGATACCTGCAAGGGAAAAGCACAGGCAACATGTTTAGTGGCTGGGACGTGGGTCACATGGTATAAATACCTGCAGGGGACTAGCACAGGCACCATCCGCAGGGGGCGGGACATGGGTTAATTGGTGTAAATTGGCAGCACAAAGTAAATAAACCGAGGAATTACTACACTGATGTATACACAGCAACTCTAAATGAGAATAACTGAAAAACAACAGATGTTCCATCTGGCAGCACTGCGTATAGCCTGAACTTATCAAATGTAAAAAATGGCGGCGTGAACAAACGCGTAAAAAAAAAGGTGTTTAGAGTTTACGCGGCACGTTCGGCCCCAAGCCTTCGGGGCGACGAAAGTGCAGCCGTGTCAGGTGCTACCAGAGAAGCGAGAACATTTCTTCGCACGACAATCGGGGCCGGTGTGTGTAGAAAAGGTCAACGGAAACTCTATGCTACATGAGAGGATCTTCAAGGACCAAACTGAGAAGACGACGACGATATCAGAAGAAGAGCTCGGCATGTGGGTGGGTCTTATTCAGATGCCATATCCCGCTCCTGTCCTGTTTACTTTGGCACTTCTGAGGAATGACCACTTAGCCACTTTCTACTTGGGTTTATGATTTATAGAACACAAACTGCACTATTAAAACATATATTTCCAGATTAAATGTCTTTAGTAGCATATACACACAAAAACCCACCAACTAATACATCTTCACGTCATTTTTTGCTGTAGATGCCCCTTCAGACTGGGCCTATCTAAAGAGCAAACACCACTGTTTATCTCTGCATGCATCTCTATGGATTTGCAGCCAAGGGCTGTTTAATCAAACTGCTCAAAGAGCCTGGGAGATGGCTAGGTGGTTCAGGCCACAAGTGGGTGGTACCTGGTTATATCCTCGGTGAGCTGGGAGGGGTAGAATTTGACGCTGAAGGCAAACTGCCATGGACAGTCTGCAAGAGACAGACAAACACCAGGTTAGATGACAAACATGCAAACTCCAGAGCGACACCACAATTCTCAGCGAGGACTGAGGGTCATGACTGAACCCATTTCGCTGGAAACGAGCCAACTGTGTCCTCCTGAAGCTTAAGTTGCTAAAAACAGACCTTTGCTCAGAGAAGCCTTTGCCGAAAAAAAAAGTATGAGGAGGAAGAGGAGATGGGGGCCGGAGGCACAAAAGACGCAGCAGCTGCAAGCTATACCACCAGACTTGGCCGCTTTGAAGGCTTCTCCACTACTGCAAACAGTCAGGCGGCACGCCGACTCGCACCCGGCAGGGGGGCGTGACGATTTATGCCTCACAGTCAGGGGGCACGACGATCCTGGTTAAGGTCCAGTTAGTTTTCCACTTGACCAGATGAAAACCTCTTTAAGTGACTGGAACATGACAGCCAGCCTGAGCTTCAAACAGCCAACCCTGGACAGGAACACCGAGAATAAGCCTTGCACTGAGGCTGCACTGTTAATCTCAGGCGCCCACACTGGGTGCATTGTGGTCTGGGTTCCGTCAGACGGACTCCACCACGGTCAAGTCGGCCGGGCGCCGGGGAAGGGGGGGTGGCAACAGAGGCGGGATGAAAACGTCTGATTCCAGTGAGGAGTCTCCGCATGCCTGGACGCCGTGACCCCTTCAGGAACGCCAGGTGCTGCGTGAAGCTCCTCCAATGAGTCGTCCAAAGGCTCATGACTGCGACGAAGGATGCAGCGTGACCCGAGGCTTCGTGCGAACCTGCCAGCCACCGAACATTTTCATGGGAAGCTGTAGGCACACTGGCATGAATGCGCCTCTGTCCAGCAGCACTCGGGCAAGCGAAATGTTGAACTTTAAGCACCTCCTGCTCTCGAGAGACCCAAAGAAAACCTCCATTTAGGCTTGTCGAACCTCCGCCGGCCGGCTGGGGGGTGGATTTATCGAGATTCCGGAGCGAGGCAGTGAAGAGAGAACCAGCGTTTGCAAGTGGATGTGCAGCCGGGCCTCGGTTTAATGCCCCCAGGCAGATACATGGTCAAGTCCCACATTCCAGAAATGGCCATCCATCTGCCGCAGCCAGGTGTTACGTAGGTATCCCCTCGGCCTGGTCCAGCCCCTCGGGTCCTCAGCAATGAGGATCCTGTGAGCCGGATCACCCTCAGGGAAACACGCCACATGGCTGTAATGCCGTACCTGACGCCTCATTCGGGACTCATCTAGCAGCCGCTCATTCGACACAAAGTCAAACCAGCGGCACCCAAGGATTCTCCAAAGAGACACAGCACGAAAGGAGTCCAGTCTTCATCTCAACTCACTGGATAGCATCCATGTCTCACTGCCATACAGCAAGATGGAGCACCGGGACCCTAAAGACTCCTGCAAAGACAACGGAAATCCAGAAACGGAAAAAAATTCCATGGACTAAGACCAACCCAATGTCCTCTTTATGTACCGATCCTGCCTCAGATATGATCCTCCTGAACAAACAGATCCTGAGTAAAAACTATAAGCAGAACAAATTGGTTTGAGTAGAACTTGTTACTAAGTAATAGAATGCAAAGAAAAACAGAATAACTCAAGTCAGGAGGGAGAGTTGGGCCCCATTGCTCGAATCACATTTCACAGGGACGCCGTCACCTCCGAAGGATGTGGTGAGGTAACGGAGCCCACCCCCAAATCAATGACTTCACCACAAGCCGATTTCCCCCGCTTTGGGCCCCGTGCGTCCGACAAGGACGCGCCTGTCTGCTGGCCGCGTTAGCACCGGCCGCCCGGTTCCTCACTGGACACGAGCATGCCGCTGATCTGCCGCAGATGGGAAACGTGTGCTCTCTATCAGTCGATGACGTCAGTGCCAAGATGGTTGTCTGAAGGGTCCTCCTTCAAACCCAAAGTCAATTAAACACAGAACACACACTTCTGGGGAGGTGAGGGGGGCAAAATCTCAAACTGAAGATGCTTGGAAGAGCAGAGAGAAAAGCAGACCTAATATGATGCAAATACAAACCAAAAAATAATTTAAAAAAATCATAGAACAGCCTGCCCCCCCACCCAAGCGCACTCAGCAGCTGACCAAGCGAGCGATGCAAGAAACATCACACAGTGGACACTGTGGATATTATGGATATTACACCCCCCCGGCAAAGCTGAACTCACTGAATTTTGCAACAAGGAGCCAAAACACCCACATGACACTGCCTCAGTCGTGAGGCTCTCGTGAAAATTCCGATGCTATACGGACCCCCTGTCATCATCACTACACTCACAGCAGTAATCTCACCGGATGCGAAAGCAGAAGCTCAAACCTTGACAAGCCACAGCTACCAAACAAAGCACCAGCCTCACCAAACCAGCCTCTAACGCAGGAGGTAAGATTTGTCTTCAAAGTCAGAGGTCAGGAACAATTTTCAATAACAAAACAGCATTTCATGAACTTTAATGAACAAACAACAACTTTCTATGTTACATATCAATATATAACAGCAGGATCTTAATGTAAAGACTTAACACTTGCTGGTGATTGCCACGCTCTGTCATGGGTGAGGATTTTAACATGTTATGCGTGTGTGAAGTGTGGTGGTCCTACATTGTAATTTTTGCTTCCAACCACATTAAGCCTTTTTATGGTAAGCACATTGATTCCATAAGGTGCATTTACTGTGGCTTGGTCTGCATCCGCACCAAGGTCCGGACCTTGAGAAGCCCTGCTTTTTCAACCTTTCTTTAATGCCTCAAGTGAAAACAGACCAAAACCAGAATTCCCCTACAGCGACAGTATTTTCGTGATGTGTATTAGCTAATAATAGTCACATTTCATCAATTTCAGAAATGTCTCTTTGGACCACCTACAACTACTCTTCGGGGGGGGGGGGGGGGGGATCACATAACACATTGGAAACTGCAGGGTTGAGGGATCCTTG
>JAODJX010000005.1:335130-367546 GCA_026776945.1 Isichthys henryi
CCCCCCCCCCCCCCCCCCCCCCCCCCCCCCCCCCCCCCCCCCCCCCCCCACCAGATACCAGATTGGAAACTGCAGGGTTGAGGGATCCTTGCCTGGTTTGTTTAGCCATCGCTTGTAATCGAATGTCACACTCTTGGTCAATGCTCTTTGTACCATCGTTGCTCTTTTTTTACACGAGTTACTGAGACCTGAATCAGGTTTCCCCTCTTATGAAACATAAAATGGAATCAACAGCAAACTACTTACTTCGAATCTGACGTTTGATCTCCTTTGCAGGGTCCAGCCAGCACTAAAAAGAATGAAAATTAAAAATTAAAAAAATTGAGAGACGCATTAAGAAACACAAAGATTAATGTGTTGTTTGAGGCTTTAGAGCACCTCCCTGCTCAAAAGCAGCACATGGTGACCCCCCCGAAACAGCAAGAAGTCAATGCCATAAAGTGGGCCGTATAAAGAAGCACACCGCGCGGGATGTTTAGAGGAACTCTCGGGATTACAGTGCTAATCCCCGGAGGGCAATGTGGATGGCATTAATACCACGTTCTCCACATCCGGTTGCCAAGGCAATTTGGCTCCTCCTTCCACAATGCAAATGTTGAAACCAGGACTGAGGGGTACCCTGGTGACCTCTGTGCAAAAACAAGAACGCCTTCCCAGTGAGGTCCTGTTCACGTCGCAGTGCCCCTGTGAGTCTGAGGACAGTGGCCCATGAGGCTTGGGCGAGGGATCGACACACTAGACACCATTATAGAATGAGCGTCCGCTGAATTATCACAGTGGGACGTTGGCAGTGCAGTGTTCTCACTTTCATAGCCAGGTGCATGCAATTCACCCGTAAGCAGATGGGGGGGGGGGGCATTCCACTCAAAACCGCTCGCACCCATTTCTGACACCACCCCATCACCTACGCAGTGATAACACTGCAGTGAGAGCTCCGCCAAAGCCCATTCACACACATCCAAGCACATTTTTACTGTCAAATCGCCAAAACGGCATAAGGTTCCATCCCTGGAAGGTTTGAATTTTTTCACTGCGTCAGAGTTTTTAAGGGCCTAACCTTCAGACGGTGGTTTACATGGAAACTAAATGTTCAGTTTAATGCTCTCCACATGCACCCCCCCTCCCCCCACAACCATGGTGTCAACACAAAAACAAACTGCAGGGGTCAACACAAGCATGAAGACCTAACCAACCATTTTTGCAAGTTTGGCTGAAGCACGTGGCATTTTGTAATGAATTTTGATGCCGGGGGGTGCAGAGTGTGTACAGTATTGTCAGGGCAAAGAAAAAGTTGTTGCTCTGGATTCATGGCAAAAGCACTGGCATCAATCAGTGTGCAAAGTGGTCCCAGTAAACAGTGTTCATGCAGTTAGCAGCAGTCTAACAGCCAGAGCAGTGTTTCCCAACCCGGTCTTCGGGGACTTAGACGGTCCATGTTTTTGCTTCCTCCCAGCTCCCTGCCAGACAGCACAGTTTTGCTCACTTCTAGGAGCAAAGGACCGGACTGGGAAACACTGAACTAGAGTCAAGAAGGATGCAAAGGCTGCAGAGAAATGCCCTCAAATGCGGGGATGTACTGCATCTCACAGAGGCAGCGTCTCATTCCCATTCCAGGGGAGCCATTATCTACAGAGATAATGGAAAAAAGAATCATAGATATAAATGACGTTTTTACATGCTGCTTTGGGCCCCTCTAGTTTTTGCAAACAGTACCTGCCGCATTAATTCATTTGTTTACCCATTAATTCTGATTCTGTTATGAGAAGGTGTGACAGACTCTACCTTCTGGTCAGCGTGGTCTTTGTAGCACAGTCCGAAGTAATCCTTCTCCAGGAGGTTGAGATGTTCGCACACTTTGACAAAGAGGACGATGCCCTTTGCCCGTTTCTGGGGGGAAAAAAAGCAGTAATGATTTGTTAGGGGTGAAGGAGCACTTCACACTGCTGACTGATAGTACTGCTGCAACGAAGAATCAATGAAACAATTTTCATCGTGTTGCTCAGAGAAACATTTTAGCAGGCAGGGGTAGTAACTGAGGCACTTGTAATATAGCTACACTCCTATGGGGGAAAAAGGCACCTTTCCAAGGAGAACGAGGAAAATGTTTTTTTTTTTCTGGAACAGCGGTCATGCCATATCACTCTTTAGAGAAAAAGACAGATTGAGGGTAGCTTGATTTAGGTCTTGAAATTGAAACTACCAGGCCTGCATCTCCAGGGCCAAGGGCGGCTGAGGGCGGGGCATTCCTCGCACATGCTCAGTTGGTGGAGCCTCTTGCTACCGATGTATAGATGGGGCCAGGTCAGGGCAGGGAGTTTGGGCATGAATACATTCATCCAGTGGCATGACGGCCCGCTGACCGCCATGGAATGAGGAGAGCACGAAGCTTCACTCTGCCCTGATGGGGGGCGGATGGAGACAGCCCTGGGGGCAATAATGTTACAGGACGCGTGGCACTGGAATCCTAAAAACCCAAGAGAGGGGGGGAATAATACAATGATGCTGATTCCCAGAAGCTGGGAGGTAGGGGTGAGGAAAAGGGCCCGGAGGAAGAATGCGAGGCATGATGCTTTTATCGGCCAGGCCGCAGAAATGCGACAAAGCAGGCTGCAGCTACCTCGTTATCGGCCAGACAATGAGCTCTGTTGACTGAGAGCCACTGGCCAGGGATGCATTCAGCCAGTCTGCCTCAGGTCACGTGACTGACATTCCCGCACTGGCAACCAATGGGCACACACCTTGAGAGAGAGACCAGATACAGTAACAACAAAAGACTCTCCCCACAGCTTAGCGAGTTTTCCATGTGACCTTCAGCCCCATCACTGGGCAAAGTCAAAAGCGCACGCATATTTATTCTCTGACTGCTTAATGCAGATTACCCACCAGTCATCACAGAGCATAAAGGAATTATATTCCGGTAAATACCCGCAAACTTAAAAAGGGTGAACTGTTCTCAAAGTTAAAGCCGACAAAAAAAGTTAAGATCTAATGTAATCATGAGTGAAGGCTCTCGTCTGTTCAGTATTGCTGCAACAGAACTTGCGACAATCTTGTAAGCTTGACGGGACCATACAGAATTCCTGTTCCCCGCTGAGCGGCGTGTAATTCCGACCGGCATTCCAGACAGCCGTGCCGCGTGCAATCAAAACAAGCGCTGCTAATCAAATTACTGGCACAAAAAAATGCAAAAGGCACCAATCAAAGGGGCCTGGCCGCTGCTGAAAGGACAGTCGACTTCCTCTTAATCCCCAACACATAAGAGGCAGAGGATTTTGTGTATGCCGAGCTATAAACAGGGATGATGGGAAACCAGCGCCCCCCACAGCGCCCACTCACTCCAGTAGCATATATATTAAATCATCGTATGTCCTGTGGATCAGACCCTGAAGTTTCTGCATCAAGGAGCATTGAAATGCAGGAAGAGCTGAATCGCAGCTTGACATAAGCACCCAATTGGCCACAGCTATACCGGTGTTAGTGGTGCATCGAGATAAGCAGAACCGACGGGGCTTCTGAAGTCGGTCGAGCACTTTCTCCAGGTTACTTGATGTAAACCCAGAGGGGGGCTGACTTTGTTCCAATCATGCTTATGCGCTACTGGGACTCAGCAGGTCACATTGAGAGGATAGCGCCGCTGTCTCAGGAAAAAAGTTCCTCTAGAAACCGAAGGGCGGAGTCACGAGGAGTCAGCCTGTCGCCAGAGACTGGGCGTTGTGACGTGGGTCTCCATGCACGCCACAGGGGAAGTGGAGAACAGCACATCCCCTGTTAGTGTGCCGCATTCCAGCCTTGCCGGCCAATCCTGCAGACTGAATAGAAAGTGGCAGGAGCACAGATTCGGAGGGAGGATACAGGGAAGCCGGCCGGCCGCACGGACGGGGCTGGGGGTCTGGTCACGCGAGCTGCGACGCTATGTTTTGGTCCGACCGAAGTCGATGGCCCAGAAAAACCAGAGGCTCCGTTATGATGAGCAGAGAACTACATGCCAAAGGCTCCCTCTCTCTCCCTCACTCCCATTAACAGATTCAGTGCTTCTGGGTCACTCGATGCACTAAGTACACTGACCACATGGCTCGTTAGGGCCAATGAGCACCAGCTGACAGACTGATGAGGCCAGAAAATCAGCCAGAGCAGGGTTAGACGATGGCAGGGAAGTTCATGACCAGCATACAAAAATTCAGAGTACAAACTCCACAAGCGTGCCCCCATGGCAGGCTAACTGTAAACAAGAGGTGTGACACAAGAACCTCGTTTCAGCTGTGTGACTCGATTTTTGGACCATGTAAATGCTAAGGGGTGCTGTGCAGGGTTCGCAGCCAGGAGGCCGCTTGCTTTCGGCAGCGCCCAAAGGCGTCACGTATGAGCTATTCGGGAACAATCCATCCACGGCCTTTAGGGATGGGGTGGGCGAGGACGGTGGGCGTGTGTCCTAAAGGTTGCCTGTCAGCTCTCCAGAACAGTCTCTGTTGTTTCCAACTCGCAGAGGCCTCACGAATGACTCATCAGCACCCCCCCCCCCCCCCAAGACTTTTTATTATGCATTATTTCATTGTTTCAGTTTATGGATACACAATCAATTGGGCTCCAAATGAAGTTTTGCCAGTTGAGTCATGCTTGACTTTCTCCATGACAGCTGGTTGAGCTCCACTAACTGTGGATGATGGCTAATTAACTAACCCTAACTAACCGGAATGCTAAATTACACACTGCAGCAAAACTAAAATGTCAGCACTGTACAGTATAAATCAAAAGGACTTTAAACATAACATGATAAAAAAAAAAAAAAAAAAAGTAATATAAACCCATTCAGGATTACAGCCGTAAATGCCGGATCAATTTGCGTTTTCATTGGCTGGTACGTGAGATCATCTCCAAGTAGCTCATCCTTCACGGATCGATAAGGACCAGCTGACTTAAGTGACCAGAACACCCTATTAGCAGCTTGAAAGGGGCCATTTCCTCCACGGGCAGCAGCACCAGTTCAAGCCTCACGTGTAGCTCTCAGATGAGTACCAGGCCCGATAGCGCCAACAGACACCCGGCCCACTGCTTGCTGGCTCAGGGTGCGGCCTGGCGGACACCCAGCCTTGGAAATCTCAACGAGCTGACCCCCATCAGTTAAGCCATGAACACTCGGCAAACATCATTCTCCTGGCTTTGACGACGACAAACTGCGAATGATTACAGAACACAGGAGCAAAGAAATAAAGAACGGCATACATCGTGAGGACAGCCTGGCATCGCTGGTACGCAAACTGGCAGGACCAGCTGCCTCGGGCAGCTAATTGTATTCCGGGACCATCAGAAATTAGGGATCATCTCTGGAATTGCTTTGTCCGCCATTAAAAAGGTCCCCAAAGTGCACAGGCATTACAGCTCATTATAAATATGCCTGTGTCTTCTGGCTGAATACCCCCCAACAATGGTGCGTACTGATGGCTCAGCTTTTCCGTGGCCACGGACAAAGCCAGCCCTGTCGCAACCGGGTCGCGGAGAGCAATTAGAGCCAGGGTCCGTTCAGGGCCCCCGAGCAACACGTTTGGCGGCGCTGAATACACGATATCGCGGGCTCTGCCCCGGTGCATTCAGGGGAGCAGGAAGCGGGGGGGTGGGGGGCGGGGGATCTCAGTATTACCAGCTAGCGGACTCTAGCACTGCCGTTCATCGACGATCAAATTCCTCAGCCCCGGCGTGTTACTCGTCATTTGCCTACGCACCCTGCCTGCAACATCCCTCCACAAATAACCCCCCATGTACAAGGTTGACAGGACCCATGGGGGTGACTCATCCTTTGCTGTTTATTTGGCACAGCAACCTCAGCACCATCCCACCATCATAGGGAATCTCATGTCCGACCTGCCACCTCACAGCCCCCTCCGCAGGGCGACCGGCACAGCAGGATACGGCATGGCCCAGCACACAGCGACATCAGCCCCTTCCCACTCCGCACGTCCCAAGGACAGAGGTGTTTTGAAAGACGCAGGAAACTCGGTCTCTCGGTGCCATTCCATGGCACGGTTCCCTGCCTCATGCGTCCCAGCTTGTGGGAGGTTCACAGAAATCCAGTGCGTCGCTCCAGCTACAGAACTGGGCTCTGGCTACGATCACCGAAGCAATCGGCATACACATGTGAGCGGGCAGGGCTCATCCCATCATGGGGAAAGGCGTGAAATCATGGAGAGGGACGTGCGGACAGACAAATGCATTCCAGGGTATATAAGTATTCGCTTGGCAAACTGCAGTAAAAGGAGCACACGGAATAATGAAGCAAAATTACAAGAAGTGATTTAAGACTAGCAAGAGCATAACAGCGTGTCTGGGATTGTCCCTGTGTTGTATGTACAGGGAAACATAGACAGTGTGAGTACAGCAAACTCTTAAGAATTTATATGGAGGAGTGATTCCAGTAGGTGGGGGGATTGAAACACCCCCAATCTCGAGCCGAAACGTCATCAAGGGCCAGCATGTGTGGGACAGTGCCCAATTAAATCAATCGAGCCTCTTCAGCTCCAGTACTCTGCTCACACCATTAGCCCGCAGACAAAAGTAAAATCAGCTTACACTCAACTTGATTTTGGTGAAAACAAGGGGGAAAAAAATAAATAAGAAATCTCCGTAGGGCCACGGTAACTCGATCTGCGTGGAGCTTCAATCTCAGCTCTCCTGTCCTGGTACATGCTGGGAATCACACCAAGAGCCCAAGCGCAGTCAATAAAACCCCATGAGTGATCAACAATGTCCGAGTTCTAGTTCCAAGTTCCAGCACACTTCTTTAAATGGTATTTAGCCCCTGGGATTGTAAAGGAGAAGAGAGAGAATCTCACATATGCGCTCCCCTGCTTACGTGTGTCCCAATTGGACCAGGCATGAAGGCATTTTGATGCTAAGGCACAAAAGTGTGTCTGAAAGCAGACCCTCAGACACCAAACCCTCCCAGGGGGCGTGCCTGCCAGACAGGGGGCGTGACCTGGCCACAGCACGGTGCTGGTCACCTGCAACACCGCTCACCCACAACGCTGCTCCCCAATAGACAGTTTACGGGTGGCTCTCCTACAGACATAAGGGAGCTTAAACATGCTGAAAATAATCCCAACTCTGCCGGGAACGCCAGAAAATACCGATTCTCCAGAAAAAACCCGACACACTCAGCTGAATCGTCATGGTGCCCTTCCTGTAGCGAACGACATCATCGTGATGAGCTTTATAAAGGACAGTTTGAGTGGAAAAGTATTTAATGCTTAAAAAAAAAAAATAACTAAACCTTCAAGCGCAAATTGGACAGACCATCCTAATTCTATGCACGCCTACAGCTAATCTGTCTGTTGTACTTTTGTGTTACATGTCAATCACAGTAATCCATACAATTAACTGAAAATCCCACGCTAGCAGAAGCCATGCCATTCATCCTTCAGCTTTAGATTAAACGTCTACTTAGTTACGAAGGGCGCAGCGCAAATCCATTTTACGAATCTCTAGCGAGGCTCAAATGGAGAGAATAAAAGGTTTAAGGAAAAGGCTGCGGAGCCGAAGTGAGGGTGGAGCCCAGGGCTCGCGTTCGGCTGCAGCGGCCCGGTTCCCTGCGAGAACAGTGCTGCTCGCCCCTCTGGGCCTCATCCATGACAACGAAATCAGCACACACGAGGATCACGGGCCAGTGACCCCTAATTGGGCGGCCCGATAACCAGGCATGTCAGAAGGGCGTGGATGCACAGGCAGATTGGGGGGGGAGCACTTCAAAGGGGCCTGAAATTATATTAAAAACTGCTGCAGGGGCCCCAAGGTGGATTTCTAGTAAAGCCCTTTGGCAGTATCACACCCCCCCCCGCCACTCACCTCCACCTCGCAGGGCAGCAGCGAGCCATCCAGTAGGGTCACCTGACACGTCACAGTCTTCATCTTCTTGGCAGGCTTCAGAGAGGACTTCTCCACCTCGGCCTCCGGTTTCAGCAGCTCACCCTCGTCCTTCTTCTCGCCGGCCTTGCTCTCTAGCAGGTCCTCCTCCTCCTTCCCGTTGCCGATACTTTCTGGAGACTCCTCCCCTTTCTCCTCTTTTGCAGGCTAGGACAGAGAGAGAGACAGTTGCCCCTTAACAGAAAGGTGGCTTGGAAGACCGGAACCTCCACGCTGCTCCTGCCTTTAAGGCTCTTAAGTTGAACCATACAACGGTTTTATCTCAGAAGACGGAGTTTCCACTGGCTTCATTGCCAGAGCTGATGTCAATGGGCGGATCGAAATTAGATAATGGAAAAAGGCAAGCTGCCTCTAGTGGTCACTGAAAAAATGCATGCAGAAGGGCTCTGCTTCAGAATTAAAACAGCGCGTTTCCTGTTTTCCTCAGCTGTGAAATCATATCAGATAAAGGCTTAATATGAGCAACCTAACAACAAGAAAACCAAAGATAAGCTTGCAGCGAGGCTCGCGATTCACCCGCAGCAGAGCAGGAAGGAAGGCCCGGGGCTCCCGGACTGCCGCCCTCTGACTGGCCGTCGCTGACGTCCTGCTCTCTCCCACCTTACATTATGAGCCGTTCAGACCTTTCGACCATGCTGGGGCGGGAGCAGAAAGGAGCGACCCTGCCATACCTGAGTGTCAGCGCTGCCTATGGAATGACTCTCGTCCCTCTCGGCCTCCTGGGGGGACGCCTCCTCTAGTGTGGCGGCCTCCTGCAGCTCCTCCGTCGGGACCTTATCCTCGTGGTCCTCGCTGGGCTCAGTGCGACCCTGTGACTTCTGTCTCTTCAGCCACGGGGGCAGGAAGCGGGAGAGGCCTCTGGCCTCCTTGGACTTCCTGTCCGTGTGCGGCGAGGCCGTCCGCGGCGTGACCCCGTCCTGGACGGCAGCCAGCTGCTCAGGCTCCTCCTCGCCGTCCTGCTGCTGCGTCGCCACCGGCTGCTCTTCTGCCTTCTCCGGCTCCTTCTTCACCTCAGTCTCAGAAGCGACCTCTGTCGTCATGGTCACCGATCACACTGTCGAGGCACAGATTTGGGGGATGAGGGCTCAGCTAAGGACGGCTCACAGAGAAATGGGGCACGTGGGGGGCGGGGTGAGAGGGACAATAGAAAATGACGATGTACAGACACCAGATATTTCATTTTAAATAAGTTATATCAAAAATGAACAAACAACTGAGGTAGATGCAGACACAGGGATCAAAAAAGGCAAAGCCATGCCACTATACTGGGAGCAACTGGGGGTTACGGTCCTTACGGTCCCTCCAACACTGGAAGTGGAACCAGTGACATTCTGCTCAGACGCACAGGGTAATAACCTGCGGAACCGCACACGTTTACTGGATGCTACTTTAGCATGTAGCGGCGACGTAAATTTTCCACAAGGATGGGAATATTTCACTCAAAAGCATCACAGATGTGAGACAGGGCCACTGGAGGATTGCAAGCTTTGGGAGTAGGAGATGGGACAGTTCAAAGAGCATGACACATTGTAAAGGACCCTTCCCACCCGCTACACAGACTCCGCCTCTACCAGGCTGTGCAACAGCTTCAGACCACAAACCATCAGAACTCTGAACGCACACTAACATCTGGACTGTCGCTCTTTAAATACCTCTAAACTGCATATACAAAAACTACCTCTACATTGCAACTGCACTTTACTGTCCACTGTTACTGCCGCATTATGCATCCATTTCAGTTCATTTTTCAACTATAAAATTTCAGCTTTCTGTCACTGTGAATTTAGTGCTACAACTGACCCGTGCAATATAATAATCATGTGCAATACCAGCCATTATGGTTTACTGCACTTAGTAGTGTCTTATGTTGGGGTAAATCCTGCCAACTGCCTTGTGCAACTGCATAAATCATATGGAGTTTACATCTTCGCACTATTCATTTACTGCCTGTTTGCACCTTGCACACCCTGTTACTGTGATGTTCAGTGTACTATGTGTTACTATATGTTGCACCGGGGCCATGAAGTAATGTTGTTTCATCATTCTTTGTACATGTATGAAGCTGCTGATGACAATAAAGTGACCTTGAATTTTGAACATCCGCCATCTACCCTAGATAAGCGGTAGGATGATGGGGAGAACAGACACCTCAGACCAGGAGTAAGTGCAATTTAGTAGGAAACAAACAAACTGCTGAGATATTATGCGAGAAGCAGCCCAGTCGCTTCATACTCCAGGGGGGCAGCGAAACTCAGTACCAAGAAAGATTTCAGAATATTTCAGGCTACAAGCAAAGTAAATATAAATAGATTCTCTCAGGCCTGATTATTTTGGGGTTTAGGAAAATTCTTTTTCAGACGGGGGGAGGGGGGTTACGAGGGTGGGGGAGTGAAACAGGAACACGAGAAGTCAAGGCTAGTGTAGACAAGGGCCTGAGCACAGCAAAGGAGACTTGCTGCATGAGCCATAACGATCTTTTAAAAAATGGGTCAAGATGCCAGGGGGAACTGTGAGTACAGTCACTTATTTACACACTTCACAACATGATCAGAATGGAAACCAAAGGGTCACAGTATCACATGGACACTGAGAAGCAGTGAGGGAGAGGCGGCCCGGGGAAGGCGGCGGTGAGGGAGAGGCGGCCCGGGGAAGGCGGCGGTGAGGGAGAGGCGGCCCGGGGAAGGCAGCGAGGAAGAGGCGGCCCGGGGAAGGCAGCGAGGGAGGCGCGGCCCGGGGAAGGCAGCGAGGGAGAGGCGGCCTAATTTCAACCATACACATAGAGCGCTACCCAAGCGACCATCCAGTTTCAGGACATAACCTAATACAGCCCCCACCCCCCCCATGGCAAACCAGCTGACTGACACAGAGAGACGACTCCTGCGTGTGAAGGGTGCACCATTACTCTCAGAAGCGGCATGATTAATGCTAACGGCACAGAGGTCTGACCCTCTGAAAAGCTCCCTCTCCTTACAGCGCAGCCAAGAGAGCCACTGCCATTCGGCGGCACGGCTCCGGCAGCCAGAGGGGGGCTGGCAAGCAGGCTGCTTAATCCACCAAATGCAGAGCTTGCAGTTGGAGCCAGAGAGATGGCACAAGCTGTCAAAGCCAATCAAGGCCCCGGGGCTGATGACACGCCCACCGCACCAGGGAAGCAGGCGTCTCTCACGCTTGCAGATCCGCTTTTCCGTAAGAGGCTGAGCGGGTGCTGCTATCGCTGTACGTGCAGTTAATCCATCCCAGAGGGACGGCGCTTTGTGGCCCTGTACCTCAGCAAGTGCACTCATGTGTACTGTGTTACAGGAGCAACAGGGGGGATTCGGCAGTGCCGCATATCAAAGGAGGGGGCTGCTAGAACATCCTGGCATTGTTTTTTTTCTCTCTCAATTTCTAGGGCAGCCTGCCTTTCTACACCCTCAATATCTGGGACAGCTGTACACTTAACATACCATCCCCAAAAACCATTAAGCACTCAGCGACGTTCCTGCTGCTCCGGGAGCCCAAGCAGAGAAGCCCTTCAGAGTTCTGTCTCCCCTGCACACGGGAAGCTTCCTCAGGCAACTCGGGATGCGTATGAAGTGTAATTCAGTGCAGCTGGCTTTCACAGCTGATGAGAAGCAGAGAGGGACCGATGCAGTTTTTCACGCCGACTCCGCCCCCGCTCACACACAGAGAGGTTACCAGCAAAGATGGGGGGTACCAGAACATGAGAGGGATAAGCTACACGCTTCTCTGTCCAGCCCCCAAATCCCGGACATGCAGTTTCTCAACAGGAACAGCTGCAGTCTGTATCCATTTTCCCAGGATTTCAAAACTGCTGCGAATTCAGAAGATAACCCCATGGAACAGCCTACATTTAGCACTGATCGCCACCTCCCCCCCCCCCACACAAAATTTGGAAAGATCCATGACCTGTCTGGGGTCACCTTCCAGCTGTTGTATAAAGGATGGGGGACATAGAAGTCTCCAGACTGACAGGAGGGCATTTCCATTGGTTACCACATGAACATTCCATTGTTCTTTCTCAATCAAAAGAGAAAAAAAAAACAGCATTGGTTCCCAAGCAGGACAAAAGCCGGCATCGCTGTCAATTAAAACGTGATGCAAGTTAAATTATGCAATTAGTATGCTGGGTCGCTGGATATGCGATCAGCTGGGGATGCACAAAATCAAACGAGAAGGCTCTGTGGGTATTCAGCTTGGCAAACGTAAGATAAAAAGGCACAGCACGGAGTCCCGCACCCAAAGGCTGCAGGCACGGTGGGCCACAGCTGAGAATCTACCCGGACGGCTCCATGACAGATGTGCACTCATTCAGAAAAGTAAACATGTCCCAGGAGGGCAGCAAGACACCCACTATAAATAAGGTTGCCATAGCTGCCACCTAAAATGCCTCCTGCCCCCCTTCCCAGTCAGAATACTAATTACTGATGACAGGTTAGCCGTTTCCGCACTCTCCGGAGGAGAGTAAGACTGCCACCTCTGCAGAGCTCAACTGACACCAACAAGAAGCAACCAAGCGAACAAGCAAGTAACACAACCCAAAAGAATGTCTTTTCCTAAATCATACAGCTGGCATCTCAGAAGTTCCAGATGCTTCTTTTAACTCATTGCAAAATGTCAGTCATCATAATTCTGTCCCACCCCCCACCACAGCTCAGAGATGCCCATGCATGCACACTAATCTTAAAAACAGTACAGCCCAGGATGCCAGTTCACGCAGCGGCCAGGTAAGCAGCCAGCCGGTGGTCAATCGGCACCCGGAAGCCCCCAGCAGAGGTCGGGAACATGAAAGTCTACTGCAGCTCCCCCCACCCGACTCCACTGTCCTCTATGGTAACCTCCCTGTTGGCTTGGGCTGGTCATGCAGATACAGCCTCGCTCTCACTCACTGTCGCACCCAGTGGAGGAGAGAGAGAGACCCCATCCAAATGGTAAGATGCTTACCCTTAGTGGAGCACAGAGCCACTCCTCAGAGGAGCGTCTAAACAAGCGTTCTAGTTCCATCGCCCTATTTTAAATAGAAATGGCTGGTGGGGTGAAGGCTAGAGATGAAGAGTCAGCCAAGGAGGAGGCAGGGCTCGGAGAACGGTCTCTGAAAGCGACAGCGCGAGCAAAAGGGAAGGAGCACGCACACGCCGACACACAAACACACTGCATGACACAGGCACGCAGGCAGCACTTACTCAGACGACACGATGCATTTTAGGGAAGCTCAGGAAAAACCCCCAGGACCCTCTGGCACTCAGGGTGGAGTGGGATTGGCAATGAGGTACACATCCGGCTAGAGAGCGCCAAACTTTCGGGAATTCCCACCGGACACCGAGCGAGATTTCACTGCCAAGGCCTCCAAGCAGAAGCAGCAACACCCTCGCTGTATCCAATGCCAAACAGGGACTGCTTCAGAAAGTGACTGCTAAATGGACAGGACTCCGACTAAAGCTTTCAGAAAGCACGAAAGCTTCACCAAGCGGGAGGCTAAAGGTCAATGCCTCCCCCCTCCCTGAGGCCTGTGAACAAACACAGCTTTGCGGTGCAACCCACAGGCGCCCATGACCTCACCCAATGCCAAGGTAAACCCAAAACTCACGTGCACTGCCTGATTTCCCAGTCGCTATAGTGACAGAGGTCTCCAGGTTTCACGCGTGACTCACACATGGAGGGATGCTACTGTGGAGAATATCAGAGTTTCATTTTATCATTTTTTTTGCTGGATCATAAGTGCTGTGCTGGCTGCATCCTGCAGAAACACAAAGCTCTCTCACAGGTGCATGTAACAAGTGAAGTACCACACAGGAATGTTTATATACACAATTAACACTGCAACCACCAAATCTGTTCTGTAATTCAGAAGGTTCTTAGCACCAAAAATTAATTCCACAAAGACTCATAAAGTTCTTTTTATTGCTGGTCATAATGAGAAGTTTAAAAACTAAACTAATCTGACTGCAGCTGCTTTTACCTCAATGTACGAAGCTGCATGCTGAACTCATCCCAAAACTGAGACAAACAGTGTAACATTATGAAACAAGGAAATGCTGTGTGCGCAGGTGCCAGCTCTCACGTGAGGCAGACATGCGTTATGGGGTCTGTACCGCCCCCCCTTTTGATTTAATTATGTGAAAAGTGCCCCGGTGGCAGACTGCTGTCAATGAGCAGCGCCGTGTTTTGTACGTTGGACTCTGCCGGCGGATCTGTTTTCAAGCGTGCGCACAATGCGGCAAGTGTGAGTGCCGATCACGTGCACGGCGATGAGAAGCAGATCTCGTTCCGTCACTATTTCCACGATTTAGCCGTTTTCTTCCTGCTGGCTGAATGTCAGTGCTGCATCTGTACAGAAATCCTCTTTGTCCCCCCCTCCGCCCTTCTCACAATATCACAACCATCATGGCAGAACTTGAACTGACCCCATACCTTCCGTTTCTGTGGTTTCTGAGCAGGCAGAGCTGAGATCAATCACTGTCGGGGGGACCAGGCCACGCCTCCCACCTTTAGAACAACCTAGCTGGCTCCCCGCGATTCTGGGCCCCGAACTGGGGGGGACGGACATCTCAGGCAGTCATATCAAGGTCACCAAAAGTTTATCCCCACAAGACGCCTGGGGAGCAACCGCATTTAATGAAAAGCGGGTACTGCAGGGCTAGTGGACACTGGCGGTCCAAAAGGGCAACACATGGAAACCTGGAACACGTCACCAGCGTGAAGCTTTCCCAAAAGAGCACCGAGACAAAGATAAGTCACTGGTAACAACATCACTGGTGTTTAACTTAATACATCTGCAAACAGAACCCCCTTAAACTTATGCTGTCTCTACAATGCTAAGAGATAAGAGAGAGAACAGAATTAACAGAAAAAGAACAACAAATTCTTCTTTACATTACCAGATGAATTAAGAGTATACCTGCAGATAAATGCTGGGCATATATGTCTGCAAGGGAAGGACTATACTGGCGCACTTGTAGTTAATTTTTTTTGTTTGTATAATGTTTAATGACAAAAAAATCCTTTCAGATCATGAAACTTTAAAAGCACCAGACAATGCAGCATTGTATGGCTGTCATGGACCTCAGGAAGACACTAGGACCATCAACTGAAAGAGCTCCAGGTACGATTTGTTCCAGTTTAGCATGCCACCCTTTCTGACACACACACACACACACACACACACACACACACACACACACACACACACACACACACACACAGTCCACATGGCCTGTCTTGTCCAATTCAAGGCAATCACCAATGAGCAAAGCAAACAGGATCATGCATGGCCTTGTCTAAGAAGCTGCACCCTACTTTTTGCATTGACTATAGCATATCCAGAGGGAAACAGCACATGAAGAGAAGCCGGACAAACAGCACGCTGCACTGATCTAGCCTCTGCCGGCAGGAAATACAGACATCTGCTCTCGTGTTTATGCTCGTCAGGAGACAGCGTTTGGCCAGACATTTTAGGCAATGTTACACAGGAACATGACCCAAAACAATGTGCTTTTTTAAATCTTTGTTTTGTGGTTTCCCCTGATCTTCCCAGCAAAAAAAACACTCCTCCTGTAGAGCCACGATCTGACAAACACCGGAGAGCTGATCACTACAGAAATCCAGCCAGGTGTGACTTTGATGAGTCCAGCTTCCTTTAAAAAAGCATTGAACGCCTCCAGAACCTGAACAAAGGCACAAGTTCAAAGGCTGTCTCGATCAAACTACAAAACAGGCAGACAGAAAGACAACCTGTGACGAAATGGTTCACATTTGGGGGTCCTGATCGTGTGCTAGCGAAAATTCTGCGCAACATCTGGTTCTCCTTGTTTTCTGTGTCCCGGTGGGGGCCGGTCGGTTTAGGCGACGTCTTCAGCATGGAAGAATCCAAGCCCCCGGCTGCAGCCCAAGCCTTCCGATTCCAGAGGATGGATTTCCTCGTTGTGTTTTTGGAGTCGTCACCTAACTTTGGGGGGAGTCCCCCGTTCCAAGCCAATTGTAGAATAAGGGAAAAACAAACCTTTGGAAAAGGGACACTGTCGAAAGGAAAGCCATTCTAGAGGCGCGACCAAAAATTCAAAATTCAAATCAACAGCTGCCAAAATGCTCATTAGAGATGCTGCATAAATAATAATGGTGAACCTTTCTTTATAGCTCAACTGAGAAATGCCACTGAATGCGAGACCGTCATAAAAAAGGGGTAGGGGGAACACAACTGCAAAACAAAGAAAGACATGAGGTACCTCAAAAAAAAAAAAAAAAAAAAGCCGAGCAGAACATTCAAAAGATTCACACCTGCACCTGTTCTGGGGAAACACGTGCAAATTTTTTCAGGCAGGATGATGATCCACAATCTTCGATTCTTTTTCATTTTGCTTTTAAAGACTAATATGCAAGTTACTGTACAGTACAACCAAACTAATTCCCCTACTTAATATAGCCCTACAAGGTAAAAAAAAATTCTAAAAGAAAACATAATACTATTCTCTATTGGAGGTTTTCTTTTAAGGTGGTTAAAAAAGGTCTGTTGCGTCGCCATTCAGGATGCAAACCATATTTTTGTTTAACTGTTGTTTGCATTGTGTCAGTTTCGGAGAATACAAACAAGTTGCATATTGCTGATGTTCAATTCTTCCACGGCATCCATGCTGCCAATATCTCACATACGGAATGCTTTGCATGCTGGGTATTACATGTTTGGATGAGGGTGTGAAAGAGAGAGGAAGACACTATTTACTGTTTGCTATCACCGGCTTATCGGTGTGTCGAAAATGATAGCGGCTGACAAATTTTAGATAGGTGTATGAGTCATAGAAGTGTCTGACCGTGGAGACATTTTAATTGTTCATGATCTAATATTGTCAAAATCACACACCCCTATTTCAGGATATTAGAACTTTGGAGCCCTTGCCCCCTTTTCCACTGAGACATGTCACACACACATTTTCTTTTTCCATTCAATGACGTGAATATACTACCACTGTGAATTCTAGCCTTAAACTGCAGACTACAGGCTTACAAAACGCATGGTGGCGCGAAACCCGAACTGGACAGGGGTGGGGAAATGTGACATCACGTGACTGAAAGGCAGTACGGATGAGAAAAAGTAAGAACAGCAGCCGGCGGCACTCGTCACCACGCGCAGAAGACTATCTGTCAAAGTCAAAAGCGTGAAAGGAACCTAAACTCTGGAATCAAATGAAGGGCACAGACACCCAGTCAGTCTGAGATGGAAGAGACCATTTTTAGGGATGGGGGACGTTCCACGACGTGAATATGCTACATTCACCTCGCCTTAGTTATTTGCTGAAAGAGAAGCATAAAGCTCCTTCTAAGACAGTTATGGCCAATCAGGAACAAGAAAACAACATGGATGGTCATGCACAAATGTGCACTGTGTTCAGGCTGAGGCAAACATCTGTATACATAACCCATAACGCCCTGTGCCTAGTGCACCCCCTCCCCATAAGCTAGTCCCGTTTCCCAGTCTGGACAATCCTGTCGCTCATAACTGCCCATTGTCACAGAAGGGCATGGGAGCGTGTGAGCCCGCTGTCGAGGGCTGTTCATGGGGTACGATCAAGAGGCTGTCCGCCCTCAGGTACTTCCCAGGGGTCGCACTTACGTGACGACACTCCATCTTTCCTCCTCTGCTGCTCAAACGGTCTCTGATCATTAAAGTCGACTGCCTTGTCTCCAGAGTGATTAACTACAGTCAGTGTGTGACATTTTTTTCCAGAGGAAAAAAAAACACACAAACAAACAGATAACATTGTCTTTAATCTTTACATCACGGTTTAGGCTAAACCGGTCTAATCAGTCACCCAGTTCAAAGCAGGCAGTCACGTGCGTCTTAATAGATCTCTGGCAATAAAACGGGATGATTCATCCCCTGAGGGCACAGATGCCATCTGGAAACCTGTTTCCAGAGTTAGCCAAACGAAATTCGAAACAAAAGCCATCCAGAGGTGATCCGGGGCGGGGGGCGCAACCTGCCCAGCTGACCAATTGGAACGCGGGAGGATTCTTCGACCCAAAAACTAATATAGGGCTGACTGAGGGAACAAGGTCGACCGGCAGCACCGGATGCCCCAATTAGTATTCTGGGGTGGGAGGACAGACGTCTCCAAGAGCCGGGCAGCGAGCGAAGCCTCAGCTGGGCCGACAAAAGGCCCACCACCAGGGTTCCCATTCCTGCGCTGTGGCGGAAACCAGCACCTCAGACGATTTCCTGGTGGGAAGAGGGGGCTGAGGCCCAGGAATTTTCGTTCCACCCCAGACTCCATCCCCCGAGTAATCGACCCAACCACCCCTGCTGCCCGCCCCACCACCTCCCACGAGCAGATGAGAAGCACACATCTTGTTTTTACAACTTTTTATAACTTTCATCACTGCCGGTCATCCTGCAGAAACCCCGACTACCCCAAACCCCTCAGCTCAAGCAAACTCACACCCTCATGCGCCACAGAAGACTGACCACACTGTGTACAGAGACGCTCATGCAGTAACAAAGATGAGACAAAAATTATACACAAGCCAGAGACAACAGGATGGTGCAAAAACTACACTGTAGAGAAATATCAACACAACACAAACAGTGCTTTATGACTGAAGGAGTAATTTGCAATATCAACAAAGGCATCCGCTTGATGTACGCGTCACAGCAGGCAAAACACAGGCGGCTTGATGTGCCTTATTTCAAGCTTTTGATCCAAGTAATTCATCCAGTGCTTGACACTGGGAGCGTTTCCTTCCAAACTGGATGCCTACTGTTAATCTCTTTTTAACGACGCCTGGCAGCGCTCCAGACCCGAGGCAGTGTGCGCTAGGGTACTTTCCCCTCCCACGCCCCCAGACCCGCCCCCTGCTATCCCGTTTCAGAGCAGCGGATCGATGAAATCAACCTGGTTTGGGCCAGCCCAAGGGGCCAGCACATGCCAATCCGGGACAGATTACACATCACGTACACAGACGCCGCCTGGTCCGCTGCACGTGCGGGCATCTGGGACCATTCATTTATTATGAACTATACAGGAAACCGTATGAGGTCAGATGTGGGGCAGCTTGTGTCAGTCATCGTGACACATGAGGGCCCCCATCCAAAAGAATTATTTAAAAAAAGGCCACACAGCCAACAGCTCTCAGATTAGGTTTTGCGGGCAGCAATAAAATCTTTAAAATGAACACCTCAAAGGTCAGATAAAGCATGCAAATTCCTCATAACATTCATACAATGCTTTACATTAACATCAAGTCCTGTTTCAGTACCAGCTGGACCAAAAACACAAAGGAAACATGCTGTTCGGCACGGAAGGCTATGCTCAGTTGAGGGTCACGCCAAGGGCTTGGACAACACGGGTGACAATATTCTCCATGACCCCAGCTGTCTTCACAGGACGCTCAGGAGGAGAGATGTTCCCACAACCCTTCCAAACGGTCAAGCTCTCCCTACCTCACACAGTGCTGCGAGCACCTGGGGGTATAGTGGGTGGGGTTCAGGACAATGTCAGAGTCTCTCAGCTGCAAACAGGAAATACTGAGGCCAACCCGTCCAGCAACTCTGACGAATTCATATCTGATCTCAACTGTTCACCTGTGCAGTGAGGAACTGGGAAGGTAACTTTAGAAAGTTCTACTCCCATAATAGCAAAGCAGAGAGAATGGCAGCTTCAGAAAATGCCTAGAAAGTTCTCTCTTATATTACCTTTACAGCAATACCAAATCTACCATCCACCAGTTGGCAGCTGCAGCAAATACAAAAGTTTAGCACTGGCCATAGTGAAACTACTTATTGTAATGCTACTGTTGACGTAAGCATTTAAGAATAATATTTACTGTAGACCGCCAGCCAAATACAACAGATCATCATTGGACGAGATTACCAGCCACTTTAGAATGCTAATCAACTGCTCAGCCACTCCAAAACATGGTGTTCAAAAAAAAAAGCACACCATCTGATTTACTGCTTTTGTGGTTTGTACCATGCAAAACTACTGTCTGGTCTTGTTTGATGTCCACTAGTTGTAAAAACAGATGAATGTCAAACCCAGGGAAACAGACACCAATCATGCTGTCTTGCAACAAATGATGCGGTGTTCCTTACCTAAGACAAAGCGACCAAAATATCTAAGAAACAAGACAGTCCCTGCTGTTGTCCCGGTCAACTTAATCCTAGTTGCCGAAGTGAAACATGCGCCAAGGAACAAAGCAGTAACAGAACTGGCACAATTAAGGACGAGAAGTAGCAAGTCATTCTTTTCAGAAGAGAAATTCCAGTGGGTGTTGAATAAGAAGGGAAAAAAATGTGTTGCTAGGGCAGTATATTCAAAACCTTTTCACAGAAGAACAAACTATTGTTTGGTAAATGGAATTTACAGTTTTTTCTCTTTTTAATATAGAACGTTATTTTTGGATGCCCTTCACGCAGGGAAAAATTAGGCCGCATCACCCCAATTTTAGCTGCCCTTTCCCTACTGAAAGCCACAGAGCCACTACGAATCCAGAGCGGTCACAGCACTACATCCTCCTGAACATGGATGAGAACTTCTTGAAGCTCCTGAAGGACCGACTGCAGAAGATATAAGGACAGAGGTACATAAAGGCTGAGTCAGAGGCAAGGTATAAAACGTATGTGGTCCTCAGCTCCTTAGTTGACGCATGCTGCTTCGGGAATTGAGGACAAGGATTTCTGAGGAAACAAGCTATTCAAACAACTGGCTAAAGAACAGCAGTTTCTATGCACATACAACACGCATGTATATGCAAAGATAACAGTGCAATCCAGGCTCCTACAAAACGCATGCCGCTCTCGCTCAAGGGCTTCTCACGTCACGTGAAATGTTTTAACTTGTCAAGGGAGCCAGAACACACACATCATATAATTATAACCCAATTTCACATGGAAGGCCCAGTGATAGCCTCCAAAACGCAAAGGTTACCGCAAAGTTAAATATTGCCAAATATACAGCCAGGAGGTGATTATATCATGTGAGAGACAGCACCTGCTCCCTGTTTTGAGGAATGAGAAGATTCAACACAACACGACACGTCATGCGCACTGGAGAATCATACTAAAAATAGAATATGAGCCAATTCCCAAGCAACACCAATCTTTCATTAGAATAGGCAGGCCGTTATGCAGCACTGTCCTCACTACATTAAATCTCCTGATCGCATACATGGAGTAATGGCTGTAACTTTATAGCTCAACTTGTACTTGGTGATGAAGTGGTACCATCTTGCACCTCCTAGTTACATGGAAAAAAAAAACCCAGCGGTGTTTCAATAACTCACTTATTTACACCATCACACCACTAATTTAATGTGTTAAACATCATGTGGATTTCAAACAAGAGACTGCTGGCAAGTCGTATTCTGAGATTCGGTAAACATCATGTGACCAAACAATCGAAGAGAGTGTTTCTCAAATGAGGTCACCCAAGAGAATAATCTATGTACTCTTAATTTCCTCAAATTAACATTACTGATCATTTACACCTCTCCTGGTGAGGCCATTTAGCACAACAGCAACACATTTTCACAGTGCTGGACTTAAAAACAAGGAAAACCATTACCACAGCAATCTGGCTCTTTCGTTATATTTTGAGTCGCAAATTATCGCAGTTGGCTGCCTTTCGGGAAGAACATTTATCATACCAGCTTAATTGTACTGGTAAATCATGAATTTACGCATATCCGTTTACCGAGCTTGCAGCCTGCACAGGAAGCATCTGATGACATGATTTTATGACATGCCTTGCTGTCATGTGTTTCAAATGGCCTACAAAAGCTGACACTGTCCTTGCATTTACTTTCTTTTGTTTCACAACAGAGCATTTTAAACTGAAAACACTGCACTCTTTCTGTGTCTTATCTTTCCCTTTCTATTGCAGTATTACAGTAGTAGAACACTATGCAACAAGGGGATTATGGTTTACTTTGTGAGGGGGGGGGGGTGAAATTATAGTTATGCACTGGGAGAGGTTTTTTTGTTTTTAATTATAGCCAGAAAGGAGCCAGTTCAGCTTTGTTCTCGCATTTTGATGTTTTCAAAAGCCACATCGTTTGATCTTAAACCAGACAATCCCACATGCGATTTTCTGTATAGACAAAGAAAAAAAAATCATCCCAATATATAACCCATGCATCATAGAGCTGTGACGACAGAAAAGACAGTTTGAATTATTCTGACGGAAAGTGCATTTGGTTTTCGGACGGTGCCATGCAGGCTTTATAAATGCCCTCGCACGTCCGGCGAAGTGCGCTACCCGGGGCCGCACGTGTCAGGCGGGCACCATCGGGCACGATCAGCGGGCATTAACGCTTCCCTTATTTATGGGAGGGGATGTCTCCATACTTTTGGTCAACATGATTAATGCGTCTCATCTCCTTGCCACTACTTGGCTGCCCCAGGCAAACTGGTCCGAAATCCGGACGACCTACTGACGAAATAAAATCTCTTAAAATATTACTCTACAACACAACCAACTAGTTCATTTGTTCTGTGGGCGGCACACATGGTCACCGATAACGCTAATATTCACAGCATTCAATATGCTTTACATTCAGCGCAACTACAAAACATGCCTTAGGATCATTAAGAAATTTCTTTATTATACAATTGTCACACGCTATAACGGAGATTGCGCTAATGGAAGAACGATTAAAAGTGCATGTAAATAAAGAAGCTGTTTTCACGTGTATTAACGATTCGACGCTGACTCCGGAGTCCCAGCTCCAGTTTGTCGTTTTTCCACGTAAACGCCGCTTTCCATCCAAGTTTTAAAGTCACGCAATTTAAAACGGCGTTTAAAATGGCGTCGAGGTGACCCGAATCATTTAATATATATTAAAATATGTATGTGGTACAAAATAGGTAAAAAAAAAAAATCACTCGTTTCTGTATTAAACTGCGGTCTGGATAGAGCCATAAACGACCTTTGAAGATCCGGACGCCGTTTTGCCACCCAAAACCATCGGAGCGAAAACCGCCCTGCTCACTATTAACACATCTGGCCACGGAAAGGAACGGAGTGGCTGGACCGCCGGCCGCCCTGACCCGGAGGGGCGACAAAAGGCACCCCTCCCCGCCCGAATCAGCCGCACCGCCGGGGATTTCAGTAAAGCCAACCGAACCGTTAACTATCGCACACAATTCAACTATACCACCGAGTTTGGACCCCAAAGAAACAAGCCGTTCGGCGGCGCGTTACAGCGCAGCATCCCGAGTGTAGGTCTGTGGGCGGCTGCGCCTCACAGAGATCGGGGAAAACGGGGGAAATAAAAACAAAAACATACGCCCAACGAGGCAATTAAGGCAACTGGGCAGCGGGTCTGACGGTACCGGGGATTACAGACAGTGAAGGGCTGCGCTATGTAACAAACAGATTTATCCGGATTACATGTTGGTCAAACGATAAAACTGCGCAAACGCCCTCGGAGTCCAGGAAGGATAACCGGCTCCGGATCGATCAATCAGATGATGCACGAATCAGGGAATCTCGATTTGAATGTAGGTGACGTGAATGGAATAGAACAGCGTCAATTACGTTTAATAAGAGCGGAAAAACGAAAAGTCAAACGTATTCGACTTCCTGCGACGGAAACGCTGCATCACGCGCCCGTGTTACAGCGGTCTTCTGCACTTCTGAAACGCCGTCGCGCGCGCAGATTAACGCCAATTTAACGCACCTTCACGTGCTCCCTCACCCAAACACACGACCGAATCACATCCACGGGAAAGACGGCCGCGGGGGGGGGGGGTACTTGCCGCAGATTCAGCCTCCTTACCTGGCGCAAAAAAAGGTGGAGAAACTACGAATTGTTTTCCGTACGCGGTCCCACGGAAGATATTCCGAGGCAAACTCCCGAATCGCAAATTGAAATTCCCAGACCGAAATCTGGATGGGAGGGCAGCCAGCTCAGACAGGCCCCTCCCCTCCATGACGCGGATTGGTCCACTCTCCCGAAATTTCATTGGCCACAGGCGGCAAAGAATCAGAATCTGAAATATGACTGGTTATCTGAGTTGTCCGGAAAAACTTAACTCGTTCTCAATTGGCGGCCGCTAACCTCGCAGATGTTCGCTGAAATATGAAGACGGATCAATGAAATGGCTCCCACTACTGAACGTATTACGTAGCTGCATCGCAGGCCAGAGCCATAATTACAGATGAGGACGATATCCACGTAAATACTCGTGTAATTTTCCTAAAATGACCAGTAGTCAGACGACCCCCACATGCTTGTGACACCTCTTTATCTGTATTGCCATTGCTAATATCTTTTTCTTGATCAAACGTGTTATCGTGCAAGAATAAAGAAAACAGTTAAACACACGACATGAATTGGTCATTTAAGCATTTAAAATATTGATTATAGGAGGTTCCTCATTCTAATAAATACCTGAACGAATTATATATTATCAACGCCGTAGATAAATATATATGCATTCAGTGGTTTGATGGCATTTTCCCCCTTTGATTACGGTGCTCACCGTTATTCCTGATTTTATGTACAGCATTATAAGCGAAGTTCAATAAATACAGCAGAAGAAAATCTGTTTAGGGAGTGAACAAAGAATTCCTATACACAGAGCTCTTTGACGGAAACATGACCATGAATAACGGTTTGAGATAACCACAGTTTATTCTCCAAAATAAATATCACATAGTTCATAACATAGGTCATAGAATCAACAACAATAGTCAGTAATAAGTCACCTGATTAAGCGCTGTAAGGTTTAAATCATCGTCACCCAAAATGTGCGAGCGACAACATTGAATTAATCATAACCGTAGATGTTTATTATCCATGAAAACAGGACAGCACAATTTCCTGTGATATTCACTCATCTGACCCCGACAAAATGTAAGTTTCAGAGTTCATTTCAGGCCGTGTTAGGATTACTTACGAGAACACAGGAAATTAGTGCCTCTTTGCCTTTGCTAAATATACGCAAGCTAGTAAGTCTAAGATGATAACGTGAAACTATGAGAAGATCAGTTAATCAGTATCCAAGAGCCATTAAAGGTGAATAACACATTTAGATAACCCAATGCTTTCAGAAGTTTCTATGTAACTGTACCCAGCAAATAGTAACACGCTTGGTGCAGTAAACATTTTCGTTTCTTCATAGACTATTATCAATGCAAACAAAGGATTGCTACATAGCTGAAAAAACACGCATGCTTTTGATTTGAGACAGATGCTGCATGTAGTGTAAGTGTAAGCATATACTTTCTCAAAAACACAAAATATTAAAATGAACTGTCTTCCTATCGAAAAGAAGCAAAAACTGAAAATATACTGCTCACAGAAGACATTTTATTCAAGCATAACATTAATGATACAGAGATTTCATTACAAACATTCCAAGACGTTTCCACACAAAAACTCACCAGAGCATGTTGAAATTTCAGAATGAAGTGGATATCAGTTGATCCATTTCAGGAGTTTGAAATAAAAAAAAACAGAAAAAATAGTCATAAATTAGGCTTTTGTATGATTGCAGTATCATAGTGATTCACAGTATCATAATTCTCAACATGAAAAATGATAGCGACGGCCCCAAACACTTGCAAAACATTTATTCCATGCAGGACATCATTCCTTTTCACTGTAGTGTATAAAAAACAAGTTTGAGGAAACTTTAATTAGCCTGTTATTTAAAGCACTGGCAGCTTTTAGACTGGTCTCTTAACCACTCTGGAATGTTTTCTCTTGTAAAATCGACAAACAGTCAGAAGAGTTAAGCACAATCCTCCATCTGGCTTGACATAAGCAAAGGACAATTTTTAGAACGTAAAAAAATTATATGTCCACAGTTCTTTGTGTGTGGACTGGATGACGTTACTATTAATGATACCGTAATCTAAGGTCCTGGCTTTGTTTTAGTGAGAGATAATTCATGATTTCTTTTGCTCTTGAATACTAACTGCAGAAGGAGTGCAGTGTCAAAGTTAACAATGGATTAACAGTAAGTAAATAAGTAAGCAAAGAAGCATCAGGTGAAGGTGTAACTGTAATTCATTTAAATCCTCTTGTTGGGATACTTGATGTTGAACCTTTCACACTACCAGGAATTATTAATGAAGAATAATTATTAATGAATAAGACACCCTTCCTCAAAGACTGCAGTGAGACGTGTGTAAAAAGACATGTGTAAAAAAAAATGTTTTTTTTACGTGCACGTGGGACACATGGACGGCTACATCCTGACATTAAAACTGAGCACATGCAAGATATTAACCTTTGACTGATAAAAATAATCGAGGCATGTGCTTTGAATATTGTGATTTTCCTTTTAGAAAACATTGTGAGAATCCAATAGGACTGGCCACCTATTTACCATATGTTTTTCCATGGTTCATTGCTTACTACATTTGCATTGCGCCATGTGTGTTACATTGCCTCACGTCTACATATTTATTGTGATAATTGTAATTGTATTTAGTGGGTTATTGCACATGGACCAAATTCTATATTCATTATATTAATAGTGATCATATTTCTATCCATTTACAACGTACAATGTATAATTTAGATTTCAAATAAATAAATATGATTAATATTTAGTAATACAAACATCTGCTTAATTTTTCTTGTCTTCCACAGATGACAACATACTCCATTCCTTTCTGACTGATCGAAAATTTATAATAAAAACTGGCTGAAACCCCCACCTAGCTAGTCTGGATTTGTCTGAAACAGACTTCTAAAGAAAGACAGACCGAAAGAGAAAGAAAGGCTTTTCTTACCTGGAAGTCAGTGGCAAGGAATTCAGGAAGATTGCAACCTGTGCACAGTGCGTTGGCCTCTATTTACATAAGAAGTCATAGAATTGCTCTGTCTCTTAAGATGTGCTCTCTCTCCACAAGGGCTTGGTTTCTCTCCCACATCCTGCAACCCAACGCTTGGGGTGTACAGTTACAAAACACAAACAAAGGCGTGAAAGGTAGAAGCAAAAGCAAATATTTGAACCTCTTTCGGAGTATTGTTGTTGCATGAACAATACCTGTATTATATGAAGAAGGGATGGATTACCAGGACCTTAATGGTCATCATGCTGTGTATAAGAATTTATGATAAAAAAAAAAATCGTGTATATTCCCTTAGCCTAAAGTTGATTTGGATAAATGAAAAGATATGAATGTACCTGCAAGTGAAATGAGACTGGTGTAAACAGTTCAGTGTAGACATTATGTGACAACCTCAGCTACATTACGGTATATTGTAGATACCTGCTAAGTTTATATTCAGATATGTATTGTAGTGATCCACTTAGCCTCACCTTAGCTTAGCGGGTTACCCTGTATGTTTCTCTGCACTTTGTTAAAGCAGTCGTTGAATCTGTAATATTAAATAAAGGTGAGCAAAGGGGGCATTGTGGCAATCCCAGAAGCCTTGCGTGTCTGATGTTTCTTCTTGAAGTCCTAAAACACGTAGTTAAGAGCTGTGTTTGTGTCCCCTGCAGTGGAGGATGCCTTACCTCCCTGTGCGGCATGGGATAGGCTCAGGGGCGTTGCTAGACATAAAGCTCTGCGGCACACAGGCCACCACCCCCACCCCATTTACCCATGTGATTTTTGAAAACTGAATGTGAGGTTTCACTGGGCACAGCACATAAATACTGGTGCAGGTGCCCCCCAGTTAAAGAGGTGTAGCGACACCCATGGAAATGCTCAGAGGTGGATATTTCAGGTCCAGAAAGTAAAATTCCAAACCAGGATTTTGTTTCACCCAACCAGCATAAAGAGTCACAGAGTGACAACTGGTTGGGTGAAACAAAATACTGGTTTGGAATTTTACTTTCTGGACATGAAATGTCTGCCTCTGAATAGGCAGGTCAGGTCCAAAAAATGCAATTCCAGACCAAGATTTTGTTTGAACCAACCGACCGAGTATAAAGAGTCCAAGTACTCAGCTGGTTGAAACAAAACCTTGGGCTGGATTTTTTACTTTCTAGACCTGGCCTATCCACCACTGGCTCTTGGTGCTACCAGAACCATGTATTGAAAAATGTCTGGAAGGTGGATGGAAAATGTATGTGACAAAATAAGTAAGCAAACACACACAACTGTTTGTCTTCGAATTGGATAAGCTTTAAAAAACGATCAAAGCGTGTAACTTTCACGTTTGACAATAGGTCGCTCTGTTTGAGTCCCGCGGCTACCCGTAGATAGGTGTTTACAAACAGAACGAAGCAGCGCACGCACCGTGTTTTTCTGCGGGTTATTTCTGAATTTAGGTTACTAGCTGAATTTCCTTGAAATAGCAAACAGCTGCAATCCGTTCGTACAGGAAAACAAGCAGGAAATGTTCACGCTGCGAAGGGAAGAATTATAGTGCTTGACAAAAAATGGGGACCATTAAACGAGGCTGTGTGTTCCCCTGATAGGGCTGTTAATCAGGATAGTCTGCTTGTATTTGAGTTTACATTTACAATGCAAGTTTACAAACTTAGTGTCCGAGTTTTATTATTCGTTTAATTTCAATACAGTAAGTTGCTGCACTGTTGTAACTAAGTAAACTTCAGTTTTATGGACTGACTGAGTGCAAGTTAGATTACTGTGCAGTAAATATTAATTTGATGTAAAACCCTGAGTTCGTGCACGCATGTGCTAATGGGTATGTATGGATATAATGGGACCAAAGTATTGAGATTAATATCGAAAGCGCTGCGTTTACAGCCCTTCTGTGTTTTCGGCAAGACTCGTCCTGGGTCTCCTGCAAAGCTTCAAATCCAGATACTTGCAGGACGCTTAAAACTTGGCGACTTGCGGGCCGTCGCAGGTCCTACGAGCTTTTTAAAGGCAATCGGAATAGCAGATGATATGGAGCACCGCGGTGTGTCCTTTTCGCGGGACGTACAGGTACAAACTGTCGAAAACGACGGCGACGAGCCGCAGTCCCCCGCCGGCGTAAAAGGACGCGGCCCCGCTGGTGAGAAAGCTAAATGTTTGCCAGCATTCACTCATCTGCCATGTCACTGACCCACGTGGAGACAAGAGAGGCATTAAGCTTTTAAGAAGTCCATTATATATTGAGGAATCGTACTTGGAATCTTAAATTTGATATATCAAGATTTTAGGTTTAGTGTATTACAAAGCCATTAATATTGATATTACTAGCCACAATAAACACACATCTGTATTGAGAGAGCTGTTCAATAAATTTTCATTGATTCTTACTGTTGTATATTGTAGTCTTGTTCTGAATCATCAAAACAATCTATAATTTAACTCATTTTTTCATATCCATCAATTCTCCAGTTGCTTATGTCTCATGAAGAGTGGTGAAGGATGCTGGCATGTGGAGTCACTCCCTATGTGCAATTTAGTGATGCTCTGTCCTCTAACTCAGTGTTTCCCATCCAGTCCTCGGGGAACCCTGGACCACGGGGAACCCAGTCCACATTTCTGCTCCCTCCCGGCCAAATCAGGAACACCAAATACCTGGTGCTGAAAGCTGTGAGGAAGCAAAACCGTGACTGTCTGGGGTTCACCGAGTACTGGGTTGGGAAACACTGCTCTAAATGTATGCGTTTGAACTGCGGGAGAAAATTAATACAGCACAAGAACGCACAAATATCGGTTCGCTGGTGCATTGTCAAGAAACAGCAGGTTTCTTTCAGTTTTAAGGCATAAGTTGAAACATTCTTTGGTAAAAAATACCTAAATAATTACGAACTCAAATACCAAACAAACACGGGAATCTGATGGTTCTCATAACAACATGACACTGGAAAGGGATGACACAAATGAAAGAACAGCCTTTCAGAAGTGCGCTCGATATGTTTGATGTGGCTGCACATGACCTCTTCCTCTAACTGTCTGTGGTCAGAAAGCAGAAAGGCGAAGAAGAGGAGGCAGAAACGCAAAGCGAAAGAGCGAAAGCAGAAATCAAAGTCACCCGAGTCCTCTGACAGCCTCCTGGCCGAACTTCCATTTGCCAGTGAGGAAGTATGGAAGGACCTTGGCTGTAAGTGTGCTTTTTGCGCTCCTGTTCGGATTGTAAAGCGAGGACCGGCAAACTTTTGAAATCGCCAGCGCTGTTCCTATACGTCGTCCTTGCTGCAAGGTCTATTTTCTCCACCCATTAATGTGTTTTTTTCCATTTTTGTGCCACGTGCAGAATTATAGTAAGACATGCTTCTTCAAACTCTCATTAAGAGGGCGATTATAGTTAATCAACTGAAGTGTTAGGAAGGAGCAGATGAAAGGAATAGTTATTGCACACGACAGACAGATCCATGCAAATGGACCCCTTATTGACAGTATTTGCCCGCTTACGGTGCTTAACCAAGCAATGCGAGGATCTTGCTAAATCCCCAGCTGCTGCTGTATTCAGGCACCTCCCAGATGTCTTACTGTCACAAATGATGCTTTTGTTTAGCCGGTTCCTGTGGCTTATTTTTTTTTATAGGAAAGACAAATAACTGCACCGGCGCTGCAGCTGTTTCTAAACGTTGGGAGAGTATAATTTCGACTCGACCCAGCGAGCTTGAAACAATCTCCTGCAGTCGAGGATAATGCTGGGCCGACTCTTCTTTTTTGTTTTTCTTTCGTTCAGTCTTGACGTCAGAGAAAAGCCAGAATAAAAAGAGGAAAAGAGGAGAAGGACAGAGCGAGGAGGATGAAACTAAGAAAAAGACAAGGCAGCAGCGGCCAAACTATTTCGTGTCCATCCCCATCAGCAGTGCCGAGGTACCGTCTGGTGTGACAGTCCCGGGACGAGGTCCCTGCACTGCACTGCTTGGTCTCCAGAAGCCCTTTGTAGACTAAATGCCATAAATATTACACTTATGCTATGTTATGGAAATTCCTCAAAAAAACAAACTACGGTCAAGTGTATTGCAGTGTTCTGTACCTCCAAAAATAATGCTGAAATATTAGCTCAAATTTAATTTGTTACCCCGGGGCGGTACACACTTTCATTTGTTTACATTATTGGTGGGTTGGTACCATGGCGGATGTTGCAGCTACAGCGGTTCACTTTGTACCCTATGCTAATAAATAAATAAATCATGCATCAGCTCCTGAATGGTGTTTGACTCAGATTATTGCCGGCGGGTCCATTGTTTTAAAGAAGCGCACTTGGAAGAACTAGCAGAGGGAAAGCAAGTAATTACTCGCATCAGTAATCGTCCGTGCTTTCATCCAGAACAAATGATGCTCAGATTTAATTTGTAGAGGCATTTTTTTTCTATGGGTTTCGGCTGCTACCTGCAGTTATTAGGAGCATAAAGCGGCTCATGAATAATAGAATAAGACTTAAGCTAATCCTGCCATTATGTTGTTCAGTGGGATCAGGTTTCTTCTGTATGGTAGCGAAAGTGTCCTGATTATGATGCTATTTGAGGAAGAGTGTGGTTCAGGTTGAGCAGGTTTGCATTTCAGCTGTGGTGCAGGGTATAACCAGTCCATTTACTGCGTTTCAGATCAAGGGTGGCATTAAGGCTGTCCAGGACCACATCATCCAGACGGACAACAGACTGTCGCGGGCTCTGATACCAGTGGGCAGCCTCCACATTACCCTGCTAGTGACCTACTTGGGTAGTGAGGAGGAAGTCAGTGCGTAAGTGTCTCTGCCCCTTTGTCTCCACCCCTTTTGCCAGGCAGCCAGTCAGAATCACTCGACATCATAAACAGCCTGTTTTTTTCTTGTTACATGATGACTGAATATTTTTTTCTTATTACTGACCCACGTACTGTTAACCTTAATTAACTAGGTACTGTTAACTAACCGTTGTCATAAAGAACTCATTAAATCTATTTAAAATGTTTTCTCATGGTTAAGCTGATAAATTCACAGTGTTAATGGACTTGCAGTTGATTTTGAAGAGCGTAAGTATGTGTGAAAAAGCAGTTTTGTCCTGTGTGGGACCTTGCTCCTGGGCTCATTAGCGACGTAGCAGTATTCCATCTGCATCCTCCGTGTGGGTGGGTGAGTGAGCTCGTGTTAGTTGAGAGCTGGGAGGGGGCAGGGCTAATGTCAGTGTCCCGCCAGGGCTGTGAGCGCCATTGACCAGATGAAACAAGTGCTGCAGGACCTGCTTCAGGGCCGGGGGCTGGTCCTACCTTTCATCGGCATCGACCACTTCAGGAACGAGGTGGCGTTTGCCCGGCTAGCCTCGGGCGACCACATGGGCACGCTGGAGAGGATTGCAGGTGTGTAGCGCTGGGGGTTTTTGTTGCCCTCCCTCAAGCTGTGGCCGATTCAGTCGCCTGCTAATGAGTTTCGCTCGGCTCGCGGCAGTAGCCATGGTTTAATGGGCTGGATGAGCGGGGGGGTGCTTTTCAGCTCGGGGGGGCCTGGGGCACTGATGTAACCACGCTGGGAGAAGCAGAGGTCTGCCACCCAGCTCTCTGCCTCCTCCGCCTCCTCCATTCTATTGATTATGTTCTCTTCTTACGTGATTTGCTTTCCCGCTGCAGTTCCACCTCATCTCTTGTGGGGGGGGGGGGGGGGGGGGGGGGGGGGGGGGGGGGGGGGGGGGGGGGGGGGGGGGGGGGGGGGGGGGGGG
>JAODJX010000005.1:377684-388036 GCA_026776945.1 Isichthys henryi
CTGCACTGCACATAACCTAGCTGTGTATGTGACTCGGCCTAACTGCACTGCACATAACCTAGCTGTGTATGTGACTCGGCCTAACTGCACTGCACATAACCTAGCTGTGTATGTGACTCAGACTAAGTGCACCTAACTGCCTAACCCAAGTGCATCCAAATTGAAACAAGTTGATTCCAGACCATGGTGGAATCACGCTTCCCGAACTCCCAAGTCACCAAGGCGTTGAGTTAGATAATTGATTGGTTGGACTGATTGATTGGTTGGACTTTTTTTTGCAGTGGCGGGCCACCACAGAGAAATGTTACCAGCAGAAACAGTGGAAGAAATTTCCTCTAACAAGGAGCATGTAATATGAAGTCGGACTTTCAGGCGGTGCAGTTTCAGTTCTCGACCGCAGCGAGTTCTTCAATGATCCGGTCAGTTTCTGCCAATTGTGCCTTTTGTGTCTGTTTGTCTGCATTTGCAAAACAATCCTGTAAAAGCTGTGATGCTTTCGCGGGGAGGCTTGGCCATATGCAGGTCCGTTGCTGCCTTGAATCAGTAGTAATGGCAGGGGACATGAAAGAGGCCCTCCGCATTGGCATCGGCCTGTGGCCCTCATCTGCCTGTGACTCTATGCTCTTACTGCGATGTGGTATTTCATGCAGCTTAGGCCTTGCTGACCTGACTGATAGCACATGTCTGCTTCTGCCACGGGGTCACCGTTCATATGGCAATATCTTGGACTCCTCTCCAGTTATTCAGCATGGAAGTGTGTTAGATGCCAAGGCTCCCAGATACCTGGATACCTCCTTTCACTTTGCTCTGATTAGTTCACTGTACAACAGTGGACTATGGTGCACATCTGTTTGGTGATGTCACTGAGCCCCATGCGCCATTAGTACGGAGTAGAGATATGAATGGCTGTGAGTGACAGTGTGTGTGCGTTTGGTCGGACTGGGAACGGGAGTGGACTTCACTGTGTGTCCGAACCGAAACCATTGAATCCAGACCCGTGCGATCATCCTTGGCAATTTTTTTCCTTAGATGCAGTGGCCCTTGGCTTTGTACTGCTAATGGAATTTGGCTGCCGGGAAAAAACTCTACAGGGAAACAGACACATAGGGGCGTGTTTAGCATCTTGCTGATGTCGTGAACGCAGACAGAGCCCCTCTGAAGCCCCTTCAAAGCCCCAGCAGATGCAGGAGAAGGCCGAGGCACTCCAGCTCTCTCTAGCTCTCTACACCCGCGAGACACTGGAAAACCAAGTGTCCGTTTCGGGGAAGAGGGCGTGAAAAAAGGAGGCCTCTGCTATGTTGAGGAGATTTGTTACTGAAATTATGGTTTATCTGCGTGAAGCTGGCCACTGTACAACAGTACCTGCTTAATGCCTCTGAAGGACTTTTTTCGGGTACCAGGAACTTCTGTCGTGTTCACACTGCAGGAACTCTGTCCGATGGTAGTTCCTCTGAAACAGTTCCCGGAACCCTTTTTAGCTCCTTCTCCAAATTAGGTACTTTTCGATCAAACGCAAACTACTGAGGTGGAGCTTATAGTGATAAACTTGCTGATTGGTTGACCACAAGCATGGGCGCTAACTTGGGAGCTGCACAGAAGTGCAGAAAAAGAGATAGAAATTGAATTGATAGAACAGAAATTGAGTCGATGGAATTATTTTTGTAGCTACAGTTACAGTTAATGCTTTAATGCATACAGTTTTGCTTGTGTCTCCATATTCCTGAGTAGAAAATTCTATCAATAACTGATATATCCTTTTGTCTACACCGCCAGTGCCAGCAGAGAAACTTGCCAGCCCTCATCAGTGGGATAATGTTACATCATTTATTATCCTGTGGGTAAAGAAAAGGTCGATTTAATAATGGATTACAAACATGTCCCAAGTCGTATAAATAAAATGTGATATGTCCCATATTTTCAGACCGCACGATTGATCCTCCCAATAACTGACAAAATGACTTGTTCACCCTCCATCGTTTTTGGGGTGATGGTGTAGTTTCGTATGAAATTGCACATAAAATTTGTGCGGTGTGAAAGCGCCACATGAAAGTGGGCGGGAATTACCAAAGCTCCCGGTTGAGACTGCCGAGGAAGTCTGAACTTCGGCGTGAAAGTGTCTATTAAGGACAATTTGAGGGGGTTGTTGGTGGAGGTGATTTTCCGCAGTCCTGTAGAGCCGACATCGTGAAGGTGATTTCTGCAGTACCATTTCGAAGTTTACTGCAGTTTGCACCATCTGTTTGCATGGACATCTGTTTGCATGGACATCTGTTTGCATGGACATCTGTTTGCATGAACCATTTTAATCCTTGATGTCTGATAAGACATCCTCCTGTCCACAAAAGCTCGAGCGTGCTAGAATGGCCCATTTCAAGAAATATACACTACGCATGAAAAAGATTTAAAGCACAGCACTATGCCTGCTCAGATGCTTGATGCTGCAGGTTGGTAGGCAGGGCACTGTGATTAAAATAATCAAGATGGAGTCTGAACCCTAATGTCTTGCGATCTTTGTATTAATGCTCCACCATGGGTTCTAATAAAAAGATGGTTGGTTCAAACTCTGATAGATAATCTTCATTATTTTGAATAAACAAACAATAGAAATATATAAAACATGTGGCGTGCAGCAATGCTGTTTGGCACTCTGGGAAAGTTATTAGTATTTGTGTTAAAAAAAGAGAGAGATCGACAAAGAGAGAGCAGCTATTGCTTTAGTGTCTGTGTGCTGTGTGAATGTTCAGCTTGTAAGACACACACACACAGCCCCCTGCCAGCTGGAAGCCTGCAGGACAGCGCCTGTCCAATCAGAGGGAAGCGCAAGGAAGGAGGCGGAGTCTGGGGCACCTCCCCCTCCATCTCCCTCCCTCCCTTGCTTGCAGTCTCTGTCTCTTGCTCGCTCGCTCGCTCGCTCGCCACAGACGGCGGCGCTCTGCACCGGAGCCCCCATTCCCGTCGAGCGGCGTGGAGGTGGCCTGCGTGTCTGCTGGGCTGGAGGAAGGCGGAGAGGGAGCGAGGGAGAGGGAGAGGAGAGGAGAGCGAGCCCAGCACACATGCCACCATGGGACAGCTGTGCTGTTTCCCTTTCTCCAGAGGCGAGGAGAAGATCAGTAAGTCGGGGAGGGGGCGGCAGGGGGTGTCCGTGCGCGTGGGGGAGAATGCGCTTCATGGATTCTGATCACGAGTCCTGAGATTCGAGCGTCGGTAGAAAGGGGGCAGCTCCCTCTGTTTGTGCATGTGCCTCTGTATGTGTGTTTGTCATTGTGTGAGTGTGTGTGTGTGTGTGTATATCTGTCTTTGTCTCTTTGTATGTCTTTGTCTGTGTGTGTGTGTCTGTATAGCTCTGAGTGTGATTGTATCACTGAGTGTGTCTACCAGTGTGTGTTTGTATGTCTGTATATTTCTGAATGTGTCTCCTTGTATATCTGTGCGTGTGTCTATGTTTCTGAATGTCTCTCTGTACATCTGTGTGTGTGTGTGTGTGTGTTCAGGCACACGCTGGCAGTTCCCTCTTACACCCACCTAAGCCACATGCCCACACCATAAACCAGCTGATGAATTGCTTTATGGCAGCAGCCAAGAATGTGGACTTTTGAGCTGGAAATGGGCCGGGACGTGGCAGCCACACGGCACTCGCTGGATGGGCTGGTCCCGAGCCGTGCCCCGATTCCGGACGGGGGGGGGGGATCAGCAAGTGACGTCCATCACGCCGCCTGTTTTTCTGTCCTGGCAGCGTGTGCGGCTGACCTCCATGGGCACGCTGCGGCCGACAGGCCGGTCTCCTCCCATGCTCCTGCTTGCCCTACTTCTGGGCAGCAATGGGGGGGGAGGGGTGGACAGGCTCTGACATCAGCTTGGTGTGAGCGCATGGAGGAACATGGGAATGACACTTACCGAGCTTTTGTCCTGGGGGGTGGGTGATATTCCTTCACCCCACGACCTTGGATCTTACACCGCAAGAGCAGATCGGGGTTTTTGTGTGCGTGTGTTTGGAGCTGAGTAGAATGGGTTGGGGCCTGAAAGCCTAAGGCTTCCGGAACGGGGGCCCTGCATTTACTTATTGGTTCCATGTCAATTTGATATATGCAGGTGCCTTAGCATGTTTAGCATGTTTGACGCACCGTCTGGTATGTACACAGCACGGCGTCTGCAGCCTTCTGGGATTTAGGCCCACCATGCTTCCATGCTAGTGTCTGTCATGTCACCCCCTGTGTACGGGACACGAGGGACACCCGGTCACGCATCGCTATCCCTATGGAAGCGTGGGCTGTCTCTGTGACAGCGGACTCTCCATGTGGCTTAGCTGCTTACAGCGGACTTCACGAGACAGTGCTCTAATGCTAACGACTGCTCCATCTTCTGTGCTGTTCTCAGTAAAACATTCAGTCTTCATTCCTGCTGATTCAGTGCATTTCTGGTTTAGGGGACATTCTGCAGAGTGAAGGCGGCGTTTGTGTTGAAATGTTTCACATTCAGCCCCATTTGAAAAGTTTTTGGTGCACTCCTGCAGCGATGTTTTGTAACCAGCGAGTTAAGCATTAAATTGGCCATGACAATGAGTTTTTGCTGTCCGTAGCCCCGCTGCCATTGGGCGAGACCTCGGCTAGTCTCCATGGCCGTGCTGGCATTGGCTGAAACCTCAGCTGGTCTCCGTGGCATCGCTGCGATTGGCTGAGACCTCGGCTGGTCTCCGTGGCCCCGCTGCCATTGGCTGAGACCTCGGCTGGTTTCCGTGGCCCCGCTGCCATTGGCTGAGACCTCGGCTGGTCTCCCTTGTCCTTTTCCCTCCGCTGGAGATGGAGTCCTGCTGGAGCCCAGCAATTTCCTGACTGGAAGCTCCTGTACTCTCCAGCCACAAGGGGAAGCGGCAGATGACAGGCAGGACGGGCTGTTAGCAGTCCTAGGGAGCGCCGCTCGATCGGTACCCAACTCCTCACCAGAGCCACAAATCTGAGAGGGCGCTTAGGCTGCCCCCATATGAGCTGAGGGGTAAATCTAAGGGTAACTGTGACAGGCAGATTCATTCATGTCGCTCGCGTAGTGACAGCAGGGTGCCATGTACCAAAACTGCCACGGCCTTTGCCTGGCTGTGGCACGTGTGTGTGTGTGTGTGTATCGTCAGCCAAGGGGGTTACCACCAGGGCGGCAACAGAGAGCATAGGCTGTTCCCCCCCACCAGTCCAGGTCTGCATGAATGTGGTTGTGAGGTGATTTTTTTGCAAGTGTGAACTTGTGGAGCTAATGAAGTTCACCCCCTCCCCTCCCCCCACCCTGGCAACAGTAAATCAAAACAGTTCAGTAAGGTGAGCATCAACATGAGTAATACACAGACGATCAGCGTGATGCATAATCCAAGGTGTTTGATTCCACAAAATTAATATTTAATGATGGATCCGCCGCTGAAAATCAATCTGTGCTGTTCTCTGATGAGTGTGATTATTGATCACTTCACACCGATTTAAGGAGTCATGGTAATTACAAGGACTGAAATGTCGAGCTCCACACTTTGCCTTTTTAAGAAGGAATGTTATTTGTCTTGCAGATCTTATTCCGAGCTCTCCCAGTGCTGTTCAGAGAAGTACGTGTCTCAGTCTAACCACACGGCACCATGTCCTTGTCTGCGTTTAGACACCCCCACGGACGGCATGGCAGCATTACAGCGGCATCCGGTGGCTGTGCTGCTGAGTCTGTGCTCGGCTCGCTGTGTTCAGTAATGCTAAAATATTCACCCGTTAAGTAGCTGTCCGTAATATGGTCATTAAGGGCTTAGCCCTGGAATGTTTAAACAAAGCTTACTTGATGCTGTCAGATGTTTTTCACATTCTTTAGTTCATGAAAGTCTTTATTTCAGCCTGAAATCTTTAGGTTTGGATTTGTCCAATCAGGGTTGAGTGGGTCTGTGCTGGAGCCCCTCCCCTGGCCATATGGGCGTGACCCTCATCTCGGTGGTGTCGTTGTATAGGTCAGAAGAGGGGGGAGGAGCCTGACGACGAGGAGCTGCTGAGCCTGAGCAAAAGGCTGGTGGAGGATGCCGTGCTCAAGGCCCTGCAGCAGTACATGGAGGAGACCCAGCAGGGTGTGGGCGGGGCCGTCGACAAGGGCCCGCCCCCGCCCGGGGACGACCTCCACACCGGAGCCAGCAAGTGAGCCCCCCGGGCCCCACCCCCCAGATCCTTACCAGCCAATGAGGGCGTGAATGGGAGAAAGGGAAGGCGGGGTAGACACCACCGGAAGGCCCATAGAGAACCACAGCAATAGCTGGGAGGGAGCTGGAGCTGAACTGGCCTGCGTTTGTGGACGGGACGCCTTCAGAGAGGATCCTGGGCAGGACTGGCCAAAGCCCCATGCAGCTTTGCGTACTTTCAACTCCCCGATGACACTGCCGCCACTGCTGCTCACGGCATGCTTACGCGCTGGGGTTGCCTCAGACCCCGTTTGTGATGGATGTGTCCTTTTATTGTTGCCTAATGGGTTAGTAGGAAAAGCACTGCCCCCCTTTTTAATGGAGATGCTGGATGACATCATGCCCTGCTTCAAGCCCCATCCCTATCAAGTTCCCCCTCATGGCCACGTGTCGGACACACGGCCCTTCATCCTGGAGCAAAGACAACCAGCCCCGTCGGCATGCGAAATACCACCGCAAAGTCATTGGCGCGAACCACGATCCACAGCCGCTACAACGGGCCTCAATATGCAGTCGGAAACACGCCATGGAAAATGTTTACGTCTGGCCGCCACACTGCAGAATGGGCGTGGGCTGGAACTTGGCGCCACCGGGAGGTGGGCCTGGGTTTTGGTTTGAACACCCAGAAGCTTTAACACGCGTTGCTTACAGATGGAGAGAGAGCGCGGGAGGGGGGCAGAGAAGGAGGCGAGGAGAGGATGGTGCAAACGTCTGAAGCTCTGAGCCAGTGCGTGTTGTCTTTGTGTTTCCTGTAGGGACAAAGCGTGACATGGGTCTCATTAAAGGGGCGCTGCACAGCCAAACAAGAACTCTCTTGAGGAGGCTAGAGGGCATAAAACAGCTTTTGTCTGAACCAACGGTTCGAGCCAGCATCAGACAGGAGCTTTTGTGGGACGGGAGTCCAGGTGCACCTCGCTGAGCACTCCACACCAGCCTCCAGGGCGGCGCTATCACCATCATCAACAAAGGAACGTAGATAACAGACCTCATCGTTTTCAACACAGTAAATCCAGTAGACCCTACTAGGGAAGCTTCTTATATGACCATTAGAATCCACTTTTATTTTTTGATATACTTTTAATTGTATATTTAGAGGAGAAAAAAATAGTGAACTGCAGAAGCACAAACGATGAATTTTGTTTTATTTTTACACGCTTGTAGGAAAATATGAATTCAAACTACCACTTCCAAAGTGGCCTTAAGGATTGAATATAGCCGCAGATCTTGTTTTTATTACCTTGCACTTGAAGTGTATCGATTTTTTTATTTCAATGAAGTCATAAGTTCACCGGAACCTTAAGCTGTGTTTGCTTCACTGTGTCATTCATCTTGTGACATATGGGTCGGTCCGTTTTGACCATTCATTTGAGTGTATGTGTGTGTAATTGGGTCTACTGGATGGTGATTGTGTCATTAGCCACCCCGAACAAAGAAAAAAAATAAAAATAAATTAAGAAAAAAATATGGGACAATTTGTACATGTTTCTGTTCTGTTTTTTTCCCCACAAATTTGTTATATGAGTGTTTTCTGTACCTCAGCCAAATTAACTTGTCAGGAAAGGCTGGCATGCAATGTAGAATGCTGTTTGGGACCGGCTCCTGCTGATCCTGACCAGGAAAAGCGGATGGATGGATGGATGGATAGATTAGATAGATAAAGAGATGATGGGAAGCACAGACCATGACACTCACCGAGCGAACCCGCCTTTTGCTCTTCAACAGCATCAGCTCTGCCATCTGCCGAGAGAGAGATGTCTAGTCTGTAGCGTGAGAGATTAATGAAGGCAGGAGGTCCTCTCAGCGCTCGTACTGTCGGAGAGACGAGAATGCTCTTCCCCTGAGGACACCTCGGAGACACATAACCGTGGGCTTCGTGTTAAATGTATTTAACTGTCTCAGAGGCAGAAGAAGCTGTTCTGTTATTAAACCTTAAAGGTTTAAAAGTGTTTAAAAAGCTCAGTCTGGAAGATGGATGAAGATCCCGGTCCCCCAATCATGGGGGACCAGGCAGGGGTATAAATTTCAGGCCTGGAAAATAAAAGCCCAGACTGGATCCAGAAGGCGGTTGGTTGAAGCAAAATCTTGGTCTGGATTTATACTTTCTGGACCTGAAATTTCCACCTCTGGTCAAAGGTGAGAAGAGTTCAGATGAGACCATCTTCAGCTATTAAAAGACACCCTCCTTTAGCCTGATACACTCACACAGACAGACACGGAGACATGCTGGCTTTGGAAGTCACCAGACTCTGGAAGAGGTAGATACAGTTTAAACGGCCTTTTTTCCCTTCCTTTCATATCTAGTGAGAGGAAACACTGCAGGGATCCGACACCAAATGGAGCAGAGATAAAATCCTCATAGTTTTGGGTCAAATGGAAGCTTTTTTCCCCCAGCTGGGCTCTGGCGCATGGAGTCAGGATGAGGAAACTGGATGGGCATGGAGCCGACACGCTTCCGGCAGTGCAGACCATCGCTCTTTCTGCCTTATCTTCTCGCTCATTCCTGATCTGCTGCACACAGCCTTCAGTGGCTCTGACCTTCTGCGGCACTCGGCTATCTGCCTGCCTCACGCGTATTCAGCCGCATTTTTTATTTTCCGCAGTAACTTAGCACTTTGGATTCCACACACTAGCATGCTAATGTTTACGGACCAGCTGTTGTTAATTTAGTGTCTTTCCGCAGAATCTTTTACAGCCACTCGTCAAGTTCCCGTGGAGAGCGATCACACTCCAGTGGTTTTAGAGTGAGCCACACGCTCGCCCCTGCCCCCGCGCCACGCGCTCTTCCCACGGCTGTGGATTCGCTTTGTCACCTGACTGACCATCTTTGATTTTTGCTAGTGGCAGAAACTGAGCGACATGGTCATGGGGCAGACTGATAAATAGATATTCCTGCCCGAGTGGGTATTAATCTTCAAGCTCATCCTAAACCAGTGGCGAGTTGTTATAAATCCATCCATCTTTCGTAGCTGCTTATGCTATTCAGGGTCATGTGGGTCTGAGTCTAATCCAGAGGCTACAGGCACATGGCAGGGAATAACCCAGGATGGGGGGGCCAACCCATCGCAGGGCACAATCTCTCCTATGGACAATTTGGACACCTTGGAATGTTTTTGAACTGTGGGGAGGGGGAGACCTGGTGTACCCAGAGGAAACCCCATGATAACACGGAGAAAACATGCAAACTCCACACATTGAGCTATGTGGAGACTCGAACCCTGGTCCCAGCAGTGTGAGTGTGAGTGTTAACCACTGCACTACTTTATAAATAAATGCCCACCATAATGCATTCATTAAAAACAGTTTTAATCGTAATAATTTCACTCATATCTCATCCAAGAGGTGCATTAGGTAAGCAGTTATGGCATAAATGGATTGGATAGGCTGTAATCCTTTGCCTCAATAATATAATAACCCAACCCGTCTGGCTATGATGGAACAGGTCTGTGTAATTAGACACAGAAGAGTTACTCATAAGCAGTCCAAAGACGCCCGTAATCTTGATAGTGAAAATGACAGAGTCTGAGCCCCGAATTGTAATTTTCCACCAGAAAACTAGTTGCTCACTGTGATTTCCTACAGCAGCGCAATCAGTATATGGCTTAATCACTTGCCATTAGGTAGAGAAACCCTGTAAATTGATTTACGCCTGGATGATGTACTGCCGCATGCCTACATGATGTGTCGCCTTCTCGTGGAAGAACATAATGCACGTGTAGTAATTATAAGGCCCGTCTGACTGTAGGAGACGAGGAAAATCACTTTGTTTTCTGTCTGAGATGGGGCTACTTCGTAGTCTGCCACATGATGTCAGGGACGTCATGCGAGGAGACCCACGGAAAACGGCTGGACGTGACGTCGAACGGGGGAGGGGAGGCGCCTTCCGCCAGCGTGTCTTCATGACCTGCTTGTGCAGCTAGGAGACGTCATCTCCAACATACCCCCACCCCCAGTCTCCCATAAGATCCACAAGATGGCAGTTAGGGAAAAATCTATCCCAAAATCACACGTAGTTACCAGCATGCACATCCGTGGACCGCTTTCACGTCACAGCGCCAAACAGTGGCAGTTCGAGGAATCGCCCGTTTAAGTTGCACGCACACTGTGTCCTGATGTAGTCATGCTTCTCCTGCCTTGGTTTTGTCCTGTCCTGGACCTATGCTGGACACCC
>JAODJX010000005.1:388136-403551 GCA_026776945.1 Isichthys henryi
GAAACTTCCCTCGACAGCAGTTTGAATATTAATAACGCTCAGGGCTAAGAATAAGAGGATCCCACTGGGGTAACCACCCTGCACTCGGAACTTACTTAGCCCTAGTAGGCTGCTGCTAATTATATCCAGCAGCTTGATATGACTCCAGTCATGCTGCCCTCAGATCCGGCAGGACCCAGAAAGACCAGCCCTGCATACTCAATTAATTTGTCTTTCAGCCTGTTTTTTTCCTTTAAGAACTTCAATCAAAAACACTGGATGAAGTTAGCGGGGGATAAGCTTTTCATCCAAGGCCCAGAAAGGCGCCATGGGGTCCGAGGCCTGTTCAGACTTGTGTATATTAGCGGAGGGTGTAGGTCGGCTGAGATGTGCGACGGCGATAATGATGGGGCTTGAGAAAGTGCAGCTTTCGCCTCATTTTGTGCCTGTGGAAGACACACCGGTTCCCACGTTCCAGAACATCCTCCGTAAAAGAGCAGCGCTGAAGTCCGGCAGGCCGTGCGGCTTCCTGCCCGGTGTGGTACGACCCACCATTTGTTCCGAATGAACGTCTAATCGAGGATAATCACTAGTAGTGGCCATATTAAGCAGTGTTCACAGTAGGTGGCGTGCAGAGCCCACCAATTTACATAAAGCGATCTTTTTAGGGAGATTATCCAAATAAAAACACATATCTGTCTGCCTATTGCCATAAGGTGACTGACACAGTTGCCATAGGAACAGACTGATGTACTGTAGATATTCCCTAACCTACACACAGAATTTGTAAACATTTTTTTTTTTTGGTCCGGCCCAAGAGCCCTTACACATGATTGATGCTTTTAAATCAGCCTCACATCTGACTCTGCGCAGCCCAACTTGTGTGAAAATCCCACTGGCCACAACACAAGATCACGCTTAAATTGAGATTATCCATCTGGTGCCGGGCTAAACTTCGTCAAGGAAAAAAAATAAAAAATTAAGAAACACGGACGATGATTAGCAGAAGCGGAATGATCACAGACAGCAAGAACAGTCGTGACAGGTCATTACTGCTGCCTATTATACAGTCAGAGAGCTCTTGATTTTAATTGGTTTAATTTGTCACGGTTCTGTACGGTGGCCTCATACAGAACGGGCCCACCGCAGTGCTTCGCTGCAGCACTGCCTGATTAGGGTTGGAGCGTGGGCCCCTGCCTGCTGTGCGCGACACGGAACCCGGACACGTGCTGTACAACGTCGTGCTGCGTAAAACTCACCTTCACACCAGCCAGTTTGCACAGCGGGGAACATCAGCCAGAAGTGAGGGCACTTTCGAGGGGCACGTCTACGGTACTGACATTAAAGGAGGCCAGTGTGTCCCTCAGCGGGTGAAGCTCCAGGGCCAGTGATCAGAAAGTCGTCGGTTTGAGCCCAAAATGCTCCAGGGGCATGAATGGCTAACACTGTGCTCAAACCCTAAGCTTCACTTTCACCTGTATACATGTGTATGTGTCTCGCAGGAGGGATACGGCTAATGAAACATTCCAGTGAATAAAGGATCGTTTTCATTTCACAGCGATGAAATGTTCCACAAAATCATGCACAAAAACATTCGGCAAACCCTCCAATTCTAGCGGCAGTTTTAATTGCTAAGATCAAACCACCATAAACACAAGGCAGCCCACAGGCTACGTCGGCACTAACCCCAGGATAAACCGCTTGCTTCCTGTCTGTGCTCTCGTCTGACTCTGGGCCTGAATCCTTGACCTGTTTCTCTGAACCTAGATCCTCAGACACCAGCTGAGCTCACAGCAACCGCCTGGAATTCTCCCGAATCCAGCCCGGACACGAAGGAGAGGCATGGCGTCTTCAGTCATACCCGCGACACAGACAGAACAGACTGCCCGATATCATACCACAATTACATGGGACATATGCAATAAGGGGCAGTGTGTGGCGCAGTGGGCTAAGCCTGTGTGCCTGTACTCACAAGGTTGCCAGTTCAAACCCAGCCTCCGCACATCTGTGGCTCTTTGAGCAAGACCCTTAACCCCCAGCTCCCTGGGTGCAGACGAGTTACACCACAAAGACCAAGTTGAGGGAGGCATAAAAAAGACAATTATCAATTATTATTATTAATAATCACCAGGGTTGTAGATGACAGTTGTAAATATTTGGACATTTATTTACACCCACAATCTGGTAAGCAGATTAGCCGTATGCCTGAAATATTGAGGCGTATTGACATGACCACAACTTAGTAATTTTTCATTCAGCAAATCATGTAGTCCTAGAAAGCAATAGAGTTGTGACCACTTGAGTCTCTTCATCCATCTTTGAGGCCACGTGAACCTGAGGCACAGGACAGGGGGACAAAGAGGATGGGACGTGAGATCGATCACTGCAGGGCGCAGAGATGTGCAACAAATTAGAGATAGTGATTTAATGTGGGGGTAGAAAACTGGATGCAGCTGGTCATCTTCTCAGCTAGCACATTTCCCAAAAATAATCACCACCAGGAACAGGTGTGAACATCACTCATCAGATAATTACGTCACTGACTGCCACTCTTTTTCACTGTTTTGTGTCTGATTACAGTCATCAGAGCCGTTTTGGCTCCTCTCGAAGGTGGGGCTTCCCCATGTCCCCCAATGATGACATCGCTCACTGTGAATGATGTCACTCTTTCGAAATCCTTTTATTTTTCTGAGCTAATTTGATCACTGCAGATTATCCGGAGTCTAATGCTTGCGGCAGCTGTGTCCTGCAGTAGAGGAGTAGAGGGACAATTGTTAAATTGAATCTGGTACCTATTTACTCATTAATCTGCGTGCTATTAGTATGACGTGTTTCATAAGTGACAGAAATGTAGCTAGGAGCTCGAAGCCTGCAGAAGTGGGGTGTCGTACAGCTTGGGTTAGCTGCTGAAGTGTGTTCAAAATCTCTAGAATGACGTGCCCACCCAGATGGGCACCTGTGTGCGCCGATGGTACCACGCCGCCCAAAAATCTGTCCGAACACCCAGGGCAGAACACGCCTCCCAAAGCCAGAGCCAGGAGTCAGACCCCTGGCTACCACAGGAGATTAAAAGGGCTGCGACCCAGGAGACAAAAGAATCAATAATCAAGGGAAATTCACAAAAGAAGGCTGATGAGGCAAGTGGACGGTAAGGTAAGAGGCCGGCAGCAGTAGCAGCGGCGAGGCTCGCACAAGAAATAAGTTCGGGTAGCCTCTCATCCTCCCAGAAACTCCTGGTTGCCGTGGAAACTGGCTGTAAAGATACGGAATCCCATTCCAGACAAAGACGGCTCCATTCAAAACGGGGAGAAAACACACATCACCACTGTATTATGGTAGAGCTCCCTGGGAATAAGCCATACCAGACAAGACTGCTTTTGATTTAAACAAGATTATCTACAGTAAAATCTGGGGATGAAAGTTTTTAGAAGATGTCGGGAGATAAGTGTCTGTGAGGGCAGCTTTGCTCGCTCTCACGGCAGGAAGGAGATGTTTACATTCACCAGGCCATCGAGGAAGATGGAAAGGAGAGCAGCTCAAACAGTACAAATGGAGACATTTCACGCAACCTTCCCGTTCAGACCTTTCAGAGAAAGAGGTTCAAAATGAGGACAGCCGAGAAGGTTGCTAAATCCCCCCCCTCTCCCAGCCCATGCTTATCCATACATATCCATCACATATAGACTGGACAGCTGGGACCCATTGAAAACATGAAAATGGTGACAAGAGTCTAGTAAAGGGCAAAAACAATGAACATTTCTAGTTTAACAATGGGGAAGCGTAATGGTCGGGTTTAGCAGAGGCGGATGAGCTGTACAAGCAGGTTTACCCTCGGTGGTGTGTGAATGAGGCTTCATGGGAAGATGGCACTACCCGTCCCCCAGCAGCGGGCAGATGACGCTGTGGGTGGGCACAGCCTCTAGGCACGGAGACTTACGTTTGCATTACCAGAAGATTCAGTCGCATTCTGAAATCATCTACAGAAGCAGCTCGTAAGCTGGGAAACTTGGGGGGGTAATTAAATGCTAATTTGTGAGATTTAAACACCCCGACAAACTCGACAATGTAAAATACGAATCCTCTAAAGTACCACGAGATCGTTTCATCTAAAATTGCATGGCGGGCTTCCCAGATCCGTTCCTGTCACAAGCTGTTGTAATTACACTCGCTGATTGGGATGGTATCTGCACTGAGGCATTTAGAGCAGCGTTTCCCAGTCCGGTTCTCGGGGACCTGCAGACAGTCCACGTTTTTGCTCCCTCCCAGGTCCCGATAGGGAACAAAAATGTGGACTGTCTGTGAACCGGGCAGGGAAATTTAAAGAACAGCTCTTGTCACATGGTGTAACAGCCCAATGACAAACCTGAAGCCCTGTGCCAGTAGATATAATAAATATAATTCATAAGACTAATTAATACTTAATATTGATGAAGATGTGCCATGTTTATATCATACAAGCCTCATTTATCGCTAGCCCAGCAGGGTCGGTGCCTGTCGTCTGCCAGGCTTAATCCCACTGAGCATGTTCCAGCAAACATTTGACGGAGTACGTGAGAGAGGCTGATCGCCACAGGCTTCTGAATAGGATGCAGTTTTATGACGGCACACAAAGAACACTATTAATCTCAGAAGGAAATTCATTATAGTCATTATTCATATATTTTTCACTACACTCAGTGCAACCAAACAGGGTTAAGGAACCTGTAGAGAAAATCTACGTGAAATTTCTTATCGTGCAAACGCTGAACTACTGGTGTGTGATCGAGCGACCCTGTAAACCACCTAGGCTGCCTGAAAACACATCTGTTAAGGGTATCACCTGGGGCTCCAATGGCCTTCTTTGCCGTTTACTCAGACAAGCTATACTGGGAGTCCTGGAGGGGGATGGGACTGCTGTTTGCTTGTCTGGGAAGAGGAGAGATGTTCACTCTGTCAGCTATGTTGCTAGATCACAGAGCAGTAAGATGGCAGCATCTCCAGAAGATTGTGAAGGATTAAAACTGGCCCCTGCTGCCAAGGGTAAAACCTCTGGCATTCCGAATCAATCGCTGTGCCCATCACACATGTAAACATGCGGCCTCTGATTCACAGGAACATGCTGTCCCCCCTTCCTGAAACCCGCCGTTTACAGGGCACCTGCTGGGCCATGGGGCGGTTCTGCAGGACCCTGGGAAATTGCGGCACGTCCCCAGCGGCGTCCTGATCAGAAGAACGCATCACCATCACAAAGTGGGGTGGGCAGGTCACATCTCCAGCACAGCCGGGTTCGGAGGGTGACCATGGAAACGGTGTCAGCACAGATGTTCCATGCTCCTCCTACCCCACCCAGAAGCTGCACGCGCTTCAAGAACAGCGACGTCGCATCCCTGATGAATTCAGAAGCTTTTCTCAATTAAATGCTTTGTAATTGAAATTACCAGAATCTGCGAATTGTGTTTCCATGACAATACGACTTCACAGATAGGGTCAGGACATGCATCCTTGAAATATCAGGTCACCTGGAGACTAGCACTTTGTGTTTATCTAACTGAAACAGAGCATGTTGTGTTGTCAAACATGTACCCTGAGTGTAAATAAGACAGAGCTGTAGATCATACTGAATCACGGCATCACAACAACCCCCCCCCCCCCAGTGTATCATTATTTGGTATGTGGAGGAAAACAGGTATTTCACAGCCTCCTACTGTGCCGTTTATGGAGAGGGAGGCTCAGGTGAGTGTGAACATGGAACTCCAACTGCTTCTGCTAAATTAAAGATATCATCCTCTCTGGTACCCCCTCCCCACCCAGCTGAGAGGTTTCCCTAGAGACAGACTGAGCACTTACAGCTGGCAGAGTGACCTCACTCACAAGTGCCTGAGAGTGTAAGCACCAGCGGCACCCCATCACCGCCTAACGGGACCAGTTATTGCTCCACAGGGGGATCTGATGATTAATTAGCACACAAATGATCTTCTCTTGGAACCTGGCATTCTGTAGCCCATCTTTGCAGGTCAGGCACCTCTGCTGAGAGCCTGACACAAATCCACACCAATCCTCCACCACAGGCTAAATTTATACCGCTCAAGGCATGATGACAAACACCATACCCCACTTTTTTGTGTCCTGCTTCACTATCACACGAACACTTCAGAATAATCATGCCTTTTTATCCTGGCCCTGAGGCAAACGCTGCAAATTTCTAAATATACCTCCGAATGCGAAACACTGAAATAAGAACCGGGATCTCAGCAGAGAGAAAGGGAGCGTAACGCTTTTTCAATCAGCTTCTTCAGCAGAAGGCGATTCTGCAGCCCACTAATCCACCCAAAGTGTTATAAAAGACCCTGCTTTTTAGAAGTACGTCACGGCAGAATAACGGGCCTCTTAAAAATACCTCCAGCAGTCATATGACAATCAGGCTGACAATGCACAGCAGCGTAATCATTAGATTTTCTGACACTCAGCTGGCCACCTCACGCATAACTTCTAAAAGCTCCCTCAGACTGGAAAAAAACAGCCGTTTACCGTTTTTCCGAGAGCGACATGCACAAGATGCATTCTCAGTCAGACGAGTGATGTCCCACTGCGCACAGTTCTTCCGGCCTTTAACGAGCCGAGACAAACGCACACGACACACCGAAAGCATCTTGCTGCCCTAATTGCTTCCTGGAGGAGAATTAATTAAGTTCCTGAATGGCACGTGAAATGGGGGGGGGCGTGTCTCACACAGGCCTGGGCGCCGAGACCTGCATCACAGATCATTCAGACCGGGAAAGGAGAATCAACGGGTACTTTCTAAAATAAATCCATCCACCTGTGCATTCATCAGTTTGTCCATCTATCATGGGTACAGGGATAACGGTAAGCAAGCAGACTATCCGAGGATGCACAGGGCACGAAGTTGGGGACAACCTGAATGGAAGGTCAGTCCATCACAGGGCGGGCGGGCACGCACGCACGCAGGATGCCAGTGTGCCAATCCAATTTCCAAAATATTTACCATAATGACAGCAACAAACTGTGGCTATTAATGCCAAGCTCTGCAGGTTAGGAAACCATGAATAGATGAGGTCTGACTCAGTGCTTGTCTGACCGCAAAGTAAAGTATGTTTATCAGAGGCGATGAGGCTCCAGAAAATATACCAATACAACCCACTACGATAAACCGGATTTTATTTTCAAAAGGCATGGTTTTCGGTGAATATCTCATTTTAAAAAACAGCTACATAACTTAAATGTTCCATGAAAGAGAGCCCCTTGTGAAGGCAGGCAATTTACTGCTGTCATGATGATGAGGGGCTAGGAAAGACACTGCCATTTATATACACACCTTGGGAGCAGGGGCAACGCAACGCAGAAAGCACACTTCTCCATGATGATTTCCCGCTTTTCTACAGAGGTGAAGCGCGAAAATGATGTTTAAAGGAGGAAGCAGTTCACAAAAATAAGAACCGGGCGAGGGGGACGACAACCAATCAGTAGGAAGACAGTGAACATTTCAGGGCCAAAGGGGGCGGGGACAAATATAGCACATTCCAAGCTGATTGGTGGATGTTCCTAAAGAACAACCAAAGAGGACCAAGTGAGAAAAATGTGTGATAGGTGAATGTTGAGGAGCTATGGGGTAACTGCTGGGTAACTGCGGCAGAGACGAGGGGTTCTGAGCAGCTGCCCACTGGGTTCCAGACAGGGAAATCAGAGCATCCCATGGGCCAGGGCCAAGGCCAAGGTGCAATCAGAGCAGAGTCAAGTGAGGATCGGCTGGAGAGGGGCTTCACTGAGCGACGGACAGCGGGACGCTGACGGAGCCCTGGGGGGGCTGCCCGGTGGGGGAGGCCACTCCAGCGGGGGGGGCACTGGAGGCTGCTGGCTCCATCTTGCTGCTGTGTGTGATGAAGCGGAGCCGGAGCTTGACGGCGGGCCGCAGCGTGCAGATGATCTTCTCCACCTGTAGGCCAACATGAGACACCAGCTGTGTATTCTGAGCGGAATACAGGGTGACGGGACACACGCCGAATGAATACCGGGGGCCATTCTGGTGCCCAAGACACATACAGCATGAGAAACTGGGAGGGGCACCGTCATAGCAAACGGCACGGTGGGAGAGCGCAGCGAGAAACAGCCCGCAGATGAAGGCCAGGCCCTCACCTGGTCCTTGACGCTGTCCCCGGTGAACATGTACTTGACGTGGTAGAGGAAGTCACAGATGGGGTCCACATAGGCCAGATGCTTGCTGAGCTGGTCCACGGCCTGTAGCATCTCGTACAAAGCCACTCCGATCTGGAGAAGCGATATCGGCCAAAGACAATGGGGGAGGGCAGACGTTACACGTCGTGCACATGGTCAGGATGTAAAAATCCCTAGAGGGACAGGCCTGCTAGGAAAGAGACTGGAAGGGCTGACATCAGCCAGTTAATAGGCTGAAAACTGAGAGTATTAACTGTTCCTGAGAAGCACAGAGTCAGTGAGTTAGGGGGTCTGTCACTTCTGCTCACAAGATTTATCCCAGAGCTACTTAATGCCGTCCCAGACTCTGAGATTCCCTCCAGTAACCAGAGGATCATGAAACAGAATCAGGTGCTGCGTTTGTCATGTGGAAACGAGCTCGTTTACTGGGGCTGCTCGCCATCACATCGTTACATGGTGCATGTGCGATCATCACCAGAGCTTTGGGTGAAACATTTAAGCGGACACTGGCTTTTCGGTACCTCATGGACGTTTACTTACGCCAGCGATTTGGTAATCAGATTAGTAGCTAAACTGCACAAAGTACTGCCACACCATGATGTCTATTTACCTTTTTTTTAACCACAATATCTCCTCTCTTAAAAGACGTTGTGGCTGTTGATCTGTCCCTTTCTTCACCGCCACATCAGTGCTTGTCGCTTCCATGATATAACAAAACACTGGTATATGGCGCGCTCCGCTAACCCAAGTCAATAAACTTCAGGATATGCCGAATTTATACAGATGAGTTTTTAGACATCATCATAAATATATTTCCTTAATATTTTAGGCGCATGACTAATTTGCTTACTAAATTGTGGCCATAAGTAAACATCCGTATAGTACCGAAAAGCCAATCCCGGACAAATGTTTTGGCTGTCACTTAAGGCCCAGGTGATTACCGTACATGTGGCATATAATTGCGATGTGATATCGAGATGCAGCAGGTGCGGAGCGGTACCTCGAGCATGCAGCGTGTGCGCTCCTGCTGGAAGCGCTGCAGGAAGGGGCCCACCAGGTGGTACACGTAGAGGAGCTGGAACTCAGTCTTCACGATGGGCTTCAGAACCTCTGACAAGAACCTGAGTCAAGGGGTCAGAGGTCACTCCTGGATTCATCGCCCCCCCGAGGGTGCTGGCACACGCGTAGATGGACGTCGTACCCAAGAGCTGTCAGCGTGCTACGCGAGTCCGAAACAGACAGCGGGGACTAAGGCACCACGGGACAGTTCGGTTCCTGATAATCTCAGGCCTTTCCCTTCACGCATCAATGCTGTATCGAGAACTGCACAGCTCTCCACTCCATCAGCCCCAGAAAACTGCACCGGAGATTAAGGGCTTAACCGGGACGGAGCATTGAGGGAGCGAATCTGGCACCGCTAACTGATGAGAAAACTGATTCCTTCATATTTTAGGATTTCCTGCTCTGGCTTCAAGCTAATCCCATGGCAAAAGACTCACATCTGTAAAGAATGACTGCAAAAGTCTTAGGCACTCATACAAAATGTTTAAAAATGGTTTTCATGTTTGTCAAAGTGTGTCAGCTTAGCCATTTGAAAGCTTCTCCTAAAGTCACCCCAGGATTTGCAGCAACCATACAAAATAACCATATATTTATTATGCTTTATTGACTCGACCACTAGCAAAAAGTGTTTGGCTAATCAATACCTCACTGAGCAATTACCTAATCAAATTAATCAATTAATTGAGCCGATGGTGAAATTAAACAACAAATACATGGAATGGCTGAGGTGCCCCTGAGGAGATGTTTGGGAACTGAAGCGGTGTTCATCTAGCCGATATCAGTAACTTTTAGCTGTCACTGTGTTACTGTTAATTTGCACACGTTCTAACGTTAAATTGCGTTGTTTCCTTACCAAATATAGACATACAACCTAGATTAATAGCTTTAAACATTTCCTTTAACACTTTTGCACAGTATTGCAGGAAAGTGAAGGAACAGCAAGTCTTACTGCCAGCAAGGCTCACTCATCTCACCGCATACTTTACTAATTTACGGGCTCATTAAGACTAATCAGCCAATCAGCACCGGTTCATTTGGAAATGCGTCCAATGGCGAAGGTCGGCAGGCGGGGCTACGCACTTGGGGATGAGGGAGAGTTGGCCGATGCTGGAGTGGTGCCACACGGCGTGGGCCAGGGCCAGCACATAGCTGCAGTACATCTCCGAGTAGGACTGATGGCAGGCGGTGAAGTCGAACAGCTGAAAGGGGTAACCCACCCACTCAGTCTCCGAGGTGAGGGAGGGGCTGCTCACCACACTCACGATGCGGTCGTGCAGGACCACCCAGTATGGCTCCTGGGGGGAGGGAAGAAAACACACAACAAAAACAAACAGATCAAGAGGTGTTTATCCGCAGGGAAGAATCAGGGGGGCCACCTGGGGCTGCGCCTGTCAGCCGTTGGCATGGTGACAGAGAATCGAATGCAATAACCGTACATAGCAATGCGGCGCGACATGCGGCAGAGGCTCCCTGTGTTTGGGCGTTTTTTGCAGTTGAGGACTGTACCAGCTGTTCAATCTCCACAGCAAAATGCCACGGGCTGCGAGCGTGCTGCGATCGAGCGCCGGCAATGACGGATCAGCAGCAGCGATGGCTTTTAAAGGCCCGTAACACCTACCGTGGCTGACAGGAGGGGACCTACCGGCAGGGCTGTGATCACCAGGCCTATGGCATTCATCCAGGCGGTGATGTTCTCCCTGGGGACGAGGGGCTGGCTGTAAACACACAGACACACACACACACACACAGGGGGAGCAATACAGAAACAATCAGTGCACTGCATTATACCGGCTACAAGTATCACAGACATGAACCACCAAGCTCCGAAACGCTCACTCTGATTCTCAGAGAGCCATTTCAGAGTGCAAACAAATATTTATGTTTGCACATTGCAACATTAAAATTGAAGAGGGTGGAAAAACAGCTGAGAGAGAACACCAACAACAGCCCTCCATAAATCCTGTTGAGCAGCTGGCCATTTCTCTAAGCGTCGACAAAGCCATCCTTATTGAAGAATGCTTGATTGTAATAAACATCAATATTTCAGTGTGGCCCCTCCCCATCTTCACAAGCCCTGCACTCAATAAAAGATGCTTGATTGTAATGAACCAGGTTTTCAGTGTGGTCTTACCCCTCCCTTACAAGCTCCACCCTCATTAAATAATGCTTGATTGTAAATACATGCATTTTCAGCCTGATCCCGCCCCCTCACCCACCAGCCCCACAAGCCCTGCCCTTACCTCTTCAGCACCACGCTGAGCAGCGCGTTGCCCACGTCCTTCCCGGGGACGGCCAGGGCCATGAGCTCTACGCAGGTCACGTGCAGGGCGTGCGCCGCTGGGTTTGGGAACTCATTGAACCTCCAATCGCAGTTGGGAAAAGGCCCAGGAGATTTGCCCGCCATGGGTAAGGGGAGTCAAGGAAGGTACGTGCCTATCGGCCGACTTTTCTCCGCAAAGCGGAACTACGCAAAACACCAACAGTCATCTTAACACAGATCAAATCAATCACAGGAGAAGCAGCTCTTAAAATATGCCAATATACCATTTTCTACTAGTCCCAGTTAGCCAAACTGGCATCTTCAAATGGCTGGTAGTGTGTGAAGTGTTTGTGTGCATGGATGAAGCCCTGCACTACCAGATAGTCCATACCCCTGTCCTGAGTAAGTGTATCGACAGATTAATGTTATAAATGCGCTCGATGAGTCGCTGATTTTCATCATTACAGGGTGTTGGCCGCAACATCGGGTCGCTGCACAGCAGCTCAGACATCTAGCCTGAAACAAACCGGGAGGATATTGTCGACCAGGCGTCCAATCAACTTGCAGTAGTAGGTGTCATCCGGTATCCAGACGTTGTCCTCGCGCGCGTTCATGCCAAACTTGAGGTAGGTCTCGCTCAGGCACCATCCTGGGGTGCGGTTGTCCTTTAGCGAGCTCATGATGGCGTGCACCAGCTTGCGCTTGAGGCTGGTGCGGTCACGCAGGTGTCGCTCATAGTAGTGTAGCGTGTTGTACAAGTACGTCACGGGCCGGTCTGCGAACCAGAAGGGTGTTAGACTGTAGGGAGACCTTCAAACTGAGAGCCAGAGCACGTCCATCACACCATGAGGGAGCGGGGGGGGGGGCTGTTAGCGCCTTGATGCTGCACCACACCAAATGGAGAAGCAGCAGCTCAGCATCCCCTCCCGCCACACTTACACCCAGGGTGCCCCTCACCGTGGAACTTGTAGAGGCCGCCCAAGTGGTCCAGCAGCGTCTCCAAGGATTTGGAGACGGGCAGCAGCTCCAGGAATCGGTGGATGACGATGTCGAAGACGGGCAGAAAGCGAAGGCACACGTTGCCGAAGTAGATAGGCAGGTACTGTGGCTGCAGCTGCAGTGGTGGGTTAACCTGCTCCGCCAGGCCCTCGAAGTACAGCTTCTCGGGGTATTTCTGTGGGTCACACCCAGGAAGGTCACGCCCGGCCCACAGCTCCACACGAAGAAGAAGTTACAACCGAGCCCAAAAGGGCTGAAGTCACAGAGGAAGAGGACAGGTTTCATAATTATTAAATTCAATGTCATACAGCAACCCTCCCCGGCTGGACTAAATGACCGCCCGACAACATCAGCAGACCTTGTGGTAGCACATGTGCTTGGTGTGCCAGTCACTCTGCAGCCAGTGCTCTGGGGCGTTCTCCTTGACGAAGTCGCTGACGCGGTTGCGGAAGTCGTTGGGCTTGAGGAGCAGCAGCTGGATGATAAAGTAGCAGACCTGGGCTTCGTTGCCCTCGTGACTCCTCATGGCCTTCAGACGGGAGGAGACAGGATGCAGGGTTACAGCAAGTCCTCAGCAACAACTTACCGTTCAATGTAACAAGGGGGAAAATGGCCTCCGGGCAGCACGTATGAGCCTCAGACAGAAGGAAGGCTGCTCTTCTTTACCAAACAGAGGATGAGGCGATCCAGCGTGACGATGTTGTACTTCCACACCATGTCGTTGAGAATCTCGATGCACTTGTTTAATTGCTGGCCCCCGGCAGACGTCGAGAACTCGTACACCAGGAAGTCGGCGAAGGTCCGGACGTGGGCCACCAGTGCTCTGGCGCCAATCCGCTCCAGGACCCTGGGACGGGGGTGTGGCTACCGTTAACCTTCAGTGTGGGAGTGGAACCCAGTGGCACCAGATCCTTCCATCTACCCTCACCCATGAATCACCAAAAGACGCTGGAACGCCGAGACTGTCATCACTCGGTGGAACGCATGATGTCATCACTCGGTGCCGAAAACCGACAGCGAAATCAGGCAGGTCTCCCGAACCCGTCATTCACAAGGAGGGAGAGCGGCCACCCCCGCACTCGCACAGATGGAATGAGCAGCACTCCCGAAATAAGTTACCCCCCCACCCCGCCACTGAAGCAGACAGCGGCGCATTTCAGCACCGGCACCCACATAATCACCCCAGTGCTCTCCGAGTCTGAGTCGACAGCTTCTGACATCACACGTTCCGTTTTTAATAACTGTCCCCGACAGTCTGGAAAGTGGCCTTTCTGCTTTTTTTCCCGCTAGCACGATGTCACGCATGCTTTGTGTATCTCCAAGTACAATGATCCAGAAATCTTTCCATGACATTCACGACTGAAAAGCCATCATTCTTGAGGGGGAGGGTGATGCATTAGGAGTGACTTGGGGACTATTTTCTTTTCCCTAACATACTTTCTTTGGGGAGTGCGACTTATCCGGGCACTTAATTACTTTCACAGGAAGCCTTCCCCTGGGAGCTACATCAACAGGAACTGAGCTCCAAAGCGTGACCCGGAGATCTGGTGAAAAAATGGGACAAAAATCACAGCCTGCCAAAATGCTCGCTTGAAGCATGGCTGCTCTGGGTGAAGATCCATCATCAGAGGGTGAATTGTGAGGGCTTGCTGGCCCAGATTTGCCAAAAATACAGGGGGGAACAGCTCAATTACGCAGAGACACGACTTACTTTTAACATCTACACGGCAAACTTACTGTCAGCCCTGAGGTAAACTTTGTTAAAACTTTGATACATTTCTGATGCTGCATACAGGACTACAACTGTCACAAAAGCAGCCATGGGTGACATGCGAGAGCGCCATGGGGGCGGCAGCAAAACATGAGCCAGGAAACTGACTTCAGCGACGGTCCCAGAAATGTGACCTTAAAGCGACGGTGATTTAGCGCTCTGGGGGGGCCCTGTGAACCTGGACACAGACAGCCTTGAGAGACACCTTGGGACTGTCCGTGAGAACTGGCGATTAGAGTAACAAACAGCACAAGCGGGAGGAAGAACCAGCTGTGCAGATGCATGGAAGCCCTGGGTCAGGGTGACCTCACTAACAAGAATGATGCTCTGTGTACTTTTGGACTCCCAGTGAAGGCTGGGCCAGGCTGAATGCCCTCATTCAAGCATTCAGAACACCATCCCCATCACAGGCTGCCGAGTGTAAGATACATGTTCTTTACTCGGTACACAGAGCTGAGGTTGTCATTCTACAATCACAGGACTAGACACTGACTGCCTGACTGACTTGAATTATACCAGATGTCAATCTGCTTGACTACTGGGACAAAATACTGAACAATTGTAGGTTAAGGACAACGTTTCAGCAAGCCACATACGGTCTATAAAGCATCGACTAACCACATGGGCCATAATCAGTGCAGTTTATCAGCAGGTTAGAAAATGCAGGAGTAACCAACACCATCTGATAAGTGCCATAAAGCTCGCCTGATCTGACAGCTGCTCATGGGGTACCTGAAGCCAATCTGGTTGATGTGGTCTGTTTCCAGAAGCATCTTCCACAGCAGACACAGGAAGAGAGGCGGGGAGCCCTGCATGGAGAAGTGTGTTATGATGTCATTCTCGTTAGTCATGGACTTCCACTTCCTGTACTCCTCCTCGACGTTCTTCTTCAGGTTGAAGCGGCTCTCCTGAGGCACGTTGTTCTGCTTGAAGAACGCCTACAGATGAGAGAGGGGGGGGAGAGAGCTCGATTCTCATCCTGCTTTCAGCGTCGTGTGAATAAATCAGAGAATCTATGAGATGCCTTACATCACCTCTTCCTGCCCATACGATATGTACATACTGCTTTCAGCACTAGCCTGGGAGTTTTGGCTGCTGAATGATTCTGGCTTATGACAGGACCCCATTATTCCGTGCTCGCCGGGGGGCGGGGGGGGGGCGGGGGGGGGGGGGGG
>JAODJX010000005.1:432358-445986 GCA_026776945.1 Isichthys henryi
GGAGGGCAGCATATTGTGTAGATGCATTAATACTACAGTGAAAAGGGAGGGCAGGTATTCACAAAAGATTTAATATCATCATTCAAGGATGCTACCAAGTAATGTCATAATCCTAAACAGACTTTTACTGAATTACTGTCCCGGGTGGGTTATTCCTCTGTGATGCCATGCTGGGAAAAAGATTGGTTCATTATTAATTAAAAGCAGAAGGTCATGCCCAAATGGAGAAGGAGTAAATGATGAAAGGACGTAATTAGGAACATCATTTGGTTTCCAACATGCACTCGGAAGGTGGGGTTTGTAGTGTGAAGACTGTCATTGTTCGTGTAGAATTACTAGCCACATAGCAAGGTGAGTCTGAACCAGAGTGAGACGTTCACTTCAGATTGGTGAGTGCCTCAGGGAGCTAAGTCTCTGTGCCTGTGATCTGACAGTTGCTGGTTCAAGTCCCATGGGGTTGGTGATGAATAGCAATGTGCCAGTACTTGTGCAAATAATGTATTTTCCAGACTGTCTGCTGACTGATTCTGCTCCTGGAACCCACCTTAACATAAATGGGTGGTGAGTGACTTGGTCTCCGTCTCTGTGCTTGTGAGCAGAAGGTTACTGGTTTGAACTCCAATCTTGGTGGAATGGCCCTTGAGAAAGGCCTTTATGTCTATAGACTTACCCTGTGCTCTGACCTCAGCCCACCAAGACACTCATTGCACCCATTTGGGCCAGATGTGAATTTAATTTTTGACTCTGGTCTGAACAACATCTGGCCCGGATCCGGTTCATACTCATCTTGCTATGCTGCTATGCAACTGATGTTTTGATTCAAAGAACAATAATAGCATGCATTTTCTAACAGAAATATGAATCAAAGCAAATCCATTAGCTAAAAACCATATATGAAAATAGCAATTATTAAGGTGACAGCATCGAAAGTGAATATCACCTGCTGTACTTTGGGATTGCTTCTATGAATGTTACAGAATCCCCTAATCTTGAGACAGACGTGGCAACTGTTTGTGGTTTTGAAGGGGTGGGGATTGATCTCATCCAGGAAATGAGGCAGTGGGAATGTTCTTTGCATGCCAAACTCATTGTTCTATCTGTTCATCTTCCGTGGCAGCTTAGGCATACAGTTAAGATCACAGTCAAGTTACAATTCTGCAAAATGCTGTAGGACCGGATGCTTGTCTTCTGGGGCACTTTCTCTCTCTCCCTCTCACACACACAAACACACACAAACACACACACACACACACATGCCCTGTGCAGAGGAATCTTGTTCTAACCTGATGACAGAAGCCTCTACGTTCATCTCATAGTTTGCTCCAGTTTGACCTGCTCATTTGACCACAATTTTTTTGCACTGAGTAAACTTCAAAACGTTCTTTGATGAATACGAAGAGCAGCCAGCATCACTGTGTTCCGCCACGATGAATTATCAACAGACCAGTGGGAAAATAATGCATTCTGCTTTAATCTCTATATGGAATTCAAAGTGGTCGAAACATGAAAAACAATTTGAAGCGGACTCACCCCCACGTTAGGGACATGTGGTGCTGAATATGTCGAAGAGTAAGTGAGGGGACCCCCCCTCCCCCCCACCCTCGCAGTGATATTGAGTGAAAAAAAAACATTACTGTAAACGGCTTTTAGACATTTCGCAGGTAAGTCACACGTTCTGAGAGCAGTTCTTCTGATACTCGTGCTTTGAGTACGAGCTGTGGGATTTCTGGGGTTTCAGTGATGGCGCTGTGATCTTCAAAAAGAACGTTTGACTAAAACGGTGCATGTGACTTAAGGTCACAGTTAAGACGTGACTTTTACAGTTACATTCTTTGATCTATCCAGGTCAGTACTAAGTTAACAGGAAACTCTCTGAAATGTTTGTCAATTTCGGAAACATGCCAGATACTAAAGGGGAAAAAAACAATCTGTAAACGAATAACATCCGCAATCTGTTCTCTGCCACTAGATGGAGCAATTTCTCTGTCATAAAGGTATCATTTAAAGTAACAGTTCCACCAGAATCCGGATTTTTAAACGTATCAATACATCCATCTTCCACATAGCTGATCTGATACAACGTCTTGATGTGTCTACCCGGACAGCTTAAGGTTCGACACATCAAAGCATAGGTAATGCAGGGACACCCTGGACAGGATGCCACCCTCTGAACTTATCTCACAGAAAATCAAGTTAGCATTTTAGTCCAATTTCTTCATTTTTAAACATATCAAGCACTATAATGGCTACAATGTCACTAGGCAATAGGAATTTTTCAGCCTCATTATAATCAGTGCTTGTGTCACGTCCTGTCTGGTATGTATACCCGACCCTCCTCTTTTCCCCCTGGGTGTGGCCTAACGTGTCACACCTGACACTCGATCATCCTGCCTCTTGTATCTGCCCTTATGTTAATGACTTCCAGCTGTCTCCCATTTGCCCCTACGTTACCTGTATATATAAGTGCTGCCCAGTCTTTTCTTCCCCAGTTCAGTCAGTGCTGTGTGTTCGTGTCTCTGATCCCATGTTCTGAGGCTTGATAAAGTACCCCTGTGAGGGTTTGTTCAATGCGAATGCCGCATCCTGGGTCATTGTTTCTGCTCGACGTAGCAGCTTGAAGAGAGGATAAAACAGCTGCTGGTACTGCCAACAGATATTGAGGGATGCAAGTGTTACGGTTTAAGTGATGATCCTGCTAACTTGTGACAAGCGTGTTCACACACCAATATTTGTCTACAGTAATGTCTAGTAGTCCAAGGCAGCATGGCAGCAGCAAAAAACAAGAACGCTTGTTTTAAGGAGAAAGAATATCCATTTATTAAAGTCCTTAAAAGGTCTAACACAGGCACTAAACTGCTAAACAACACGTAATAGGGAAACACAGGGAGGTCAGTCGCTGGACAGTAAGTCACAGACACAGTGGGTAATTCATAAGATGGTTAAAGACATCCGATGATCAGGCAAGGTTCACGCATGACAAGGGAACAAAACAAGTATTAACAATAGCACAAATGAGAGACTATTTACATTTTCCCAGCATGCTCTGGATCTACACTGCCCCCTCCCTGAGGTAGACCATCCCGGCGACCACCACAGCCAGTCCTTTGCCACATCCTCCAACAAGTCACAAAGGACTGGTGGCAGACACCGGTAATCCCACTCCAGTGACAGTTTACACGCGGAGCAGCTGGGGACTGCTGGCAGAGGCCCTTCTTCTTCCACAGCTTGGTGGGGACCTGTTGCTGACTGCCAGGTTGTTTCTCTTGAATATTACAGTCTCTGCAGCCTTGGCTTCCTGTTCCCAGTGCTTACGGTCATGCTGCCACTGGACGAGCTGCTCATGTAGTTTTTCCAATGTGCGCTATTCCTCCACCATGTCCTGCCACAGTCACTCCTCATCCTGCTCGCTCTACATCTGCTGTTCATTCAGCTTATGACGCTCCTGAACCAGCTGGGCCTCCATGTTAGGCAGGCCTCCTCACAGGCGAGCAGTGCCGCCTCTGGTGGTCACGCTGATAGCTGAGGCACGCCGTGGTTTCATGCAGCAGGTGAACTGAGAGCCCTCGTTAGCTGGTGAGCAGTTGGAATCCTTGGGAACCCTAATGTGCCCGGTGCCCTTTCTCCCCGCAGCACCAGCATACAAACCTCTTGTGCCGAGATGTCCTCGAAGGAGAATCGCCTCCATGTCACTGCTGCCTGCGGGATTGCCAAGCTGGAGTGGGCTGCTAGAAAGAGGTTGAGGAGAGTCCTCTAACTTCTGGAGCTAATAGAGTTTGGCACACCAAGATATCATAACAGTAGCAAGACACAAAGAGGCATATTTAAAGAAGGAACAAACGCCCTTTTATTTGTCCCTTGAAAGCACTAGGTACCAAAGAGGTGAATGAGTCACTAGACATTACAAAGAGACATATGTGGATCAGGCAATGCCCGAGTACAAACACAGGTAAAGGCACATGTGATAATTGGGAACAAAACAAGTATTTGCAATAACACAAACAAGGGACTGTTTATATTTACCCAGCATGCTCCAGTGCTACAGTAATCTTGCCAATGTGTGGTGGTGGCAGGTCCGTCAATTGTGGAAAAATTTAATATGTTGTAAATATTGGTATTCTTCATGCTTCATATTACTTGAAATATGTATATTATATATTTTTTTTTCGTAAGAGATTCAACTGATTAGCATGAAGCCAGTGATTCTCCCCTCATTGCATCTCACAGACAGGTTATTTCTTTCCATTTAATGTATTTCCAGCAGGGGGCGCAGTATCGACTATGGATGTTTGGTTAAGGATGTGACAGTTGCCCAGCAGGGGCGCTTAAAAACACGGCACTTGGTTTGAGATGCTCCAGTAAGATGCCTGAATGTATCAGAGGGAAAACAGGTGTGACCTGAACAGCCAAGCTAAACCTGGATGTGTAATTCTGGAAAGATCTATTCAGCTACCCATCCTTCCATTGCTTACTCTGATCGATGTCGCCTGGAGCCTATGCCAGGAAGCAGACTGGGGATGTCAGTCCATTCCAGGGCACACACACTGCCAAACACTCTGTGCAATTTAGAGGCACCAATTAGCCTAATTGCATGTCTTTGGACTGGGGTATGAAAACACCATGCAAGTTCCACAAAATGCAGAACATGGGGAGGATTCTAGCCCCCAACCAGGGAGGGGGGAGGCAGCAGTGCCACTCACTCAGCCACCCGGGTTTGGAGAAACAAATATAATACATGCAGCCACTCCCGTGGAATAGTCACTGGTCCTTGCGCTGATTCTCAGTGACACATGCAGTGAGTAGCCAATAAATCTGAGCCTATTTTGTGGAAGAAACAAAATTTTATGTCTATCCAGCAACCCCCTGCCGCCTCCCACCGCCTCCCCCCCCGCTACAGGAAATCCCTCACCAAGGCAACATTCTGTAATTGCTCTCCAGACAGTGATGCATTACGGCACTTAAACCTCAGAGTTGATGGTTTATTAGCCACATGACCCACAGATACATTTCATGGCTACGCCTTTGCCTTTAGTTACGGGTCTGAGAAGCTAGCATACGTTAGCAGCGGGGAGCAGTAGAGTCCATGCAGCTCAACCCATTGGCCATGCTGGTCTGGTCAGGCCTGCGATTCACAGCAAACATGGTGAATCTGGCGTCTGCTGATTAATGGTGTGGGGTTTGTCTCTGTAAGTTAGGATGACTGACCAATGACTAGAAAATCCCATGTCTGAAAAAATAACCATATTACTGTTGGGTCCTTGAGGAAGACAACCCGAAAGACTGAGCTAACACTGTATCCTGGTCCCGTGCTTCACTCTCACTTGTATATGTATGTGCGCTTGTGTGTCTAATAGGAGAGCAAAATGACATATGAGGAAATTGAATCTCGTTGCACTTGATTTCATCTGTACAATGACAATAATGGCATTCCGTCTGTCGGTTTAATCATTTGGTGTGGCTTAGGTGCACAGTGACAATATTCATTAATACATCCTTCATCGGAATTCTGAGTCAGGTTTTTAAATCTGTTTTTATGAGAACAGTTTGTACACAAGCCAGTGTTTTACCCTGACAACTGCCAAGCCACCAAATTGCTTACACTGTATATTCAGAGGGGCGAAGTGCCTGTGATTGGAAGGTTGTTGGTTCAAATCCTAGGGTTGGCTAAAAGATTCCACTTCTGGGTCCTTGAGAAAGGTCCTTGTTCAGACAAAAAAAATATATAAAATATTTTATATAATGTATTTGATTTCTAATTGCTGCATTCCTTTAATTTTTATATTACTTTCTGTATCACAGTCCATAATCGATGATCTAAGCAGTCAACCAGTGACATCATCTTTTTTCCACTGCAGGGCCATGATAGAGGGGCCTGAAGCCCATCTCATGCAGCACAGGTACAAGGCTGTGGACACCCTGGGAAGGATGCAGGCCTCCCCAGGACTTACACACATGCACCCAGCTGCCTGTCTTTGGGGTGTAGTAGGCAAACAGCACAAACCCACACAGTACAGAGAGATCATGCAAACTCCACACACTGGAGGGACTCAAACCCCCAACCTTGAAGGCGGGAGGGGTTAATGCTATTCACCGCACAAGCATACCAGCTTTTCCATGCATATTCATGGTTAGTTTTATTGGAGCCATTCTGATTTACGTACCTTGCTCAGTCTCACAGGCCCTGTCAACCTGTAGCCACAAAAATATTCAGCCTGTTCTTTAAACACTTCTTGCTACCATAACACCAAGCCTTCCTGAAGCTCGAACGTGCGGCATTTCTCTACCTGGGAACTTGACCGGCCCCTTCTCAATTTCCACATACCTCCAATGTGAGGCTTATTTGGGCTGACTTACAGGGGCGTCATCGAGCTGCCTGATGCAGCACCGTCAGCGTGGCAATCGCATTGTTTTCGGTGGCTGCATCAGCTTTTAAATCACTCTGGTGCAGAAGATTGTCACATCCAGGCCGAGAAAATCAACCTGAACATTCCATGCTTTTAGAAATCTGCTGATATGGGACAGAACTGGCCTTACTGCTGCTGCCTGGCGGTAACACAACTCCTGAAGGCATCCAAACCTTCTCCCACTCCTGCAGTTCACATCTTTCATTCCCAGTCATGCCCAGTAGTAATACCACCTTAGCTAAGAAAGTCTGAAGACAAGAGGCTGCATCGTGAATTTCTGTGTGGGTACAGATGTGAACAATTTTACACTTCAGCTAAATACAACATTTTGGTGTATATAGTCTAAGTGGATGGAAGATGGATGGATGGAGGGATGAATGAATGAATGAATGAATGGTTGGTTGGTCATACTGTATGTGCATGGTGGACAGATCACTGGAACATGGCAGGAAACTAGATTTTAAAAAAAAATTCACAAACAAGCAAGTGCTCCCCACAGACAGCTGATACCAGAATTAGACCCAAAGTTTGTGTATCTGTGAGATAGCTACCCTGACCCTGACCCTGACCTCCTGTCTCCTGGCCAGCCTGGCATTAGACTCAGAGAAGAGGAATCCACACCAATAAGAACATGAGATGTGCCACAAACGGAACTCAAACCTGCACTCCTTCCGATCATAAGACTTCCAGGCAACAATGCTGATGCCCTTTGGGCAACCCCCCCATCAATGTGCCTTCTGTCCTTGGAAAGCATGTGGTTTGCCAGGCTTCTAAAGAAGCCTTGTGAGGTCTCCAAGGCATGGGCAGATACTCCCCAACTGGTGGGACCAGTGATAAGGACTTTACCGAAACTGCTCTGCCGTGTCATATCAGCCGTTCCCTCTATCCAGAATCTCTTGTGACGTATAAAACTAAAGTCATAAAAGCTTCTTTCAATATCTATTTATTCAGCTGCAAAGGTTTAAATAGCTCCTCTGGCCTTAGTAAGAATTAGGAAGAAGTACTTTTAATACATTTAATCTTTAATGGAAACAGCCTAAGGCACACCCCGTCTCACTTATATATCCCGATTACTGGGAATATGGCAAAATAAAATCATAATTTAAATCCATGACATTTCCTTCAACAAAAAAAAGCAAAATTTCCCACTATACCAGTGAAGATAAATGTCATCAGTTATTCCTTTGAAAGGGAAACAAAAACTTTCATCAGAACTGTTGTTCAACACTCCAGAAACACTCCCAGGACATTAAAATTGTACTTTAATATTGTTTTGTAAAAATAATTCATTGTGCCAGTGATGCTTGATTAATAATTATCCTGGTCCACAAATATCAGAAACACACAGAAAATGAACATTACATCAAGTAGTCAACATATATCACGATATCAGAGACCCAGAAATGAGAGAAGCGTCCCAGTGCAGATTTTACTTCAACATAAGTCTATTTCCTTTGAATTATACATTAATTCTGGGGTCAGTATTGCTCTTTATTTGTCCAAAACTGTAATATCAAGTTCCTTGTCAGGCATTTACATGCAGTACATTAACAAATTAAAATAAAAAAACATACCATGTCAGTGCATTTTGCATGCCTGTATGTCCAATTCAATTTCCCATGTAAACATATTATGCAAGTATTATATTTCATCCATCCATCCATTTTCCAAACCGCTTATCCTTACTGGGTCGCGGGGGGTCCGGAGCCTATCCCGGAAGCAATGGGCACGAGGCAGGGAACAACCCAGAATGGGGGGCCAGACCATCGCAGAAGTATTATATTTAAAAGTCTATTTCCTAAATTCATACCCCATGGAGGAAGATACCTTTGTTTTATTTATTATATAATTATCACTTGTTTTTAAAAAGCATTTGAAATTTTTGACTGATATTTCAGTATAAAATGTTTCCTCACTGCTTCCAGTGAGTACAAAAAGTCAGACTTATGAAAAATATGTAGCACTGTATAAACCGCTAAAGATAAATAATAATAATAATAATAATAATAATAATAATAACTATATACCCCAGGCGACCTGTTGACTACATTTTTTGTTAATAACAGACCAGTCATTCCAAAAATGACAATAACAGAACATGCATCCTTTCAAAATAGAAAGATTTATCATTAGGGGCTTTGTAGTTCCTCATTGTCGATCAACGTGTCCTTCTTGAAGAACTTGGCGCTGCGAATTGAGCGCCACACTCCAGCGTAAGTGTCACTGAAAGACTTGCTGTTCGTTTCGCCGTTGGGACGGTTGACCCGGTTTTGCAGCTCGATGGATTCTGTTATGCCGTTTTCTGTCACGGGACACTCGGTTTGGTTGGTCACGTCAACAACGTCACCTGATTGGTCGCCCGCGTTCCCGCCTGGCATTTTCTCTTCAGTGTAAGGTTCGCCAGGCGGCTCCTGGTCCTTGCTGCTCACCTCCAGGTCCTGGTAGTTACTTTTCTTCTTGGTCTCAAAATATTTCACGACACAGTAGGTGATGGAGCCCACGGTGTTAACCACGACCCCGGCCACGAAGAGGTTAGTGGGCTCCACGTCGCTGAAAGCCAGCATGCCCACGGTGATTGTGGCGATGCTCTTGACCACTCCCACGAAGCTGGTGGTGACGGCCGAGTTGATGTAGGTGCAGTGGAGGGTGGTGAAGTTCATGGCGCAACCGATGAAAATGGAGGCTATGAAGAGAGAGGTAACGTATGGGTTGCTCCAGCCGGAGTATGACCACATGTGTACAGCGTCCATGCTGATGAATGAACATACGAGCAGAACTGGGGTCGCCGTGACGGCAACGGCGTACTGAGCCGTCAGTGGACCATAGTCACTGTCTGCGCTAGTCTTCTGAATGAGCACCAGGTACGACGCATGGATGATCACAGCCAGGACACCAGTCACGTAGCCAAAAGGGTCCCCAGTAAGGTCTCCCGCTCCTGAGGGAAAACCACGTCACACAAGAGTGTCCGGTGAAAATAACAATACCTGCCTCTTTATATGTCATGTTTTTTCTTTTTTTGTGTTTCAAAATTGTCGATTTAAAGCACCAGGAACAAAGCAATTAATTTCTCATCAATTTATTTCCCATTTCTTTCACATTTAAAGGAAAACGCAACCATAAATACACACTCTCGGGGAAAACGGTATAAAGGAATACCTTGTCACTGGGGCTGTATCCTCGAGCGTCTGTTAGTTATACCCATAGCTGTAAATAATTGTACCTTTCAAGATACAAAAATTGACTCTGATGAACATTTCTGTACCTTAATAGGTACATTTATAAAGGTACCTTTTTTTACCTTTTTTTCTGAGAGTGTGCAGGTACATGACTGTCAAAAGGAACGAATGCAAATTAAGATGCGCTAAAGTGATTAAAGCAGTTTACTGCCACACCCCTATGCGCGAAACGCGTGGTCAGTATTCAAAGAATCGCAAGTTAAAATATCGCATCGCATGCACTAAGTATAAGTTAAAAGCAAGAATATTCAGAATTACCGGCTAAGGCGGCTCCCCCGGTTGTGATCAGCACCGCCGTTATCACTCCGATGGACGGGATCCCGTTTTTCAAGACGCAGACGCCGATGCTTAGAGTGACTAAAGGCAAACAGCGTTTAAAAACCACATACATAGGAAGGCTCAGTCCCCTCAGGGACCAAAGAGTTAGTGTTGATTGTAGCGTAGAAAGGATGCACACGCTGGCGAAAACTTTTGCTAAATTGAAGCTGTAGGGAGGTACGTCCACTTTGCCGAACCTCCGGAGCAGCTCCAGTGAGATCGCCGCAGTGCCGCTGGTCAGGAACTGGATGAGGGTGATGTACCTGAAGCTGTAAGTCGTTATGAGAAATTTCAACAAAATGTTTAACGATCCCGAGAAAAATCCGTGCGCCACTGCCACCGAAATGCCCAGTAAACGACCTTTGCAAACTTCCATGGTTCCTTTAAATTAATCTCAGTCCCGCAAGTGTAACAGAGGCGGCGATACCGGTGCGATCAGCCCCCAGTATAATGTCACACAAAGCTCCCTCTTTGAGCAAAGAGCTAAAAACGTCCAAGTTATTAATGTCAGGCAGAAATCAATTGGCAAACAGTGGCGTTTATGTAAAGGAGGTCCACTTAAGCAGAGTCATGGTGAAAAAGATGGGGGTGAAGCTTCGACCTGCTGACGCATTTGATTCAGCGGCGAAGCTGCGCCGTTTTCATTTATTTAATTAGGGGGTTCAATCTCCATTTCTTCGCTTGTGAACCCAGCAGTGCTCGGACGAGGCTTGTGTGGGGTATAACCCAATGATACACCCCCCACTCCTTCTGCGCAGGATGAGGGCGGCTCGCTTTGCTTCTTTCGCCGAAAACGAATGCGGACAATTCGCCGCAGCGCCACTTCCATTATCCAGGATACCAACCTTCTTTAATCCTTTCACTCACTTTGACAAACTTTCCCCACATAAAAAGCACCTATTTTCGTACTTACACTAGAAATTACGCTGCCCATACGAGCCCCTCTAATGCAACTTTATCGGGGAAAGTTTTTGAAGTCAGTCATATATTATATAATAGCGGGGTCAAAAACCGCAACAATATTATTTATGGTCATTATTTTTCTACTTTTTCATTTAATTGTAACCGCGTAAGACCGAAAACCAAAGCAGAAGCAGGTCTACGCTTCTACAGTCTGCACAGACTGACAAGGCAAATTATTAAATAATAGCCTGATGATAATAAGCAAACATCTGCGTGGAGATGACTTACAGCATATTTCGTTTGTTTAAACTTAACACATAAATGTATGTAAACGAATCATAATCTAGGTGCTTGTTTGTACCTTATATCCTATGTGCTTTGTGAAATGAGCTGCGCTGCACGACACTCGACACCAGCCGTGAAAACCTCAACCTCACCTCAGACAACGTGATGGCAGATGTATTGATGCAAATGTTCTCTGGTCACAACCACAAATGTCTGAACACGATGCAGGACTTTTAATATTTTTTTAAATAGGGATCACATACAGCCTGTTTGAGAATAAAATTCAACCAGCATTTTCTCGGTACCTGAAATTTAACAAAACGATCTTGCAGCGAATCTCAAATCACATAAAAAAGAATAATCCACACATCTCTCAATCTCCCATAATCTTGTACTCAATATAGTGAACCTGAAACCCGAGGAAACACCATGCACACTGCACCCAGCATGGAAAGAAGGGGATTTTATTGGGTTTTTTTTACACCGTTGTGCAATTAGCCTACTTCCCCTATGTTCTACCAGACTTGGTAAACCATTTAGCCGAAAGGACACGCCACTTAAAAGTAATCATGGCAGGCACGGATGTCATCAAACGCCATTAGAATAAACGGGGGAAATTTATCGAACACCTTTTAACAAGGAATAAAAAACAGGCAATACTGCATGCGGCACCTGTGGAGTTACATATGCGGAGGACATGGCGTACATTACGCCATCGGCCTCATTCATCTCCGCAAAGCTACTCCCAAGGCTCCACTTAATAGCATCATTAAGAGAGCTGCAGTAAGTCTTTGGCAAAGTGCTGCCGGCGACTGGAACCGCGACGAGTCCACGGTGCCCCGCCCCCCAGCGGCCGCCTCCCTAGTCGGAGCACGGCTGAAGGTCGGCCAGGCTCGCTGGGATGTACGTCCTCACAGTCTCATCCCACGCACAGTCCGCCACCTGCAATCGCAAATGAATGAAACTCAGAGAGGTACGCAGGAGAGTCGTACAGTCAGTTTCCACCTGTAAACATAAATACATTAATGGGAAAATCTCCTGGGGACAAAAGAATGTATTAAAGCACAATTTAGCGCAGACACGGCCGAATCAAGGCTTTAAGCCTGACACCTGCTGCTTAAGAATCACCAGCAAGATTCGGCCGGATTGATGGCGATGGCCAGTCGAATGTGCCGGAGGTGCTTGCTGGTGTCGGTGGCACTGAGTCAGTCTCCAGGGAATGATTGATACCAGTGCTTCACACAGCCAGTCATTCTCACTGCCCCCTATCACGCTTAACTGTTAAACTTATACTCAGGGCGCATTGATCGGTCTGACTAATCCAGAGGCACCAGAACCTATGGGGAAAAAGTAGGAGGTGGGAAAGCAGAGAGCAGGGTTTTACTGGAAATCGATAGATCGATCAGGTCAGCTTTTGTGGTAAACCTAGGCAGAACAAATGTTGATTTATATGTATTTTTTTGTTTGGGGGGGGGGGGGTGTTCCACGTGACGCAGGATCACAAGCTCCAACGCTAAGGCGATTATTTTTCCAACCTGGCGATCTCACCACAGCCTCAAGGCGTGTGGCACGAGCATTTCCAGAAGTGAGGGCCAGCTCAGCGCTAAACCTTCATGGTGTAACAGGTCCATAAATGAACTGTGATACTTTTCGCGTTTATGAGGATTGACAGTCGTTAAAACATACACCGGGGCACTAGGCAAAGCTAATCGGCAGCCTCATGCATCCACTACATTTTAAATAACTGCCATGGGGTGCAGCTTAGCTAATAGAACAGGCAGCTGGATTTACATTTCGTTTCTTAGTTGACGTTTATCCAAAGCGCCTTACAATTTATATCCATTTAGACGACTGCAAATTTTTTATGTAGTAGTGCAGGTTACTCAAGGGTATAAAAGCCGGGAACTGGCAGGTTATGAAGCCACGTTCTTTACCCATTTTTGAGTCCAAAATTAAGGAAGAAATAATTGAACTTGTAACGCATTTTTGTGCAAATTGCCTAGTATAAAATTTGGATGGCGATGATCCGGACACGATCAATGGCAAATGAATAAGAAAATAATCTTTTCCCACACTTTGATGACTGGAGCCGCACTGTGAGTATAGCACTGATAACCAGCCGTGCCAAGAACACGCACTCCTGTCACGGTCACCAAACGCCAGTGACAGCAGGTCCTGTCAAAGAGGCATCACTCCTGTCAAAAGAGATCAGCTGCACAGGGCTGAATCGCGATAGAAAACATCGGCGTTTTATCGTAGGTGAACCCCCCTTACGACTGGGGCTTCCGCTGTTTCATTCAGCTTTATCCTCTGCGCGGGAAGGTGTGTGTGTGTTGGGGAGGGAGTTGTTCATTATCCCCAAGTACCACAGCAAAGAGCCCCTGCAGCTGCATTGCCAGTCAGGCTGAGTCATCCATTGAGATTAAACGGCCTGCGTTAATATCTATTCTATGGGAAAGTCAAGACGGGAGGAGGTGCCTGGGGG
>JAODJX010000005.1:459487-476633 GCA_026776945.1 Isichthys henryi
CATGGCAAATATTCAGAATATAAGCAAACCTCTCATACTGACAGGATAATTTAACGTTTTTACCTCCTAATGAGCTTGATACCACCTTCATCCTGATCCAGCACCAGAAGCGTCCCACATCCTGAACGAACAAGCCCTCGTCAGCTTCATCCTCAGTCTGCAAATATCGCTCAAATCCACCCAGTTCTCTCCGTTAATATGCAAATTAAAACATTAAACACCCCATCCTTCATTATGAACGTAAGTCATCGTAAATTATTCATATAACTGACAATAACCCTGTATTATGTAGTAATGTAGATATATATATATATCTGACCGCAGCCAACATATATCATGAAACCATTTTCAGCTTTTATAACTTGTATTTGACCAAGTAATTACTTAGATATAAATGACACGTAATTGTGTCTATGGCTGCGTCATATCTTTACATGTTACTGGAATATTAGTATCCATCATCTTCGACGAGTTGTCACTGAAATATGCTTAACTGAAGTCCAGCAGCCATGCACTGGTAAGGGATCAGGCTTCAGCAATCCCAGTTACAGACGCTGCGCGATCGATCGGTCCGTAGCGAGTCAGCACCTGCGATGCCATAGTGCTGAGACGTAGCACACGCCAGTCTGCAAGGCAGAAAGGGGGATATCTCAACGGCATATCCGTGTCGAGAGGGAAACCTGAACGTCTTCATGTCTGCAGCCTTAAAACAGCCAGACCACCGACATAAGTAGTGCAGCTTATCGATTAGCTACAGCATGTCAACCATGATCATCTAACTCCAGGTAAGAAGAAGAAGCGCCGCTGGAGCGCAGTCCGCCGCCATTCGTGTTGTGTCGCGACAAACGGAACTTAAGTGACGCTAGATGACACTCGATTAAGCCACTGCGACACTTAAAAAGCCCGCAACTTGTCACTGTAAACGGGGTCCATCGGATCACGCTGGACACCCTCTCTCCGGTAGATTTCCGTAGTCGAGATACGTCAGAGATACGTCAGAGTAACTGCGGAAGGACTACACTTGGGAGCATTTTGATTGGTCCTTGGAAAATAGACGCTTGCGATTGGATTTAGTTTATATGGCGGTTCTTTACTGGTTAAGAAATTGAATTATAAGATTGGTCAAATTTAATATATACATGTACTTGCACCATTCCTACATTAATATCCACATTTTAAAAAGGAAAGCTTTTATTCTTCGTAAATAACATCTAACTAACAAGAGGAAGCGCGTCTCACCCTGTGTTATACCTATGTTCGGCACAAGATGTCAGTATATGGTAAAGCGTGAGACGTGGTTGCCTCGGATCCCCCCTATTGCCAGGGCAATTCTCAGTCAGATCCACGCATTTAGGGTCACCCTTGGATTTCTGCCCTCCCACACAATATGTTTCTGTGCACCTCAGAATTCTATCGCGTCATACATTAACATTAAGTAAAAATGTAAATAATAATAAGGCCCCTGCCTTCCACTGCTACTGGATGTACATTGTACCTGATCCCCACACCACTCCCTGCAGGTGGTTGGCCCACAGGAACATATACCCATGTTATTTTTTTGGATTATGCCCAGCTGGCTCCAGGGCGAGGCCCCGGTCTCCCCAAACAGGGCAGGGTAACATGATCCTTGGTAGAAGCTCTTATGATACTCTGTTTGAACTCCACTCACCTAGGACCAATTTCCAATTTCCTTGCCCCTGAAAACATAGCTCCCAGGATCATGGAGACGCAAAAACCCCTCCACCACTTGGCCTCTCCTGGTGGGGGATGAGTTACTGCCTCGAGTGGAGGAATTTAAATATCTCAGGGTCGCGTTCACAAGTGATGGAGGAAGGGAGCGGGAGATCCACAGGTGGATCGGTGCAGCATCAGCAGTAATGTGGACGCTGTACCGTTCTGTTTTGGTGAAGAGGGAGCTGAGCCAGAAGGCAAAGCTGTCAATTTACCATTCGATGTACATTCCTACCCTTAGCTATGGCTTTGGGTTGTGACCCAAAGAATGGCTGAAATGAGCTTCCTCCGCTGGGTGTCTGGGCTCAGCCTTAGAGATAGAGTGAGGGGCTCGAACATTTGGGAGGGGCTCATAGAAATGCTCCTCCGCATCGAAAGGACCCAGTTGAGGTGGTTCGGGCGTCTGTCTAGAATGCCTCCTGGACGGCTCCCTGGGGAGATGTTGCGGGCATGTCCAACTGGGAGGAGGCCCTGGGGCAGACCCAGAACACGCTGGAGAGTTTATATCTCTCGGCTGCCCGGGGAATGCCTTGGTATTGGAGGAGGTGGCTGGGGAGAGGGAGGTCTGGGCATCCCTGCTTAGACTGCTACCCCCGCGACCCGACCCCGGATAAGTGGAGGAAAATGGATGGATGGATGGATGAATAATAATAATAATTATAATAATAATGATGAAGAAGAAGAAAAAGATCATCATATTTGGCAGTTTTTAATAGACGCCCCCTTTTAGCTTCTTTTCTCTTTCTTAGTCCGTTGGCCTGTCCTTGTAAGATGTTTACACCGAACGGTACTAAACGGTATTTTCAAATAAGTATACATCTCTGACACGAGCCTTTAGTGATGTGAACAGCAACAATAATTTAAAAAGTATGCTTTAGAACACAGTTAAGATTGATTTATTACAAATGTAAATAAAAACGAAGACAACAAAAATATGGGAATAACGGTGATTGATGTTTACAAAGCACTGTATTATTAATATACTATTAGCTTATTGAGATATTAAGATTGGCCAGAAAGTAACATAAAAGGGGAATATATACTTTTTATCAGTATTTGATAAGCCATGTAACCATTAAAAAAATTATACATTTCTGGGAAACATGTGAAATAAACATTTAAATTTGAAGTTAACATTTAAGTTAATACATTTGTTCTGTGTCATTTACACAATTAGCCCTTATTTATTTGAATGTTTTATTATGCTTTTCCCACGCAATAATCGTTGTGAACAGAAGTCAGAAAAATTTCAGCAACCAAATCTTGTAATCCCTTTGAACTTTATGATCAGAGAACGTTTGAGTTTCACCTTTATTATTAATGGGTTAATTAATGCTTCATTGTTCATAATAAGGTGATTATTTGCGTTCGGTGTGTCTATTTCCACGGCATGCAAGCCGCGTATTTGATGTTTCTGTGCCCAGCGACCATGTGTAGCTGTTTTATGACGGCCACTTCAAAGAGCGGACCCCGGCGTGAGAACCAGCCGGAGCCGGGCAGATAACCCGCGGATTTATAGCCGAGCGCTGTTCCCATGGTTGTCGGTGGACAGCAGGCGCTGTTTGTCGTAATCCCCATTCACTTGGAAATGCTGATACTTTTCTCTTAAGGAATTTAATGGTGTGACAGTGATTTACTAATGTAAATCTTTCTAACAGACCTCGGGATAAAGAGAGTGGATTAGCCTCGCATAAAGACCCATCTTGTGAGGAGTGACCGGAGTTGTTTTGCTTTCATGTGTTTGCCTGTTTCGTGAAACCTTCAGTATGTTTTAGGCAAGCCAGCGCCTTTGGGCACATTTTGCGGCTGCTTGAACAGAAATGCGTGCTGTTATCCTAAAACTATATAGTTCGGAAATTGTTTTTTTCTTTTTGATGGTTTTGCTTAGAATAAACGCTTAACAATTGGTACTCTTTCGAATGCGGGATAATATACAGCAAGAAACATCATCCAATTTAATTTTAAATACTTTTGTTGTATCTTACTGCATTGTTTTTAACTCGGCACTAATACAAACTATACAATTTAAAAATGAAAATGATAGTTGATCATTTGTTTTGTGCCTCGTTTCCTCTAATTGTCTTGTTTTTAAGCTTAACTGTCAACGCAACAAGTATCACTCGGTCTTTGTTACTTATAATTTGAATCCCTCCATACCGATGTTAATTACAGCAATTTAAGAGACATTCAGCCCAAAGACCAATACGATGGTACTTTGTTTGCGTTGGGACGTCAGATTAATGGGCTTTAACCGCAGTCTGTGGTAGGAAGAGTCAAAGGAGTCCCGATATCTTTGTAATACATAAATACCACAAATGTGGCTTGTTTGTTTGCTCTCCATCGCCTAAATGGCACTCTGGGGGGAGTTTGTTTTTCATCAATGGAAAAAGGCTGCGTGCATTCTTCGTGGCACTCGTCTGTCGATATTCCCCACAACATTCCTCCCGGCATACCATATACCGGCTCTCACCGGGAATATCGTGCCACGAGCAGATGTGGTGGCTGGATTGCTGGGGTTTGCAAGCACGAGCACGGATGCCAAGAATGTCAACATGTTCCCGAAAAAAGAGAGAAGTGTTTGTTTTTAATAAGTGACACCTTCAGCGCTTCTGTTTGCATAGAAATGTTTTACAGTTTACAACACAACGTGGGAAATTAAAAGAAAAATAATAAAGTGAAACACATTACAGCTGAGTTATTATATAGGTAATACTATCCTTAGTGTTTGTTTTTATTTTTCCCGCGTGTTTCATGTACATTCTCTCCTGGAGGGTTTGAGTCCTTATTCACAAAGCTGAGGAGTGAAGTGCATTATCCTAATAAAAGATGTTAAAATCTCTGATAAAACTCCTACTTTACCATTTCAAACATATAATTATTTACAGGCTTTTTAATTAGTTCATAGATTAAAACACACCATATTTTTCACTTTGTCTTATTATCTCACTGACCTTTGGTTTCATTTCAAGGTTTTCTTTCTGATTCACTGAAAACTCAAAACCACTTGTATTGTCTATTGTGTATGTGAGTAAGCGAGTGTGTGTGTGTGTGGCCCGGCCCCAGACTACATTGAGGCAATATCCTGCTGATTACAATGGTCATAGTTCTATTTGTTACAGCTAAGAGCAAATCAGAAATCACTGTGCCTTGGGCTGCAGTTCTGTTCTCGAATGGATATCATCGATATTTTCCTAACGGCGATATAGGCCCGTAAAAATCAAAGACTTTGGATTACTGGAGAAAAATTCTAGGTGTCATGGCTACCTCAGCTGTTTGGTGCCACATACAGTCGACCAACTGAAACAGAATCATAAATGTATGTACGTATGTACTGTAAGATCCTAATGGACGAGAAGAGTGTGGACCAGACATCTATTCCTAACAGCTTGGAGAAAACGATGAAAAGAGTAAGAAGTTGACAAATAAATCAAAAAGATCCACCGGTTTCCATTCACCAGACCTTAAAAAAAGTAAAATTTAGTCAGACTTAAGGGTTAATGTTGTTTGTTAGGTTCACATTGGGTGAAATAATGTCTGTACTTTTCCGTGCCTCACGTACTACAACCAGGCGGAAGACAAAACAGGTGTCAAAAGTTCACGGACAGGGTGAGATATATCCAATGGAAGAGTGAGGTGATGTTTCAGTCCGAGAGTGTGGAACGACTTCCAGCCACACAAGACGTCCACAAAGCCAAGGGTTAAAACGCCCCCACTTCCGTCCCCCAAGGCCGGTAGGGTTTGCTGCTGTTACTGCTGCTACTGCTGCTGCTTCTAGTACCGCTGCTGCCCCCGGCACCTGGCTGGGATTCCGATGGGGTCGACGGTGAGGGACTAGCGTCCGAGGAGGCGGCGGAAGTAGCCGTCATGCTGGGGCTGAAGATGGGAAATCCTCCAGGGAACGAGAGCGGGAAGGTTTGGGCGGCGGCGGCGGCAGCAGCGGCGGCCTGCACTGTGGCCGATAGGGACAGGAGGGAGGTGGAGAGCGGGGGCATGCAGGGCGCCACACTGCCAGCAGATGGTGCCCTGAGGGCTGAGTCAGCGGGGGAGAAGGCGGCCGCCAGGAGCGCTGAGCCACGCGTGGGGACGTCGGCGAGCCGGCCGGCCGTGCCCTCGGCAGTTGGGAGTCCAGTTTGCTGGAGGAAGGCCTGCTGTAGGGGATGGAAGGCGGCCGCCCACTGGTGTGGGTGTAGCGCGTGCGGGTGGTGCGCCATGGAGGATGTCATGGCGGCGGCCTCCCTCTGGGTGGCGCAAGTGCTGAGGTGGGAAACCAGACGCATGCGCAGCGGGTCGCTCGTGTCCAAGCCCTCCACAGAGCTGAGGTACCGGGCCACTTCTGTCAGACACTCCCTGAACCCGATGCTCATGAAGTCCATCGCGAGGGCGTGGACATCGAAGTAGCCTACGGACGGGAGACACGGAGGTAAGTATCTGTGAGTATGGCACTCGCACACGGCTCGCAGCCCTCCTGAAGGCAGCCGGCGGTCAATGGGAAAGGCAAGGCGAGTCAAACGCCGCCTGCCCGATTCCCGCCGTGCCGGAGGTGTAACCTAAACAGGCCACGCTGTGCTGTACTGTTTATGTTTGTTTTGTCTCCCCAGCACACCGGTTTTAACACCCTTTGGAAACCCCAAACAAGCCCTCAATAGGCCGACCAGTGAATACTGCCCTCTCCCTCCCACGGACTCATGAAAGCAAACACAATCCGGGGGTCAAGTGCTTCTTTTGTGCCGGCCGCGCTTTCCCACGAGTTCAATCCTGCCATTAGCATTGATTTCCACTCCTTTAATCTTGTCAAAGGAGCTGCTCGCTCAGATTTCACTACAAAGTATGGCGGAATATAGTAGTCAATTATATCCTTACCTTTACCTCCGGTGGCCTGCAGCATCTTCAGGTGATCAACTGTCATCTGCAATATTTCTGCTTTTTCTAGTTTAGCAGATCCCTGAAGGAGAAAAAAAAAACATGATATCCTGTATAATCATCTAATATTGCTAATAACAACAATAATAACACAATAATAACCAGAATAGTGCTAATAATCGCAAACTGCTTCATCTTATCGTTATTGTTCCAGTCGAAGACACAACAAGCATAATGATAATGATACATGATGCTGCCGTTGTGCGTCACTACAAACATACCTGCTTTTCAAATGCGGTTGGAACTAGTCGCCGGAGTTCCGATAAACTATTATTAATTCGATCTCTCCGTCTTTTTTCGATTATCTGAAACAAGCGAAGACTGTTAGTATATTAAAACCACATTACAAGCATCATTGACTGATGTATAATTTCACAAAGCATGTGCTATATTTACACCTTTACTACTTATCGCTACTACTACTACAAATAATAATAATAATAATAATAATAATAATCACCCCTCGTCGTTTTTTTCGTGCCATGACTTGGGAGGTTGTTGTCGGAGAATTTGATCGAATAACTGAACCGCTGCTGTCATAAAAAAATCGATTTAGTATTACGCAATACTCTATATTATTATATACAGTCTACATTATTTTATAGAAATATGACATGCAGGAAATTAAACAATAAACCTAATAATCTAAAAAAACTCGATTCATTTATATTTCACAAAAATTTCAAACGATTTCATTTGCATTTGTGATCACTGTTTGTAATCGCATGCTGTTGTGTATTTGCATGTTAAAATAAAAACACAGATTTCAGTTAAGGATACACAACAAAGTACCACAGATAATCTGTGAGGATTTAATTGTATTTTATTGCATTTAACAACATTAAAAAAGCAGTTTGCGCCCAGTAAATGAGCGTACGCTTATGCAGTCGACAACTTCTTAAAACTTTTCAAAAACTTTTTTGCAAATTATGAAATAACACGTGCGCGCGCACCAACAGCACATTAACACAATAAAAACATTTACCCTGAATAATTGTTCTCACTGCCCACATCAATGGTTTCATCCATGTCACTGTCGGAGCTGGTCTCCTCACAGGGTCTCTTCATGGTGCTGTCGCCGCTTCGTGTGCGTCCAGGTGACTCGGCGGATCCCTCTGAACTCGTTTCCCACGGACCGCCGGAGCCTGAGTCGCAGCCGCGTCGCCGCCCACGTCCTCCCCAGGAACACCCACATGAGAAAAACACGCCCCGAGCCGTCGGTCGGGGGCTTCCAGCCTCACTGCCCTACAGCTTCCTCGGAGGGCTGGGCTCTGCCTACTCTCAGTGCTGGCGTGACACCCCCTCTGCTCCTATGCTTTCGTGGGAAACGCTGCCAGCCCAGAATGCCGATTTAAATGCCCCAGCCGCAATGGTTTGATGATACCTACAAATGCTTTGCCTTGGTGACAAGGAGACTGGCAGTGGTATTAAACCAGGACAGAATATCTTAACATAAATGAACTGCCCGACTAAATACTTGTGTTCAAAGATGTTGTTTTGTACTAAAAAGGGTCCAGAACTGACGGCTTTCACAGCCCTTCCAACGAAAAGCCACGGAGGCTTACAAGCAGGATCAGGAAATCAGTGCAGCGGGCTCATTTCTGTGTCCAGTGGCAGTTATCCTTCAGCGCAACGCGAAGGACCCTAACGCTGCCCAACACCTCCAAAAAAAAGAACAAAAACAAGAATAATAAACTTATTATTATTCGCAAGGTACATTTTTTTTTTGCCAGAAGATAAATAATGGTCATGTGTAATCTGAACATGAATTTTAGCAGACTATAATTAAGTTCATTGCTTTGGACATTAAACTAGTTGGTGTGAGTTTAGCCTGCAGTTTACTTATTAAAATCATAAACATCCAAAAATGATCAACATGCATAACAGTTACAGCAATAAAATAATCTCTAATAGCAATGTCTTTAAACTGATGAAGATATCACAGAGAAAAGCGAATAGCCGCATTACAACATGCCTTCTGTGAATTTGTGTTGTCCTGGGTGTCGATAGGTGATTAGTTCCTTGACTTACGATGACACTCTGAATGAAATTCTATAAAGCCACGAGTTTCTACAGGTGCTGCTTGTGGAAACGCAGGAGCCCCATTCAGCTGTTAGCTGAACCAGGAGGACCCACAAGGTCACCGCAACAGCCTGGAGGAACGCGCGCAATAGCATCAGCTCTTAGAAATAATCCCTAACACCCCATCGACAGTTTATATTATATCTACACCCGAGGTGCTGACAGGATTGGTTCACGTGAGTCATGTGACAGGCCCGCACGCGGCCGCAGCGTGTATTTGATGATCAGTACCGACATGATCGTATTTCACTGCTTCGTTTTTCCATGTGGAATATGGACTAAATATAAATGAACATATAAACATAGAATTAAGCCAGACCATTGTGACAGAAAAGCATTGTGGAGAATTGCGCATAGTCAAAATATTTTCAATGCTTGTTTGGTAAAATAGGGCTAATTGGTTTTTAATTATCATGAATTTAGACCAAAAGAGATGGGATTGTAAACATACACGCATGTACACACACACAGACAGTATATTCTGACAGGTCTGCGTGGATCATCTCACTCGTCTTCACTTTCAGTCTCCAAAGCAGCGAGTTACTGCACTCTCTCACCTGCTCACGCACACTCACACGCGAGCAGTCACGCACAATAGCGGGCACGCGCAATCACAGTGACGCGCGCACACACGCGCGCATGTCCTGATGAATCACCTCCTCGCCTGCTGGATGCTCCAGCTGCAGCCGGCTTCACGGGGTTAAACGGTGAAGACAGCGCATTGTTTGGAAGGGAGCCCCCCCGCCCCGTCATGCGCCGTGCCTCTGGCGGAGAGCGGCGCAGTCTCCCAGGCAGCCTGCCAGCGTGATGACTTGTTCCCACAGCTCACCGCACCGCCGCTGAAACCCAATCGCCGTGTGAGAGGCGGCCAGGAGCACGGGCGGGGATCCGTACGGCGGGGAGGCGCCCCCTTGCCCTCCTCCCAGCGCGGCCCGCGTCGCCCCCAGCGCTGCCGTCTGTAACCCTACCCCCTCACATTGTTTGTGTTTGTTGTACGCTCGCTTGAACCCGCGTGCTAGCGGAGCCGCGACGCGCGACCGCGGCTATAAAAAGCTGCGCGGGTTTCTGGCGGCCTAGCGCGGCGTCGCTCGCGGAAGACGCGAGCAGTTTCCCCACAAACTCTTTTCAAGGAAACTCGCGAACAAGCACGCGTGCCATTAATATAACTGCGACCAAAGATTCTCAGGTGCTGAACAGTGAACTATGTGGGATGGATCGTTTGAGGCTGCTGTTGAATCGATATAATTTGGATCAATATCAAAATCGATATAATATTTTTACGTGTGCTTTGCACGTGCGCAATGCCCCCCCTCCCCAGCTTTACAGTGGTTCCTGTAGCCTTTGGCCGTTAGCTCAACTGTGTTCTTTTCCTGGCATGGCTCCGGTGAGGCGTTTATCCAAACCAGCTTATCGCCTTCACTCTGCACAAGACCTTCTGGGGCTTCAACCGGTGACCTTCAGACTAACATCTCCACCACTTTGCCCACCACTGCACCGAGTACTGGAACCAAAAGCTTCTGCCAGACACCGCTGTTCGCTGGCACGTCCCTGCTATACAGACTGGGGGGTTATAATCCAGTTGTCAACATTCACTCATAGCCCAGGACGGCAGAATGGATTTCCCAGGTGTGCCCCCCACCCCAGACTGAAACGACGTCTTTAAACTCGTCCGACCTCTTGAGCAGAACCCTCCTCAGTCCTGATGCTCCAGCGGTCAGCATGACAAAGGTCATGGGGTCGGATCCCCATCTGCCTGCACTCAATTTAATTCTCGTTTCACGGTCAGAGGCTGTTTTGTGTGTAAAGGTGTAAAGCAGCTAATTTCACCTTAGTATGTGTTTATATATGGATTTTTTCCCCCAAGATTATGAACTGGGCTGTAATTACTGCTAATTTTTCTTCAGAAAGTTTTTTATAGTTTAATAAAATATAATTACCACCTACTGGATAAATTGATTATGGTATAAGAAGCAACTAAAAATTCAGTTCAGTTTATTTTTAATAACAGAGTCTCCCCGAGATACTTGTAATGGCCGTGCAGTTAAAGTCACTACATCGTTTACTGTAGTAAAAAAAATCATGGTATACTGTCCCTGAAGACCTTTCAGAAGAAAATGATACAAATACAGATCAAATACACAAATACGTTTCCCATCAGTCTAAATATGGATTTGAAACATCTCAGAGCAGCGATCTGAAGTGTAGGCTTCTCCTCATTCTGTGAATGTGTTTGTTTGCAAAGTTTCCGCAGGCTCTACACAGCACATTCAGCTACTGAAGTCAAAACTGACGGTCCGCATTCACCAGCGCGCCATCGGCATCAGCAGCCACTTGGACGATCGTTCCGGCATGTTGACGACGGTTGGCTGTTTCTGCCGTGGCTCGCGGTGGCCGTGCGCTTATCTGGCAAAATGCACAGATGGAAGAACCTGAGCCCACCCCTTCCATTCTGCTGTCCTGTCTATTTCCACATTTCATCCTTGAACAGCAGTAAACAAGGGGCTCAGATAAAGGCGGAGAGCACAACATGAGCGCATGAGCCAAGACCCCCCCCCCCCCCGATGGGACCTCAGAGGGGTGGTGCTTGCCGGACACGGAGGAGCTGGAGGTGAGAGAGCCTCTGGGAACAGTGTGGCGACGAAGGGGTCTTGCTCTGAAGATCTGTGTGTGTGTGTGGGCGTGCATGTCCGCATGCGTGCCCTCCATTCCCAGGCAGGGGAAGGATTCTTGTCATCCCTCGCATACTTCCCCCGCGCAGGGCTCCGCCCTCCCCCTAACCCTGCGCGGGCCGATGCAAGGCCAGCCCCGGTGTGCCACGGTATCAGCGGTTCCCAAGAACTGCCCGGCCTGGGAAAAGCTTGATGGAGCAGTTCCAAGATCAGCATTACATGCATTATTGTTCTTACCCTCCGCGAGTCGCCGGCACACAATGAAAACAGCAGCGGCTGCCACAGTCTCAGGCCCTCCTCCCTGCACAGGGCACTCTCTCGTCGGGCTCTCTCAAGCCACTGTTTTTGTTAATTTCAAAAAAGCATTAAGTTAACTGCTTCATGGCTTTGAAGACCTGCTTCCCTGTGCATGCCACAAAAAAAAAAAACACTGGTTACGGGGTGGTTGTCGGTTCAAGTTACCAGGTGGTTGTTGGCTCAGATCCCAATTTGAAAACGAACCTCACCGTCTTCTTTAAAGCAAGACAGTAAATGTGATCAGTTAAGCATGACTTTGGAAGCACTTCTGGAAAAGTGTTGCATGGGAAATGATTGTTCTTATTAATATGGAGATTGGGATGCTCTGTTCTTGAACGCCAGCTAACTCCTTCTAACCTCCAGTTCACTTCAAGCCAGCGGCAGTAAGCGAAGTGATCCGTACTCAGTCAGAGAACCGCTGTGTCGGGCGCAGCGGACAAATAAACGAAACGGGGTCTGGCGAATTAACGATTTCCGTCTTCCGCCTGCGAAGCTGGAACCGTCTTCGCTGTGTAAGGCGAGCTGAAACAACAACCCAGCACTGCACAAACAGGCCGGACTCCTTCTCATTGTTGTGCGACTTGTCGCGGAATAACAGGCCGCTGTTTGTGTTCCCTGGAGTAGGAAGGAGCCGTGGCAACGACAATGAACCCCGCCGGCGGGCTACGCGGCCCCCCACTCCCTGCTACATTATAGCCGCTTTATTGCCGTTTAAGGTCACCCAGAGACAAGCAACTGCATCCTATATCAGGAAGCAGAGCGCCTCTCAGGGGTGAAATACTCGCCCCTGACAAGGGGCTGCGGCCGTGAGTCGGACATCCTGGGCAGTAAGTGCATGTCAGGCGGGCTCCAGGCTTTCGGTCCAGCAACGCTGGAGAGAATGACCCAGAATAATGGCCCCCTTCCTGCCATTCTCAGCACCAGGCAGTATTTCTATCAGGGCTTCTGAAAGCCACTCCCCCCCCCCCCGTCCCCTGTGGGGCCAGCGACGCCATTCTGGGCCAGTGAATGGACCTAAAAGGCCAGGCTCAGACCCACGGAAGCTTCACCGGTTCCGTGTCTACAGGTGGCCTGGAGTCAGTCCCGGAAAAGAGAGACAGGTCTGTTCCCAGTTTCTTGCAGGGCAATCTCTGGCTTGCTGATGGCTTTCTTAAAGGCATGAACGTCTGAACAGAAGCATGAGCACCTCGTCGTCGCGAAGGTACCTTCTGCTCTACTGTTTCCTGACCAGTGACACAGAAATCCTCCTATCTGAAAAATCGGATTCTGGTAAAACAAAACAGCGACTGAATCAAGAATTATGAGAAACATTCTCAGAAATCTGCAACAGGAAATGACAATGTCCTCGCAGGGAACTAAATTATTGTGAAGCTTTTCAGCTATTGTGAGTCTAGTTCCTCAACCATTGCACCACCTGGCGGTCATGTAAAATGGTTCTAAAAACTCAGCTCAATAGAGAGAAATATAAACTGTTAAGTAACATACCACAGGTATGTGCATACAGTGGCTTCCTGTGGAACCTCGTGACTGCACTCTTGTCTGGAGACACCAGGCAGTGTGACCTGCTCAAACAATCAGCGGCAGGGGGGAGGAAATAATCAGAGGCACCCAACATGACCTGTGACACCAGGGCCCCTGTCTGTGGTTCCCAGAGTGCTGTAGATGCAGGGTGTGGCACGGAGGGCCAAACGTAGCAGCTGTTTTTAATGAGGCCTGCAGGATGGGTCAATTTGGACCGTGATGTACGCTGGGCACGAGTAGCAGGAAGTGATGTAATGAGAGACCAGTTTGCTGCCAGAGGTTATACAGCAGTATGATACAGGATGCCGGGGTCCAACACACAAATGGGGTAGGGCAAAGAGGGGGCGGTTCAGCACCTAGGGGTCAGAGTGCGACGAGAGGGACACTCATAAGAAGGTGTGTCGTTCACAGTGTCAGCACCCTGTGAAGAAACAAAAGGACCTTTCTCAAGGGCCCGGCAGAGATGTGAGTATTCTGCCAAGGCTGGGATTTGAACCAGCAACCTTCCAATTACCGATACAGAGGTCCGTTCTGAACGAGGGGGGTTTACAAAACGCCAAGTGCTGATTGGCTCATTCCCACCTAATGGGTGCACACAAGCCCACATGCCTGATTTGTCATCGTCCTTCCACCTGGCTTCAAAAACCCTTTATAAAATCGGCTGCAGTCCCTGGCAAGGAACCTGCCCGCCACAGGAAACACATGCAAACTCTTCAGACTGCCGGCAGCCAGCCCTCGGTGAGCTCCTGTTTATCCACAAGTAAAGCGCTATGCTAATAGTGCAGAGGTTATGGGTTCAAATCATCTGTAGTGTAGTTAAACAGTTACCCTTTGTTGTATGCCATATTGGATAAAAATGTCCAGTAAGATGCTAAAGAATAAAATGAGTGCACTGCTGGTGTCGATCTGTAAGCTTGATATTTGTTTTTGTTCTGAAATATTGAAAAACTGCAGAATTCAGAAGGGGTTCAGAAGGGTTTGGGGTCTCCGCTGCAGTGGCACCAGCCAGCGCCTGAGAGCCTCTCCTTGGCCCACAAGGGCGAGACCGTGGGCCACGTGACCACAAGGAGTCGCAAGGCTGCAACGGGATCCAGGAAGGGCATCCACTCCCGCTGTTATCAGGGCAAGACCAACGGCCAGCCACAACACTGATACCCAGAGTCACGGCTACGGGGGAAACAATGGTAAATATTGTTATTATGGGCTGTGCCCCGCGCCCCCTATCGTTTTGTTATTCCGATCATAAGGGATGTTTTTCTAAATCAGAGCAACTTGCCGTTCATCAAGTAATGAATAACACAAGTGAAATACTGATCTCACGTTTGTTCATCATTAATGCATTGTGATACATTTCTTATCTCAAGTAGCATCTGTATTTGTTAATGATTTGTATTTCAGGAGTAACTAAGTTAGTACTCAGTATTTGTGCCCCGCCAAGTAAATTGTTACCCAGGATGTATTACCAGTAAAACCAGAGAAAGTCACTGGGATACGGATATGAAATTGCTGCCAGTCAAGCAGTTCATCATATCCTTGAGTGAGGACTAACTTTTCAAGTGTAAGGATATTAGATATTTCAACCAAGAGCTCAATAAAAGGAGTAATTTTTTAAAGATATAAGTCCGTGGTTCTGCTGCCCGGCACAGAAGGGTGCTGAGTTCAGAGTCCTGTCAGTGTGTGAATGATTGTTTTCCCCTCGACTGTCCAAGGCGCTTGTGGAGTGACTCGCTGCTTTTGTGCATTGTACTGCACTCGAGGGTCCGTCTGCTCATCCAGAGACTGGGCCATGTTGCACTTTAGCACTCCGGGTCTCTGATAAGAGCTTGCGAGCACTAAATGGGCCGCTTGACCTCCGCTGCTCCCCGTCGGCTGCTCTCAGCAGCCATAATCTGCCCCCCTGCCTAATCTGGGAGGGGAGAATGTGGCAACAGCAGGGTTAGCCGTCTTATCAGAGGCGTGAGGCCCCTGGGGGAGGGGGGGGCGATGGCTTGCTGCTCAAGGGCCTGGGCTCAAGCAGACATCCCGCAGGGCCCTTCACGTGCTTAGGGGAGGACGATGACGCAACAGAGGTAGCAAGGGGGGTGGGGACGAATGAGTCCTATGGTCAGAGAGGGCCAGACCTGGGAAATAGCTGTCATCGAAGCTGGGGGGAAAGGCTGGAGGGACCTCACCACCTTCACACGGAGGAAGGTGTGGATGGAGAGGTGTCCAAAATAGGTTACAGACACCTGAGGGGGGGGCATTTTTCCTGGCATGTGCTTCATGAGGGGGAAAAACTATTTTAGAAAGTGGGCAAAGCAAGGCAGATTTTAATCTCCATGTTGGTTGACCAACAGATCAATGCCATTCTTTATTATGAAATACAAGGGCTGTTTAGATATGGAAACAAGGAACATCTTGATTCACTATTTAAATTGGAACTTGTTGATTTGAAAGATTTTTGTGAAGGAGACCTGACCCATATCTGTGGACAGTCAGCGCTGGTGGGATCTACATTCTTCCAGGTCCTCCAGTGGTCATGTCGACACTGAGACTTCAGCAGTTACACCCTGAGGATCCCCAGTCGCACTCTAACTGCATCTCAACCACATCGTGGGGGCTTCTTTCCTGGCCAGAGGGAACCTGCAGCTCCCCAGACTCCAGATCTCTCTGATAACCTCAGAAGAACCTCCGCACATTGTCTCAAATGGATGCAGTGAAGACGTTGTAGGAGAAACCACTTGGGAATCACATTTACCTCCATCCTCTTTCCTTAACTGGCCCATCTGCCGTTTTCCATTAACTGCTCAGCAAAGTAGGATGATGCGTCTATGATCATGAAGGATGAGCTGGACCAGGGGATGGGATTCTATGCAGCCCGGGAAACCGTTCATGAAAGCCGCGGCACCGGGTGCTACTCAGTGGAGGAGATGACGGAGGTCCGGTTCAGCCCACTAACAGGGTTTATCACAGTACCGTGGACCTGAGAACCTAAACGATAATCTCCCTGGGATGAGCACGACAGCTGGCGTCTGAAAGCACGCATCATGGATGGGGTGGGGGCTGCCGCTATTAATGGCAGGGGCCCTGCAGGCAGCCCCTGTGCTGGGAATGGTGAGCAGGCCGGCCAGGCGCTTGACCCAGGGACCTGTCGTAAAGCTGTCTTGTAAAGTAGCACTTGGCTGTTGGACGTTGCTGTTCTTTGTGTATCTGTAGCATCAGCCCTGGGTTTTATGGCCCCGGGAAGGTCAGGGGAAGCCGTACTCTGGGCGGCAGAAGGCAGAGAGCGCGGTCAGGACGAAAAGAGCAAGATGGCACCGTTTATACATATATAGAGGAGTCCTTACAGCACGTGAAGGCGAACTGGACCAAGGATTACGAAAACAGTGGGGGGGATTTGAGGCCTGGATATGTTTCTACCCCCCTTGATGTTGATCACCTGTGGTGCCGCAGTGGTGCCCCACTCTGCCCTTGGAGGGGGGGGGGCAGATGGTTCAGCTGCTGACTGTGTGACCCGGGACGCGTGGTTCTGACCCACGGTGGCTGCTGTGACTCGCTGCATGACCAGTGGCTCCTCCTCGGCTCCTGCTCCATACTGAAGTCAGAGACCACAGGCCCGGAACAGTCCCCTCGTAAGACTGACGATTTGTGTGTTTTGGAAAAAAAATTCTGCGAACAATATTATAATATTAATATGATTTATTATACTACTGTCACATTACTATTTGTTAAAGCGTTCATTAGTGATGCATGGATATTGTGCGATCTGCCGCAGAGAAACTGAGGCCTCGGCCCGTGACCGCCGGTTGCAAGAAGCCGCTGCGTGGCGGAATAATCTGAGTTTGTAATTAACAGAAATGAAATACACGCCGTGCCTCGTCTCTGGCGGAATCGGGCGGCAGACTGCGACGGGGGGGTCGGCCGGGGGGTGCGACGGGGGGTCGGCC
>JAODJX010000006.1:38679-55711 GCA_026776945.1 Isichthys henryi
AGCTCCACTGATCCTGATTCTGCCCAGATGCCACCATGGGGGGTGGTCCAAGTCCAGGCACAGCTGACCACCCCCCCCGCCCCCCCCCCCCCCGTCCCCGCGATATAGCAGGCGGAAAAGGCAAGAATCAGGTAAGAAAGGTGTTTAAATAGTGTGAGGTGGCCTGTCAGTGGAATCAGTCACCTTGGTAACATTGACGGAGGTTTTCCTCCCAGCTACCTAGTTGATTGAAGGGGAGTAAAGGCTGGAGAGGGTGTAGCTGGTGTCAGGGGCGTGCTAGAGGCGGGCTGGGAAACTGGGCCTCCCCTGGGCTGCCTCAGATAAGTGGGGGGGGGTCTTCAGCTGTCTGTGCTATCTGGGGGCACAGCAGGCATTCTGCAAAACGGCAGCATGTAGAGGACGGCTGAGGAGTTTCTCCATAACGCCAGGGTCATGTCTGACCTTGGACAAGTGTGTGTGTGGTCATACATATATAACATGTATATATGTACATGCATGCATATACACACGGACACACGTTTGTAATCATATCTTTGTGGGGACTGTCCAATCATTTCTGTGGGAAAATCCCTGATCCCAACATAATGACCGTAACCCCTAACCAGCCCTAACCTTTACCATAAGGGACCAAAAAAAAAAATACAAGACTTTTGGCATTTTTTGTTTTTTGATTACAGTTACAGATTTTTTTATAAGATCGTTTCCTCTTGTTGAGACTGAAAAAATGTCCCCACAAGATCAAAATAACAGGTTTTTCCTGAAATTGTGGACATTTGGTCCCCACAGTGTGTGTGTGTGTGTGTGTGTGTGTGTGTGTACGCTGCAGATTTTCCCAGAATGAGCAAAACATTTTTACCTTGTTGGGACATTTTTTGGTACCTACAATATAATCCTAAATTTTGTAAGTAAACAAATAAATAAATGAATAAAAATGTATGAATGCAATCCAAAAACTAAATGCCAAGTAAAAGCATCACATAGCGCAAGACTCAGAGTTATGAAAAAATTGCAAATAAAAACTGTTGTTGGTTGCAGTGGGGTTTGCAAAGGGCAGAGTTGTGAGATGGCCGCAGGGCTGCAAAGGGCTGCAAAGGTTTTTTGTCTTTTGAACAATTTGAGGAATTGGGAGCGTTTTGCAGAATGATAATGACTTTTGGGATTAGATTACCCCCATCTGTTTACTGCTGACACAGGCATCGACTGTCCAGTGCTGTCTGTCATATATAATTTGTTGCCACAGTACTCGCGAAATCCCTGAAGTTCGATCTTTTGCCGCAGGATATTTTAGAAGAAATGAGAAAGGAATTGACAAAACTGAAAGAAGAGCTAATTGATGGTAAGTCTGCAAGCTTGCAGGTAACGTGACTGGGGCTGGTTCCTGTTCATTATTGACACAGAGCAAGTACAAAGTTATGAGTTAAAAATCGGTATTTAGACATTTGCGCTTCTGCTTTGTAGTCACTTGTGCAGAGTGCCGATTTAAGGACACACTAAAGACACTAACTGATCCTGTGCCGTCCTGTGTCTCTGTCCACAGCCATCCGGGAGGAGCTGGCCAAGTCAAATACAGCGTAGGATGATGTCCTTGCACATTGACCTTTCACCCCTGACCCCCTCAAGGTCGACTTCAGTTATGACAATATTTGAAAAATGAAAAAGGGAAAAAAAAAAATCAAAGATGGTGATAATAATCCTATTAACGAAGAAGATACATTTGCTAGTGAACGAATGGAGCCAGAAAAACTAGTCTGAAGAACGGCAGTTGTGGCATCAGATAGCAAGTAGTCTCTCCTCTTCTGTAGCCTGGTGACTCCGCCGTTCCAGGGGACTCTTCCAGAGGGCAGGACACAGTCTTAAAGGGAGGGGACTGTAATTATGCAAAGGATGACTTTCTTTGTCAATGACAAGAAAATAAGGATTACATAATCAAATAACAAAATATATACTGTATTTAATCATCACAGTGTGATAAGCAGACCATCTTCATGCTAGGAGTCTGGACGTTTCGCACATACTTGTGAACTTCTGGTGAAAGGCACGTTTAGAGGGTTAGAGCGGATAAACAGGGGAGGTGGAAGGGGGGGTAGAGCTCAAATTTCTTCTGAGCCGTTGAGGAAGACTCTCTGGATGAAGGACAAATGGACTGGGCATGGTCTACTGCTGCAGGACTCTGTAAAGCTTGTCTTCCTGAAATACCCTCTTACCTAAATATGTACATTTACAAAAAAAAGAACCACTGCAAGTTTTCTTCTTGTCTATTCCGATGTTACCCACGGCCATATCAGGTAGCTTAATGGAATCATCTTTGGATCAGCCAGCCTCATTATTTTTGGTTTAGTCTCTCTTTTTTTATAATAAAAAAAAAAGAGGGAAAACCCCCCTTTGGCAATTCCTGGAAATGGATGCTCACATGCCTGAGCCCACAGGGACTGTTTTGGTTTTTCTTTTCTTGTGCGTGTTCGTGTTGCTGCGGGAGTGTCAAGCATAATTGCCTTCCTGACATCCATCTTTTGACATTTTTACCAAATCTCATTCTTCTGTCTTTTGAAGGTGTCAGTCAACATCTGCACACAGCCAGGCTGGATCCGTAGACAGTGCTCCAGAACTGCCATTCAGTTTCTGATCGATTTCGAGGATCTCTTATTTCTGTCACACTTGCCGCATGTCCAGTTTCTGTAAGGTGAAGTTCACATGGTTGCCACGAATCCTACTTGCTGTCGTCGTCAGCTTATGAGCAATAAGTGTCACATTTGTCTTGATTGCCTTTTGTTCATAGGCCTTCTCAGTCCCCTCCACCCCCCCACCCCCCCCCCAAGTTCCATGGAGGCAAGATTGACTAGATCTTTACCTGGTGTCTGGTACAATTTGTAGACTCCCAACGGCTTCATTAACAGTGGTATCCTAAGGGAAGGTGAGGCAGGAGGATATGTATAAAGGGGATATTCTGCATTCATAGCCATACTTAACTGTGGTTTTATAACAGGTTTGTAATCCTGTGGTGACGTTTGTTGGTTTGGGACTTCAGAAGGCTGTGCTGAAATGCGTTTGCTGCCTATTTCTGGGCTAAGAGCCCCACCCAGTCATGGACAGACCATTGATTTCATTCTGAAGAACCTGGTCACCTCTGCATTCGTCCCCTTGAGGAGCTGCTAGTTTTCCCCCCATTTCTCTGTCACATGAAACTGCAGTTGCTTTACTGCAGCTTGTGCCATCAACGAAATATTGTCACTTTTGTAATCACTGTTGGCATTGATGTATACAGTCTCTTTGTTTCCTTCATGCTTTCACTTTCACTTTTTAAATTCTCCAGGAGGAAAACATTTTATTTGAACGAGATTTAAGGTATAAAACTTGTAACAATAGTTTTTGGGGATTTTTCTTTCCTTAGGAACTTAATTGCTTGCTTAAACAGAGTCTGCTTTAGAACATGAAGATGCCTGATGTTGGGGTGAGGTGGGGTCATACATTGATAATTTTAACCATAGTTATGTTTTTATAAAGGAATTCAGATTCATCAGGGAGTTGGTCCCTTCTATTCATTGCCATAACTAATGGCCTTATCCCTCTGAATTGGTCTCGTTCCCCCACCCCCCACAAAGCAAATTAATATTTTGTAAATTTTTGAAGTCTTTGCTCATATCTCCATTGAAAGCAAAGGAGTTGTGGTTCAGTTTTCACTTTTTAAACCCAGTATTTGTCTGGATCAAAGCGTCTGTTTACAGCATTGATTGCACTTCAATAAAATAAAAATTAAAAAAAAAAAATTTAATAAAGCCCATACAGATTCATAGTATACTGCTTGCAAAAAATGGCTTTTGCACAGTGGCAGGGCAAGCTCACCAAAGTTCTTCACTATTTTACCCAAAATGATGCCATTTCCATCTAAGCTTTCTGTGTCTGATGTCCAGAGGAAGAAAGTGATATCAAGTCCTGTTATTTGGAAAGTAGAGTATTTCAATCAAGGTAAAAATGCATCTGTACATGGATAAATCTGTTTGTGATCTTTATGGTTTGTGCCTTGTTCTGAAGTTGCATTTAATATGTTGATTAAAATTACTAGTAACTCTAGAAGTTGTCATAACCTCATACATGTTTTTTTTTTCTATTCTATAGTTATTTTAAGAGATTTGAGATTATTTAGAAGCGGTTATGCAACATTGCCCTCTTCACAGCGTCTGTAATGGAGTTGCGATGTTAGCTACTCATTTGGGGGGAGTCTAAAATCATCTGTGGTGGAATGTCAAAATCATAATGCTGGTTGTGAATTTCTCTCCATGTTCTCGGACTTTCAGACTTGTTAATGGGGCTCAAATGCTTGGCTTTTAGTGCTGGAGAAATTCAACTGAATGTTTCTGAGACTCGTTATTAATCAGTTATCTTCTTATCGTTCATCTTGTACCATACCGTTCTCATTGATTAGAATTTTCTTACATGCTAACATTGTTTTGTTTGAGCGAATGAAATAAAATTGCAATATATAACCACAGTTTTATTGGTGTGTGCACTGTACGTGTAGCTGTTATTTTTATTTTTTTACTTTTAAGAAGTGATCAAAGGAAACCACAATAACAGTCCCAAACGGATAACTGTCCGGCATCATTCCCCATTTCATCGCATTAAAAATGATGTAACGGTATATCGATTTTAGCACAAACCATAGCTAAACCCCACGTTTTGTATCCCACGCTTAATGCGCACAATCTCGGGATGCGAGACGTTTTCTTACTCCGGGGATTAAAGGATAACCTAATTAACAAAATCGTTTTACTACATTTATATAGCAAAAACATGGGCATTTAGGTTTGTTCCAGTGGGGAAGTGTTACCACCCACTGTGAGGAAAATAACACTGTGGTTGAGATCAGCAGTTTTGTTGGAGGAAATGTGTATGAGGAGACATTAATTCACATTGTAACATGGAGTCAATTGCTCCCTGTGTTAAGTGCATTTAAACGGCCGAATAAAATATGTTCCCGGAGGAGCGATGGAGATGCAGGTCTTCAGGAGGCCTATGCCCTCTTCTGGCTTTTTGCACACCGTCACTGAAGGGGTCTCCGAGCGGCGCGCTCTTACAGCTGCGGTTCCCATAACGTGCACAGGAAGCGAGGCGGCGGGGTGCGCGGAGGACAAACACAGGCGCTCTGATTCATCCGATTGTCAAGTTAACCTGCTATTCAAGCATTGTAGGAATAGAAAAAAAAGGTTCCGGCGTGTATTCAATGTTAACGTCGTCCAAGAACCTTGCACTTAGTCATTTTGCGCATTGAGACTAAATGAACATGCATTATCTCTGAACAAACTGAGGCAATCGCCGATGATGTCGACAGGCAGCCCGCGTCCCGGAGCAGAGACTGAAAACTGTTGTAACGTTAGACAGGAAGGAAGAGTGTCTCACTGCATGGTTCACGACTCCAGAGCGTATTATGAGAATTGAAAGCAATCCAATCGGAGGTTTTTTCCCCCGACCCCCCTTGTTCTTTTCCAAAATGGTTTATAATTGCTTGAAGTTGGAGGGTAGTAAATTAGACCTCGCGCCTAGTATACTCCATTACATTACGTACCTCGGGGGAAAGCAATTCTTACAAAGTCATCATCCTGGTTTTCACGTTGCTTTTGGCGGTTATTTGCAACGCATTTAAAAAATACATATTAATATGAACCATTCGGCATTAATTGTATATGTTAAAATATTTTAGCATTTGTTTTATTATAGGAGGTGGTTCACCGCCGCCTCATACATGTACCACTAGGGTAAAGGGTGTGCAGGGTTGCCAACTCCCACGGTTTCAAACTTAGGCTCATGCAAGAAATCTTACAGCAAATCAATATTATTGCATTATAAACCTAAAATTTGCCACATCAGAAGCTTTTGGGTACTTTGCAAACCCTGTAGACTATTTTGAAGGTAATTAAACTGTTAGATACAGGTAAAATGCGTGTGCTTGTTTGTGTAAACTTGTCTTGAACTGGAAAGCTCACCCAAGTTGGCAACTTTGGGTTGGGACCCCATCTCTGCTGTGTGTATGGAGTTTGCTCAAGTCAAGTATTTATGGGCATTAATTTTGAATGTTTCATTTCGAGAATTGATTCTAGCGTTAAAATCGCTATTTTTTTTTAAAAAAAAACCTGGTCATTTAAACCTTTGTATTATTATAAAGAGTAGGTCATGAACTACTACCACACAGAACCTCCCATAAGAGGGGAGGAAGCGCTCTTCTCCGGGTAAATTTTACTGTTAAATTTGGGCCAGCACCGAATAACGGGACTGGCACCTGCGTTACCAGCCTCGATACTGGATGAAATGGGATCGAAAAGAAAATCAGTAATATCACACCGTGTTATGGATTGCCATCCCATCGAATTCATTGTTTCGTGTTTGACAAACTTCGGAGAAAACTTCTATATTAATTGTGTAGAGGAAACACGTATGTATCATTAAGTCCTATATATCGTACGTACATTAAAATATACAAGTTTGTACTGAAAGTAGCATGCATTTAGCTATTTAATGGAACTGGGACATAAATAATAGACGACAATCAGCGCTGAACAGCAGTTGTGTAATGAGCAGGTGCCCTGCAATTTAAGTAACAATTAGATAGTAAACAATTTTTATATTCAAGCGTTTCAAAATGTTTACCTTTCGATTTTCATCCAATAACAGAAACGCATGCACAAATGTGTATAATGCTATTAAAAATATTTTATATTTTAATTGCTATTTATATTTTAATTGCTATCCAAGCTTAGCGGCAAAGTGTCGTGTACTTTAACCCGTATTTTCACTCTTGCTTCAAAAAAGATTCCAGTAAAATCCGGAAGCACACGAACCAGAAGTTAAATCCATAACGTTGCCCTTCTCGTACCATCACACCGTGATGTCAGTGAAATTACCGACGTATCGAAAATGAACTAGCTCTTCACTTACGGTAGCTCAGCACTAGCTAATTTAGCAAGCTGAATAATCCAGGTAATTTAGTAAGAATAAATATTTCAGTAATTGTTTTCGTGCATCTAAATGATTTGTTTAACATTTAATTCAGTAAAATATCAGCTAACGAACAACAACAGTTATCAATTTGTAGTAAAGGTGCCTGATCGTGGAAAAAAAAAGCTTGGTTTCAGATCGCTTTTCGGTAGGCTCAAAAGCTGTCAAACTTCAGGCGCCATTTTGTTTCAGTGCATGAACTGACATCATAAATAAAGAACAAGGACCTACCGGTTTTGGACGGGGCTACCAGCCAATCATAACTAACGTTAGTGTCTTCCTTAGCGAATCAGAAAATTAAATAATTTAAAAACAAAATACTCTCAGCCAATCACCAAACTTCGCGCCACTGTAGCCATTAACGTTTGGGGATCTGGAAGACGCGAGAGGGAGGAACTTGTGCAGTATTTAAAATTAATTTTATATTCATATTTAGAGAGGTGCTCTGTTATTTTGTTTCGGAACAGTTTTCTTCACACATTTTGTTAAAGGTAAGTATAACTTTATTTCTAATGTGTATTGGCAAAAATGGGCACACAAAAAGCTTTGTCGTGACCCTTTTTGTAGTCCGATATCTTAACCAGCTAACTTTAGCGGGGAATTATTGGTTATTGATTATCAATTTTTGTCCGCTGCACTGAAGTTATATGTTTAGTGCTTGTCATAATTTGTGGATTAAATTCGCTTAGTTATATTGTTCCAGGTCATGTAACTGCTGTGAATCTTTAAATCCCGTTTGGATGGTAGTCTGTTGTTTAACTTGAACCTGTGTGTTTCTTTTTGCACATTCACAAATTTTGATTTACGCTACCTATGATGATACTTGTACGCTGTATTACATTAACCTATAGGACCTTTTTATATGCCGGATAGGTTATTGTGTCCTTGAAACCGGACTTTGTCTTACGACCCCGTAATTACCGTTTTGCAAGGTGCTCTAACCTAAACAGTGACATTTTAAAAAGCAGCTGCTGGTTTTGATGGAGTTTTTTTTGCCCAGCATCTCCCACGGCAGCTATTTCATGTACTTTTTCGTTCACACGCGGTTTTGCTTTTTGCCACTTAACACAATTTTGAATATATGACGTTTTCCCTCCATCCCGCTGTCAGCCGGTATTGTCATTAAAGGAGCAGCATGGCCATCGTGCACAGCCGCGCTTTAGTGCCATCTCCATGGGTTACTTTTTATTTTGTGAAACGCCGATTAAGATTATAATTTGGGCAACGCGCGTCAGATGTGTGTTTTAATTATAATCCCAATCGGGTGTTCTGTTACTTTACTAATGGAAATTATAGTGAGAACCACGGTCATGGGTTGTTAAAACTAACCAGCCAACTTACAGAGATGATAATAAGCGGAATATAGTGCGACCCACCAGCGGAAAGGCACCATTTTCAAACGACTTCGGCTAACAGAAAAAAGCCGAAGTGAACCGCGTAGGTATAAAAGTCAATAAACTTGCACAACGCTACAAATCCACGTTTAAAAGCCTTTCACAGATTTTTAAGACCTGGTAGAATTTAATCAAAGCATTTTGGCTGAGCGTCTAATTTCATTTTCAGTGTTTTGTCGGCAGTGGGCGGTTATCCCAGGCCGGACGCTTTCGCTTTGTCGTAGTTACGCACTTAGTATTTATCAGTAGGGGGGACCGGGCTGATCCGCTTAAGCGTGGACTGGCGCTTTGGTATATCTTTGAATATAACTAGGATCCATGCTCCAGATCGCATTTCCCGATCGTTTGACATTTGTAGCTAGATGAAATTGGCCTGAAAAAGACAGCGCTGCGTTGGATATACCCGGCCCGCTCACTAATGCAAAAAAAAAAAACGGTTCCAGTTCGACGAGCAGGTGTAAAGTGTGAGATCTGAGCTGTCCTGAATATGGATAGTGGTACGGATAGATCACGAACAATTACATTTTGACCGTTTTCGAAATTGCAAGGACCGATAGTGACGTTTTGAAGGAAGAGTGGTCGTGTGCGTCGATGAGGTGCAAACAAAGGGACATGAGCGAGTCGTGGAAATGTTAGCGCCCCACCCTTCTCCGCTCGGCATCCTTTAGTAACTAGAGGCTTCCCTTTTCCCCAGCTGGGGTCGCATGCGCCCCTGACCTGTGCGGAGTTTGGCTTCGACATTCTCTGTTTACGTAGGAGATGTTTTCTTTTGTTGAAGTTTGAGATTTTTATGTAGAATTCTTTCATTTTTTTCACCCTCCTACGCCTAACGACTGGAAGGACGTTGTTTTTTTGTGTGGTGTCCTCCATGGAATTAAAAATTACTTAGTTTTCTATCAGATTCCGTTCAACTTTTGCTAGATTTGTTTGAATGTGATTACATTTGTTTTAAAAACGTGTCTGTGATTATAATTTCTCTCTTAGCCAGATGCCTTTCCATGTTTCCTCAATGTTCATATTGTTGCCCTTCTGGTCATTGAATTATTTTGTTCTTGATTTGATGAAAGATGTTGAGCTGCGTTTGCTCACCTTCATTTGCACTTGAGCACTCATTAGAAGCTCAGTCTAGCTGCACACGATTAGTCTCTACTCATTGAGGTATGTCTGTGATGTGATATTTGCTGACACGTTGCTTTGAACAAAAGTGTATGCTGAAATAAATGTAAAACATTACACAGTAAATTTGACTGTATTTGTGGGTTTTCTGGGTTATGAATCAGTTTGAACAGCCCCTGTTTGCACATATATTTGAATGGATATATAGGGGCAGTCATGCCTTGACATGTAGCATGCATTGAGAGTGTGTAGGTGTTAATCGTATCTGTGCACTGCTGGAATGCAGTGTATAGAACACTATTGAAAGAGTAACAAAGAGGGGTATTTTGGTAGTTTTTTTAAAAAGCTGGGTGAAATGGAATAGCTTACCAGCAACAGAGATGCCAGCATTTCTGTGAAAAGTAGTCCCCCCCCCATTCCTGCTGATTTGTGAAGCTTCATTGTGTCTGATGTTGGGTGCTTCTGACCTCGTTGTGCCCTTAATCTATGGGGCCAGGTGTGGTCCGTATATATAAAATGTGTGGATAATATTAGCATTTGTACATTGCAACATGTCAGTCTGAAAATGCTCTGTGCAAAAAATTCTTTTTAAAATAAAGTTTTCCATAATACATCTTTGAAGGAAATGAGATTTTAAGATCAGATAATATTGTCATGGGTGCTTTTTTGTTTTTTCATATTGACATAATTGCCAGGCAGAATGGTAATGCTTGTCATTAGCTAGTTTACATGCTCCTTTTGCGTAGGAACTACTTTTCATGATCATGTTAAAAACACCTCTTCGTAAATAGGTTAGGCTAAATGTACGGTGCAAAACTGTGAGGACCTCATGCTAATTTAAACAAAAAAGGTTACTAATGGTTGTAATTTGGTCCATACACATCAGTCTGAAAGTATTGTTACTTTCAATGGCAAGGTTTCTTTTGGCAAGGTGGGGCGGGGTTGGCTTGTATCATTGTGTAACAGACTAAAGCAACCATATGATTGTTTGGTCTAAATTTCTGCTGAAGTGGGTATTGCATGAACATATATCCTCCATTAACAGTGTCTGTGTATTTTTCTGTTGTCTGTGGTTGCTTTTCCCTTTAGATAAATGAGAATGCCAAGTAACAGGTTTCAGAAGGGGGAGATGGTGATGGGTCGCTGGCCAGGCAGCAGCCTTTACTATGAGGTGAAGGTGTTGAGCTATGATACTGATACACAGCTCTACACAGTTATATACAAGGACGGCACAGAACTGGAACTAAAGGGAGCTGACATGAAGGTGAGCTCACTTTATGCAGTGCTTTGCCTAGCGAATAGGGGGGGTCCCATTTTATTCAGACAAATGCAGGTGCCACACCTTTTAATGTTTTCTGTTTTGTTCTTGTAACTTTTAGTGAGAGATATGAGTCTTTGTAACAAGTCATGAGTTTTTTTTGAATGGTTTTGTGATGTAATCTTTTGTTGTTTTTTTTTTTTCTTTCTTGATTGTAAAATTGGTGTTATACATGCTGATCTCAATCTGGTTTTGAGCAGCGAGCTACTGGGTTTCGCCAGAGCGGAGGCCGCTCTCGCTCCCGTTCTCGTTCCCCGTCTCGGCGCCGCAGCCGCTCACGGTCCCCAGCCCGCATCACCCGTCGCTCCACATCCCGGACCAAGGAGACACCCAAGGAGCCCAAGATAAAGGATGTACTGGAGGTCAGAGTTTCACCTTTGGTAAGGTCACATCTGAACTTCAAAAATACTTTGATTAGGCAGATTTTCTGATTGGATGCGACATAAGAACATACTTAAAAAAATCTGAGATGCATAGTTCACAGAAGCGCTAACGTAGAAAGGTGACATCAGCCTTAAATTAATATTTTAATTACTATTAAAATGCAAAACACATTTATGTATAAAAATATTGATTATTATTATTATTATTATTATTATTATTTTCCCTTTGGGATAAATAAAGTATTTTTGAATTGAACTGGGATTTTAGTTCCTTCACCCTTCACTTTCTTAGCTCGATTTTCGGAGGGAAGTTAATGTTGTAGTTTTTATGAATAGTCTGAAAATTTCCCTTCTTCGGAACAGCAAAGGTAGACTGACAGATGAGGCAAATACACTTCGAATATTACATTGTAAAAAAAAGTCGTCCTCTCATTCCATATGGAAGTCGTAGGTTTTTGATTTCTTACTTGGTCCGGCTCCCCCATTCATTTTTATATCCTTTCATAAGTTTAGTAGAAATAAATTGGAGGCTAACTAGGCGACTCGGTAGCTTTCTAGAGTTTTGCAGCAGCTGGTGTGGTTGAACGCATCATCCATCCTCTATTTTTTTTTTATGCCATACGATCTACCCAGACTTCTTGTAGATCTACAGTAGATCGACCAGTAGATCACTATCAACGCATTGGGTACCCCTTCCTTACACCAAGCAAACACATTTATTTAACCATTAGCTGTGATCCTTACAGCTCACTATGTTGTTTTTGTGCAGTATACATAAATGTATATGTAATGGGTTTTGGAAATATAGGTTACACATCTGATAATGGCTGTGCGTATTATTGGAAATGTATAGTTCTTATTTGGTTGGCCTGTGCTGTTCAATTCCAGTTGAATTAAATTTTAAAAGCAAATAATGCTATTACAGGCCAAGCCAGTGGAGAACAACAGCAACAACAAACACGATAAGGAGGTCAATGACACTTCCAGCAGAGTCAGCGAGGTGAAGGAGTCACTAAATCTCCATGGATATTGTTTGTAACAGTTTCTGCATTTCGAAAAAGGCATATGCAAAATTCAAGAGTATGCAGAACTGCGAAAAATTACTGCTTTTTTGTCCTAAATTCTGTCCTCAGAAGGCAGAGGCTGTTCTAGAAAAGAACCGAGTGGGGACTCGTTACAACCTCCGTCCAAGGAAGGAAGATCCCATGGATCAGCTGATTGAGGATTTGCAGAAAATAGTGGATGAGCCACTCGTCAAGCCAGAGAAGCAGACGGTGGGAAAGACGACAGAGCTAGATTTCGGTGGAAAGCTTGGTAAAATGTTTACCTACTGGCAGACAGACTGTAATTCCAAGGTTTTAAAATTTGCTAGTGTCTCTGATCGTCCCCAGTCATCATGACCGGCATTTCCTCACAGGGGCAGCCTTCATGATCCTCTTCCTCCCGACTATGACCTTTGTCCTTCTGCTGATGTGTCAGCAGAAGGATCCCAACCTGCTTTACTTCCCCCCCGTGCTGCCAGAGCTGAACACCCTGTGGGATGCTGGGGTGTTTGGCATTGTGGCGCTCTGGTTCCTCTTTCAGGCACTCCTTTACATGCTGCCGATTGGGAAGGTAAGCACAGTGTGGCACACCCAACCAGCTAACTAGCCTTCTAAATAAGGGAGCCACGGTTCACATGTTTATTCATGTTTATTCTAATTAATCATGCTAGCATGCTTTCCAGTCTTATGAAATTAAGCCCTGGAGCCAAACATTTTAGGTTAGGTTTGTGTGTCTCGTGTGTTGTTGCACTGCCTTTATTTGCACTGTGTGCTCATTCCCTTGTTCTGCACTGTCCAGTTATTTGCACACGTTTGTGTGAGTGCATGTGCGTGTCAATCATATAAGCCCCTTTTATCATTGTTATGCTGTGGACCTAGGGAATTGTGATCTTCTGTCCCTTTAAACCACTTTCATGATAGTATGACAATAAAGATTTACTCAACTTGACCCTTGGCACTCTTTCTTTCCTCAAGGTTGTAGAGGGATTGCCTCTGGCAACTGGGAAAAGGTTAAAATACAGGATTAATGGTAAGATTCTTTCCACATGGCTTCATTAACCCAGGCCATTTATGCTGGGGTACATTAACTTCTATTGAGGAGTTTTGATGAGTTTTGTGATCAGGCAGTCATATGTGTTTTCATTGTACTCCCTCCACTTTTATTTCAGGCTTTTATGCAGTTATCCTTAGTGCAGCAGCCTTGGGAGTGGCTTATTACCAGGACGTGGATCTCGGCTACATCCACGACCACTTCATGCAGTTCGCTGTCTCCTCCATGATCCTCTCCTCTGTGCTCAGCGTGTACCTCTATGTACGCTCCTGCTGGGCTCGTGAGGATGAACTCGCCCCTGGAGGAAATTCCGGTAAACTACTTGACGCTGGCTGAAGTTAATGTTGCCCAAAACCCACTAATCGATTGCACGCTGTGCCTGTATGTCACCGCAGAGCCTGTGAGATAATTTAATTTTGCCATTTCTTCCTAGGTAACGTGATTTATGATTTCTACATCGGACATGAGCTTAATCCGCGGATTAAGAGCTTCGACCTCAAGTACTTCTGTGAATTGCGACCAGGTTTAATAGGTTGGGTAGGTATTGTTTAAAATTCATCTTCAGTTTTTATTTAGGATGGGATCAGCTCATGGGGATTCCCAGACTATTTTGTTAATTTTCTTTTATGTAGGAAGTATGCTCTAGTGCTTAAAAGTATAGATCCTGAATATAGTTTACTAAAACATTTGTTTTGATGAGCATTTAATATCAGCCTGTGTTATATAAAATACAGCTAGGTATGTTGAGTTGGTATTATAGATTATATACCAAAGAAATATTTGTAAACAAGCATCTGACTTATTTTTTTCCCACAGATTGTGATCAACTTTTCCATGTTGCTTGCTGAAATGAAGTTTCAGAAACTCGATACCCCATCACCGGCCATGATGCTGGTGAATGGCTTTCAACTTTTGTACGTCGCGGATGCTCTCTGGCACGAGGTATGAGGGATGTCCAGTGTGATGATATTGAGTCCCATGCATATTTCATCCTTGTGGTTAATGTCCCACCCTCTGCCATCTCGTCTGTCTTCCATTCTTTGTACAGGAAGCCATTCTGACCACCATGGACGTTGTTCATGATGGGTTTGGGTTCATGCTAGCATTTGGAGACTTGGTTTGGGTACCATTCACCTACACCCTGCAAGCGTTTTACCTGGTGAAGCACCCAAACGCTCTCTCATGGCCATGGGTCATGGTCATTGTCGCCATCAAGCGTAAGTGGTGCCTTGGTTGTTGACTCTGGGTTTCAGAGGCTCTGCTGGAAAATGGCTGGCTGATCTTGGTTGGGAAGTGCATATCTTAGTGCTGCATTTACAACAATGGGCCCTTTATCATTTGCTGTTTTCTCTTAAAACAGTAATTGGATATAGTGTGTTTCGCAAAGCAAACTCGGAGAAGAATGCTTTCAGAAGGAACCCCAATGATCCCAAGTTTTCTCGTAAGTGTGACATTGATTCATCTGTGTTTGTTTGCTGACAACAGATGATTTCGTCTCTAACTATTGTGTCCTTGCTTCCTAGACGTGCAAAAGATATCCACTGCGACAGGAAAGAATCTCCTTGTGTCGGGCCTGTGGGGCTTGGTCCGTCACCCAAACTACCTGGGTGACATCATCATGGCTTTGGCATGGTCGCTCCCCTGCGGTGAGTGCTAGCTGTTCTTCAGTGTGTTCACACAATGGTCGTTATGGGGCTACATCTTCACTTCGAGTAACAAGTCATTTTTCACAAGAAAGAAAGAAGTTTAAACCTATGAAGTTTAACATTGATGCAAAAATATGATTGTTCTGGCAGTTGTACATCAGAAGACATACCCAAAATGTGTATACTACAAATCACCACAAAGTAAATTAGACACAAAGTGGAACCAGGAACATGAGCAATTTGCCATGTTATATGTGTTCTGATGTATATTAAGTAAAATTCAGATTCCAGTAATGGTGTATAATTGAAATTGAACAAGAACTATAATGTTTTCTTACATGCTGACTTGTTTCTATAGGATTCACCCACATTTTACCCTACTTCTACGTGATTTACTTCATCTGTTTGCTGATTCACCGTGAGAGACGGGACGAAAAGCAATGCAGGAAAAAGTATGGATCAGCATGGGACGAATATTGCCAACAAGTTCGGTACCGCATCATTCCTGCTGTATATTGAGGCTAGGGGTACCCCAGCATGCACTATCGGCTTAACTTTTCATTTGAAATTTTACATAAGAAAAATTCTAATTGTTTTTAATTTAATGAGGAAAAACTGAAGGAGATGAATAGGACTATTTTTAGCGTGAATTTTCAGTGAAGTCTGATGTTGGGAGGGGAAAAAATTGGTATAGTTTTTATTGGTATAGTTTGGATTTTTTGCCTTTTGCACAAAAGTTTACAAATTTTGTGGGGCACCCACGACACCAGCAAATCCACATGATGTATATTTATGTACATACATTTTCGAGAAGTTTAGCAACATCACATAAGTCTTTTTTTTTCTAAATTCCAAAAAGTGTTTTTTGCTTGGCTTTAAGTGTTCTTGTAAATATACCTAATGGTATATTGCTTGTGTAAATTATATTTTACGAGAGAAATGCTTTTTTTGTACAGAATAGTAGGAATTCTCAGGACCATTAATTTGTGAAGGAAAACGAAGGTTTGTCTTGTGTATATTTTTATAGAGATGTAATTTTAAAAGGACATGAATAATTTAAATTAATTGGCATTAAATGCACTGTGGAATAAACCCCTACCCCTGTCCACACCAATTTGACTCTGCTGCCCCCAGTTTGCTACAGTGTTGCTACAGACAAAGTCTTCAGGGTTTACTAATAGACAGCCTGTTTCTGTCATATTTCACATTTACCAGGGGAGTTCACTGGCCAATCCTTAAGTCACCTCAAGTCACTTTAAATATACTGGCATTTTTTATTTGGTTCTCTAAAAATTTTCACACTTTTTAAAATAACTTTGATTTATAAAGGTAGCATTTAAAAAAAAGATGGATACTGTTATAATACGCAATGACGTATACCCAAGTTTTTCTTTTAAACCCTTTGGTATTTTCTTACTTGCCAAATTGTATTTAATGCCACTTTAGGGGCAAAATTTAGCAGTACTTAGATGATGGGATGTCATGTGACTGACTGTACCGTGCACGCCTTTCCATCATGTGACTTATTCATAACTAGCTTTAGGCAATCTTATCCATAACCGTAGGTAATGTTGCATGTAATTTCAGTTTCTCTTTTTAAGCCTGAATTGTCACTGTAGCCTTTGGCACTTACAACTAGACCAGTCTGTGTATAAAACTGGATCTTGTGTGTTCAGTGGAGATTCTATTTGTTTGTTTCTTGTTTATAAGATACTTGGAATCATTAAACTTACTTTTTTAAATATGTGTTCAGTAGTTTTTATTACAAGCCTTCTAAGCCTAGAACTGGAACAGACTCCTAAATGGCAGTAACACACCAACATACAATGATTCTCGGCATTTGTTATTAAGTATTCATATGTAGTTGGATTTAGCTCCAAAATTAAAACAGAGATCTAAATGAATTACTTTTCCTTTCTATGCTACAAATATATTCTGTTCAGGGGGCGATATGGTGGTGCAGTGGTTAACACTGTTGCCTCACACCTCTGGGACCCGGGTTCGAGTCTCCGACTGGGTTACATGTGTGTGGAGTTTGCATGTTCTCCCCATGTCGTTATGGGGTTTCCTCCGGGTACTCCGGTTTCCCCCCAC
>JAODJX010000006.1:55811-69062 GCA_026776945.1 Isichthys henryi
GCTGGCCCCCCATCCTGGGTTGTTCCCTGCCTCGTGCCCATTGCTTCCGGGATAGGCTCCGGACCCCCTGTGACCCAATAGGATAAGCTGTTTGGAAAATGGATGGATGGATATGAACAAAGAGGACTGTAAGTCCAGATTGTGTTCATTGGTCTCCCGTTTCCTGTCTGCAACATAATTTTTTTTTTCCTGCATGCCAATTCTGCCTAGTACAACTTCTGCCCGCTACTCCCGCCGTGCAGCAGCATAGCATGCATACTCCCAGCATCCTAGTTCTTTGTACTTGCCTATACCCTTAAAATGATTTTGAATAATGACTTACGAACATTTCAAGTTACGAGCGGCTGTTTAGAACACATCTCGTTTGTAAGTAGAGGAGCGTCTGTACATTTAAAAATTGTGCTTGGTTTGTATTTTTTACTGCTAAAAACCTCCACGTACAAAGAATGATTTAGTATTAAGTCTACACGCGAATACTTAAATATTCCCAACATACAGTAGTTGCGTATCTAAGAATGGTTTTTTAGAGAACTATCAAATAAACGCAACCTGTACACACACTGTGAAACACTATTGATATCACGCTTTGTAGCAGATATTTGCCTCCTGGAAGTTCCTTATGTGCTTGGGAGAGGTAGAGTTGCCTTAAATGTTTGTCTTCTACTAAAATTACCTAGGAATATCAGTTCTAAATCTGGGAATGCTTTTTCTTCAATTCTTGCGAGTATGGTATTGGTTAAATGTAACAAGATATTGTATTACAGTAAAATGTCTGACGACATCATACAAGTACTATAACAGTCAAATGCACCAGTTCACAATTTAATGAAATAAGCTATTTGGCAAGTCAGTCCCACTGGACCTTAAGTAGCTTACCATTACCTCGCCAGTGTTATAGACCTGTCTTGTATGGTATTGGGAATTATGTATCAAAGCTGGGGCTCTACTGCTGCAGGACAACCTCGAGGAATATGACCTTCAGCAGGGCGATACGAAGTAAGAAATACTGTGTAACAGGGTCCTATAATCTAACTCACTGAAGTCACCATATACTTGGAACAGAGTTCTGTACTCAAGACAAACTGCTTCATTTTTCATCTGCTAAGGAGGAACCCCCACATCTCTCATTTGATGGAACTTGTGAGATGTTATACTGGTGTACAGTCAACCACCAGCACCTTTTTATAGCTTTAATACAATGTAATAAATCAGTAAAGAATTTTTCTATATGACGGTAATGAGCATCTGGAAAGGAGTTTTTGAGAATAATTTTGTCATGGGCATCTTTCTGGTTAGTGGATAGTAACTGAAAATTTACCTGTACAGTTCACAGGATGTTACTTTCAAGTCAACCAATTATTCAGTAAACTGCTGCTCACAGAACATCCCCCCCAATTTAAGGTGTGCAATCTAATATAGTGTCAAAATAAAATTACTAACTTAAATAAAATGCAGAAGAGTAATATTTCTCCAGCCTTTTTCTTTAAAAGTCACTGTGTTTTACAGGAAAGAAGTGAAACAAACACAAATGAAACCATATCTTGGCACCAAACTCGCCCCAAACTTCACTATCTGCTCCAAAAAATGTGTTTCTAGTTAATTACCACCAGGTGTCACTAGTTAGCTGTAACTCAGGAATGTACAAAGGAATAAAGAGAATGCGCAGACAAGTGAAACGCTCACTGGTTGTTATAAGAAACATTATAAGACCAACAAACTTACAAGAGACTGTTGCTGGCTGGATTGAATCCAGAACCCTTTACGTTCGCCATCATTGATTGGCTGCCTCAGAAAGGTGTCCAAAATCTTTTAAGGAGCTTCGTATAAGACAGCAGGTTCTGCCTTTTAAAGAAACAACACTATCTCTAGAGTTATGACCCAGATGTGAGTTCTGCCAGTGTGCCACACAAGATGCAATGTGGGCCCAGGCGTGTGGAGGTACACTGTTACCGCAACGTCGCATCAGTACTCCGTCAATGAGAGAATGCGCCATTAAACGCTTTAGCATCCGCATGGCGGGAGGCTGTGGATTATGCAGTCATATCATTGAAGTGAGCATCATTAGAGGCCCAACAGCTGTCTGCCAAAACCAAGCATGCTACCCCCCGCCATCAGATCCCCCCAGCCGACAATGAGCCCCTTCAGATCGAAAACAGCACACGGCAATGAATGCATCTGGGAAATTATTACTTGGGGTTTTCAAATCACTTTACTTGCCCTGCTGAATGTGTTTTTGGTAAATGGATGCTTCCAAAGTGAACATATTAACATCAGAAGAATATGCCAACTCCTGAAACACAGCCTCAGAGAGCAGACTTGGACCCCCCCGGCTCTGGAACTCTGTGCATGCAGTGCTACCCCCCGAGTCACAGTGTTACTCTACTAATTTCAGTACCATATAAAATACAGCATTTTAAAATTGGATTTAACACATTGAAGCATCAATCTGGACAAACTAAATGTCACATATGCTTGTATGATTTTCCAAAGGAAGAAAATGAAACCTCTGGGTTTATTAGGGATCAATGGCATAATCACAGTTCTTCAGAGTCTGGATAGGAAACACATCTTTTGAAAGTCCAGATGGCACCTGGATCGTGGTGCTATTGACCAGAGTATTAGGCTCTTTTATGTTCATCACATGGTAGCATGTTGTGAAAGCCAGAATCCTTTCATTGTTATTGTTGATGGTACAGCTGCCAGTTGCTCTGTCCACACGACCTCTCGCTTGTCTGTCTCCTGAGGACACCAGTCTTGTCGTGGCCCTGGTATGACACATCACAAAGACGCTGCATTCCCTAGGTGTGCCCGCCCTTTGGCTGGCCATACTGATTCATTCACTCTCACAAGGGGCTGCAAAAAGCTGAACGGGCTGTGTGAGGAACTGCCTGTTTTCTGTAACACTTCTAACAGCTTGTGAGTGAATTTCTGTATTTCCGAGTTCCTCAAGAAACTGAAGTGAACCCGCAAATATCACCCACCTTCAAGGTAAGAGAAGATCATTTAATAACTGCTAATTTCTTTCTTTGGAATTCTTTAGAAATGAAGAAAATTAGGTGAAAAGCTTAAAACACAGAATTTCTCTGGTACAAATATATATAATGCTATGGAAAATGAGAGTGTAAATGAGTCTTTGCAGACCTGTGAACTGCACAGTATATGGTTATCGACTGAACTGCAAATGATCAATCCAGGAATGCAGGATGCGTCTCACGGCTGGCAGTGCCACGCAGTTTGCCCGCTGGCTGGCACTCTGCACACTCGGGCTGCTGGGCTCCTGCGACGGGTGTCCCGTTGCGTGTCAATGCACCCGCAAAACCAGCGCCAAGCGGTCGGTGGTCAGCTGCCATAAGATGGGTCTGACCACATTCCCCACTCGCCTGCCCCGGGACACATGGATCATTAAAATGGGTGAGTGGGTCAATAGTGGCTCATCGCACTGTAGGATGGATGAGAGGACAGTGATTAAGGGTCTCTTGCCCTTTTGCTTCCTAGGAAGAGCATTTGGTGCTGCTCCTTAGCAAAGATCTTAACTTGATCAGCTTCTGTAGAATATAGACAGCAAGCTGTGCCTTTTGATTTGGATGAAAAGGTCTGCAAATAAACCAAATAAAATATTATTTCATACCAATATTGGTTCTATGGAAAATATGGTAACACTTATTCATTTTACTCCTGCATCTGTGCAGTCAAAATCCTTCCCCACACCAACAGTGTTTGTTAATTATTTCTGCCTGCTGCATAGTAGAATGAGTGCAATCCATTAGTGATTTGCCTTATTTGCTTTGCCAAACACATTTTCTTGTTTTTTCTTTGTCTCAAAGGTGAAAATATTTTACAAGATCTCCCAGCAAATGTCTTGAAACCATTTCCAAAGATCGAAAGCATCAATTTGGAGCGCAACTCCATCAAATTGATTCATCCCCAAGCCTTCACTGGAGGCAGGAAGCTGATATTGCTTAACCTATATGGGAATAAAATCAACAAACTTCCCAAGAAGGGTTTCCAGGACCTCATGAATCTACGCTTCCTGATGCTTGGGAAGAACCAAATTTCCACCATCAGACCAGAAATGTTTTCAGGCATGAGGAACCTGTCAGACCTGGACATGCCGGCAAATGCCCTCACAGCCCTGCCGGCCAATGGCTTCAAGCCCCTTGTGACCCTCAAAGTTCTGGACCTCGCCCTGAACCAGATACACAAGCTGTCACCCAAGTCGTTCGTTGGCCTACAGAAGCTGCTCTTCTTGAACCTGGACAGTAACCGCCTGAAGACCATCCCTCATGGGGTTTTCCAGCCTCTGGAGGCACTGCAGACACTGGTGCTAGATAACAACTTGCTACGTACCATGAGTGTCTCTGCACTGGACGGCTTGTCCACCCTGAAGGAGCTGTACCTGAGGAACAATGAGATTGAGATGCTACCGGGCAGCCTGTTCAGACACACCCCACAGCTCACCCAGCTGGCCTTGAGTGGGAATCGGCTGGTGGCTTTGGATGGCTCATTGCTGGCCGAACTGCCAGGTAAGAGCTGGTTCCAGCTAGCTTATGCAGCCTTGTTTATCCAGCTCCTTTAAAACAAAAAACAGATGCTGTTACACTTATACACTCTACAAATCAATACAATTTATTTACTGGCATAATATGAGTATTTGGTGCAAGCCTACAGTAGTATACAGTAGCTCATTTTGGTTCTTCTTGGTTAAATACATCCAGATCCACATCCACTGTAGTGAGTTAGTAGCTTTGAGCTTTATAGCAGTTCGTAGAGAAACCTGGTGCATCGATTCCAATTCCAGTTCGCTGGTGTGGATTGTGGCTCACGGCCTTGGATTCTGCGTTTCTCTCCGCAGAGCTCAGAGAGGTAAACCTGCATGACAACCCGTGGCAGTGTGACTGTGGCATCGCACCCTTGGTTCACTGGATCTTGCGGGGCCGCGCTGGCGGGTCGCCAACGGAGGCTCCAAAATGTGCAGCCCCTGCGGCTCTCAGGGGCCGGGCCCTTAGCAGACTGCCTGCAGATACCCTGAAGTGCAGGGCTTGAGGTGGGTGGGGGTGGCAGGTGCAGTTGCAGCAAGGATGAGTGAACGTGGGGTGAGAGTATGGGGGGGGGGGCTAGCATGCTGGATGTCCATGTTATTTCAACGCTTACGCTTTAGGGATATGAATATTAGTTATTAATATTAGTAATTAATACATGCACATCTACGGCACAGGATCATAGAGTTAAATAGCTGCACATGATACACAAAAAATTTACCCCTCCCATGCTTGCTTGCTTTCTCTCTCTCTCTCATGCACGCACAGACACATACACAAACACACACACACTCTTCCAGAATCAAAACCTAGTGTGTTGCAACTAAGCAATGACCCTGAAAAGAATAATACATGCATGCCTGTAATGACCGCTAATTACGGACAACAGACAGATCCCACTTCATTTATAACCAGAACCAAGTGTAAACTTTTAGCCTGCACAGTGCTCCAGTAAAAATTAAATTTAATTAAAATAAAATAAAATGAAGGCGTGCTCCACGTCTGCCGGCTGAAACAATAACACCCTACAAGTCCTCAAAAGACAATAGCAGCCGTGACACTATCACCGGTGCCCTGTCACACAATAATGGTCAGAACTTCCTCCTGGCGGCTTTAAACCTTTCACTATGGAGGCACCCAAAACCCTTACCGCAGTAACTCTCCCGCTGAAGTCAGGCTACACTGTGATGCAGCATTATATTCAGCTCCACACGCTATAAACCCACCTTGCATACCTGTCATATGCAGCTCGGTTGCTACACATCTTATTTTGCAAGTGTTGATGCAAAATTGCAGCCAAATAATTCTGTCAAATAAATTTTAATTGCAGACATTGTACATTGGTCAAAATCACTTGTAAAGGAGAGTAAATGGGAACGACAGTATGCCTGTTCCTGCTGAAAAGTTAAACTTTTATGCTTTTTAAAAAGAGTCAATTGTAATGCAAATATTTTAGTCAGAAGCACCATAACATTGGTCCTGCATGGAGAACTTGCAGATCAGCTGTTATTACCCACATGCAAAGCATTTATTTAATAAAAACAAGAAATGCATTAATAATAACTTCCTTGAATCTCTTATGCTGAAGTTGTTTTGACAGAGTGTCCTGCTGTTCGGGCCCCTGTTGGGGAGAAAATCAGAGAGCAGGAAGTGGAAAAGAAACATTTTCATATTTTTATAGTTGAATGATGAAATAGCTTATTGCTTGAAAGGTGTAGTGAATGTCATTTGCTACAAAGCTTTAGCAGTGGTTAAGTGCCATGGGGACAGACAAATCGACACATTAAACAGAGATAAATACCGTGTTTTTATTGACAGTCCAACAGTCTGAAAGGCAGACCCACTCTCTGCAGCAGGATGTTAAATATGTAATATGAACAAGTTTCGAGATCACTGCAGTTCTGGGCAGAAAGTAGGTTAAGACTCTTCATCTCATCCTTAACTGTCGGTTTGCTTCCAAAAAGGAAGAATTCCTCACTGAATTGCTACCAGCTGAATGATCGTCAACAGGACTCATCACTCAATATCCAAATTCCATGCTGGGTCCTGAATCAACCCCAGGCTTGTGATATATATTTATATATATTATCCCTATGATTCATCCCTATGCAAGGCAGCAATAGTGTTTACGGGTGATTCTCTTTTAATGACAAAAAACAAATCTTAGCCGTATTCTCCTAAGCAGAGTGAGATGTTAAGTTGTTTCCTCAATATAAGAACAAATGGAGTGGAGAGGGGTTGTCACAGGACAGCTCATTGAAAAGACAAGAGTCACTTTGAATACGCAATAACAGAAGGTTCTGTACTTTCGTACAAGAAAAAAAAATAACTATGTGAGAATATTTCCATAAAAAACAACAACAATATGTCACAGTTTCCCGCCTGGCTTGTTTCCGAGGGAAAAAATTTAGTTGTTTACCTTCTGTTGCTCGTTATAAAGCGAACAAACTTGGAGCAGAAGTAAGCAAGTTCTCAGTTCCCAAAAGGCTCCAGGGCCTGGAACTCCTGCCACTCCAGAAGAGGGCGTCAAGAAAAGGTCCACAATTCAATGAAGGACCTTCCGAGTAATTAACAAGTGAGGGGATAAGAGAGGCTGGTGCAGTGGGCAGCCTGCATCAGAATTTCTACATTGTCGGTGACGTCATCATATCTATTCATCTACTTCGCTGAACCAAGCTTTATCTGTCCAACGGCAGGGAACCTAGTTCCTCGAGTTCCAGTCTGCCTGCTGCCTGTATGATTTCCTGTCATCTGCAGACACTAATGGGGCATTGCTACTGATGCAACACTCACGCCACATTGGAATCTCTGCACTTACAATACAGTGTTTTCCAGAGCATCCCATAAATCGGCAACATGAAAAACACATGTGATGTTATTTTACGCATGTTCACTGAACCAGTTCTTCCCAAAATGATGCCTCTGTATCCATGTTATAAGTATGTAATTCTTAATTTGGAATATTTTGACCCGTTGACAATCCTTTAGTGTTCTTGGGTATGCGTCCTCAAACCCCAAACCAACAGGATTCCAAGGTTATTCAAAACTTTATTGCAAAAAATGCAGGACTACTCCCAGAACTGCCAAAACTTAAACGTATATCACACCCCTGCTCAGCATTTCAAAATAAAAGTCTGTTTCAAAATGAAAGCCTGAAAGACTCATGTTACAAATATATACACAGGGAAGACAGTGACAAGAAAATCTCATGGTGTTTTTGCCTTACCTTTCCATTATTGTCAAAGCCTTGAAGGAAGATTCGGTGCCACCTGTGGTATAAAACACCAGGCGAGGCCGCTTTTATCCAAAACCATAAAAGACTCGCAAACCCACAAACACAGCGATTGGCAGCAGTTCAAAGCATCACTCCCACACCTTATCTCTGCCATTACCTGCTTGGGGTGAGGTGGGTGTCACCAAACCGTTATTGTGGATTCAAATCCAGGGGTAAACATTCTTACCTTTGCAATAAGTGACATCCAAATAGCATACCCGAGCCGCCTGACATTGTCGAGAAATCCATATTTATTGAATTCTTAATGCTTCGGCAGTTGCTTGGACCCAAAGCCATTTCTAAGTCTTCCCGTTTTACCGATTTACACCACTGTACATTATAAGAAGCTTGACATGGTCTGTATAATCATTCAGCTTCTTAAGAGACACTTTAATTTACAATGTGTTTGATAAAAGTATCCGGCTGTACTGTAAAGTTATATGGACAGTTTATAAGTATAATAATGAAATTTACTTTTTTAGGGACTTCAGTCTCTAACATGATCCCACATCCACAGGATTAACCACCCTGATACCTCCTGGTCAGTTTCACCTGATAGATAATTTAAAGACCAAACAATACAGTAATATCCATCCATATGTCTTCCAAAGACTTATCCTGGACAAGCTCATTGTTGGGAGGGGGGGTAGGGACATAGACAGTAATACACTATGGGGAATTTAGAGACAGCAAGTAAGATAGCTGCATGTTTTTGGACTATAGAAGGAAAACCCCCCCTGCCCCCAACCTACTGAATCATGAACACAGGATAAAGACACGTGTTGGGATATTTGTTCAGTGAGACATTACCTCAGTGGTGCAGCAGAAGTGAGCTGAAGAACATCTGCCCTTACCTGGTACAGGCAGTAAAGCACATAAGTCAGCAGTGAGGAAGACTATGTTTGCAGAATAGCCCTCCTCTGGAATGGACAAACACACCAGACACATCCCTCACTCTTTTAGCCATCCTCTAGCTGGTGTATAACCCCTGATGGTAACACACCGTCACACACAGCGACTTTTTCTCTCCCATTTTTAATACCATGACTATGCACCAGAGATAGAAAGTTCAGGTTCAGAAAGTATAAATCCAGACCAAGATTTTGTTTCAACCAACCAGTTGAGCATAAAGACTCACAGTCACAGAGGACTCAACTGGTTGGCAGAAACAAAACCTTGGTCTGGGTTTGTATTTTCTGAACCGGAATTTTCCACCTCTGCTGTGCACCGCAGTGACTGAATAAAGGTGAAGGTGGGCTTCAGTCATCCCGCTTTCATCGTGTGGGGGAGGTAAATCATGCTGATAATCTCAGAGTGTTCAGGCTATTCATGATTTCTTTGGCCTCTTGGGAAATCCACAGTTTTCTGGAGGGATTCTTCCACCAGTATGCTGATTAATACCATCAGACTTTATCAGATGTTAAAAGTCGCCTCGATGCACCATGGGAACTGTAGCATTACCACCGAACCATTTTCATGATGTAGTATCAGTTTCTACCTTCTGGCATGTAGCCATTCTGAATACCCACATCATATACACAGTAGAGCAGGGCTCTTAAAATCTGGCCCTCGATTCCAAATCCAGGCCTGGTTTTCAGTTCTCCCAGGTAGGTAGTTTAATAGTTATTTAATTATTCAGAAAATCAGTAGGGCTCACACCTTGAGGACCGTGATTTGAATAGCCCTGCACAAAATAGTATTTCCCAACCTGCTCCTCGGGGATGCACAGACAGTCCACGTTTTTGCTCCCTCTCAGCTCTCTGTCAGACAATCCACGTTTTGGCAAGGAGCAAAAATGTGGACTGTCTGTGGTCCCACGAAGACCAGATTGAGGAACACTGCATTAGAGCATAATCAACAGCACATCTACCATGCAATACATTCCCAAGATGGCTTATTTCTGGAAATCTATGTTCATGACCAAGTTTCCACTGCCTGGTCTGTCTTGTACTCTGTCTCAATACTTTGTGTCAACATCTTTGAACAATATGGGCTAGAAAACTGAATGACCCTGAAAGAACATAAGAAAAACTTGTTTTTTTTAAATCTGTGGAACACTAAAAGAAGGCAAGGAGGAAAGCTACATGATTTTTTTTTTTTTGCATTTTGCATATTTTTATGAACAATTAAAAAAAAATTAATATGCACTATATGGACAAAAGTATTGGGATTCCTGGCCATGACACCTGCAGGAACTTCTTTGACATCCAACTCTAATTTCATAGGCATCAGTATGGAGTCGGTTCCCCCCTTTGCAGCTATAACAGCTGCCACTCTTCTGGGAAGGATTTCCACGAAATTTTGGAGCGTGTCTGTGGAAATTTTTGCCCATTCATCCAGAAGGACATTTGTGAGATCAGACACTGATGTTGGACGTGAAGGCCTGGCTCACAATCTCTGTTTTAGTTCATCCCAAAGGTGTTCGATGGGGTTGAGGTCAGGGGTCTGTATGAACCAGTCAAGTTCTTCCACACCAAACTCACCCAACCATGTCTTTATGAAAGTTGCCTTGTGCATTGGGGCACAGTCATGCTGTGAAATAGAAGGGTCTTCCCCAAACACTATTCCCGCAAAGTTGCAAGCATAGAGTTGTCCAAAATGTCTTGGTATGCATAGAAGCCCCTGTGGGTATTATATAATAGCCAGGTGCCCCAGTACTTTTGTCCATATATCCGTGTTCAATATTTATTGAACCAGTAGAGTTAGTTTTTTACTTATGGCTGCTATAAGAAAAACTTCAACCTTTAATCCACTTCCTTAAGTATTACGCCCCTTGTAGTCTCTATAAAAAATATACACCCCAGTATCGTATTGCAGAAAGATGTTTCTCCATCCACATACTGTAACCCACCTAACCAATTGCACCAAAGAGAGGTTTATATCAAATACAAAGTGAGGATTACGGCATGTCTGACAGATAATTCAGTTATTTAAAACTATTTTGGAAGATTTGGGAGATATGCCAGGAATCTGAAGAGCAGCAATCAGAGAGAAAATAGGCTGATGACGTGGGTGTAGTTTAAGGAGCTGAGAGTGTTGGAGGCGTTTTTTTAAATAAAGTTTTCCATTCAGGTGACAGAATAAACAAAAAACCCCAGCAGAAGGCTGCCTTTAAAAAGAACCCTAATACCTCCTTTCCTGACTGGCAATCCAATTAGGCCAGAGTCTCCCACAGGAAGCCTTGCAGCGTTGCTGCATCGGAATCACCAAGGTAAGAATTTGGTGGGTGTCACACTTTATGAAGGATGATCAGGACTTCTGCAGAAACCCTGCCAAAATATCCCTTCCCTATTCATTGCTTTTTAATGTATGGTTTAATTCTGCTACAAAAAAATGACATTAAATCCCAAAACATCGCTACAGGATTCATTTTCATAGCCAACAAACACACATGCAAAATCCACAGGCTTTAATAAGTTTGTTGATGAAACACTGGCTAGCAGGTTTGACGGGAGCGTACCCTCCGGTGAAATTGCTTGCGTAATCTTGAGAGTCACCCAGCTTCACATTTTTCTTCTCGCTGGTAAGTCATCCCTTCATTCAGTTAAATTCTTGCAGCAAAAATTCAGAATTAGACTTGTAAAGTGGGGGCCTTCCCCCATGCAATTCTAAGTCTGTGTTTCCCCCTGAGCTTGTACTTACATGCCCTACAGTTTTCTGCAGCAGAAAAAAAAGTATTTCTTCAGGGTATGGGAAAACTGGTGTATCATGTGAGCTAGTAAGCTATGAAGATTGACAAAGGAAGGCAGGGCGTTGTTTTCGTACAGCCCTTGGGGGGAAAATTCATTTATATTCAATTATATTCCGTCTTCTGTCTGAAAACTGCATATAGATTGAAACTGATCTAAAACAGACTAAAGAGTTAGGGCATTAATCATTAAACCAAGGCACTGTTATGCGTGTGTCTCACAGAGCAGTAATGGCTAGTTCATACTAATAGCATGGTGCATGGTTTCTGTTTGCATTATTTAAAAATGGTTGCTTTTTCACTTCTTCACGAAAACTTGATTTCCTTGACTCTACCGAAGAGAACCATGTGAAAGAATTACCGAAACAATCCCATAATGTCAGAAGTGGCTGTATCAGTGGCTGACGACGACATTAATAATCGAATGACCCAGTGCCTCATAAAGAGATTAAAAATTAACAGTACATAAGAGAATGCTAATGGGGTCGCAAGGCTCAAAATAGAACCACAAGAAAGGAACCCGAATGTGGCCAGGGAATTCATCAGAACACAGTGATAATAACAACAAGAACAACCACAAAATATTAACCCTTTGAGTGATTTAAAAACATGTTTTACATTTATTACTTTGTAAGAGTATTAGTCTTTTCAAAACTGTTGCCACTTAATGGTGTCTCTCATTCATCTGCTTAAAATGTTTTATACTAATTCTAAAAACATCTATCCATTTTTCATAACTGCTGATCCAGTGCAGGTTTACAGTGAGCCTATCCCAAGCAGGGAATACCCTGGGTGGGATACCGATTTAAACACCAGTTCAGCTAACTGGCGTTTCTTTGGGCAATGGAAATGAACCAGAATACTCGGAGGAACCCTGAACAGAGGGAGAACATGCCAACTGCACAGGCACACAAAGTCAGGGTCTGAGTGGAACCCCCAACTCTACAGATGGGAGACCAGGGTGTGACGCATAGATCCACTTGCACAGATGCAGAGTAATCTGACTTGGTGCGATGTTCATGCCACACAGCTACTCTCAGGATGCGATTACAAAATGCCGATTGTCTGGCAAGATGACCTAAACTTGTCATCATCACAGAACATGTTCCTGTCTATAGATGGGTCTGAATTCCACGAATCCAGGCTGGCATAATGTAGGAAAATTCCCCACTAATGTGGCCTGTCTTTCAGACACCCCCATGAGAGGGTGCCAGGGGCAGATGTCTGGTCTATGAAATGATTGTAGAAGTTTTCTTGTACTTCAAATGCACCATAGCTCCATTTCATGGTCCAGAAAACGATCGAGAACAAAATCAAATGCGATTTAAATGTAAAACCATATATGTTCTGTAACTGGAAGTGTGTCCCCTGGGTCAATAATATACAAAACTAGATTTGATGTATTTTGATTTTTCTTTATTAATGAGTGACCACATGCAGATCGTCCGCAGCTATTTTCGAGACACCTGAGTGCTGTTTCCATTCCAGGCCTGTGACATTGTGATGTATGGGGTGGGGTATGACTCAGTGGGTCGGGATCCTACAGCTGTGATCCTTAGATTGGCAGAGTTATTTTCTTGTGGGGTAAGATCCTTAACACCCAGTCTCCATCCATCCATCCATTTTCCAAACCGCTTATCCTACTGTGTTGCGGGGGGTCTGGAGCCTATCCTGGGAAGCAATGGACATGAGGCAGGGAACAACCCAGGATGGGGGGCCAGCCCATCGCAGGGCACACTCACACACCATTC
>JAODJX010000006.1:103640-123277 GCA_026776945.1 Isichthys henryi
GCACACCTACGGGCAATTTAGCAACTCCAATTAGCCTCAGCATGTTTTTGGACTGTGGGGGGAAACCGGAGAAAACCTCACGACGACATGGGGAGAACATGCAAACTCCGCACACATGTGACCCAGGCAGAGACTCGAACCCGGTTCCCAGAGATGTGAGGCAACAGTGCTAACCACTGCACCACCATGCCGCCCCAAGTGTAGTAATGAATTATTTCAAAGTTACTTATGTTTCATAATTTAATCTTAGAAACAGAGTAGATTCTACCTTCTCTGCCTTCACAGACTGACTGCCTCTGTGGTGGTAACTGTAAGAAAACAACTGTGAAGCATAAATAATGAGGTGAGGCCGGGCGCAGGCTGCAAGGCCCCTGTCAGGCCTGACTAGAGCTGCTTAGTGTTCCTGTCAACTCCTCTGTGGTTTCATTCAGCATAGCTGGCGAAGTGGGAGGACAGCGAACAGGGACACACTGCACGAGCTCGTGGCACTGAGCACCGTGACTCAGCCAGCCCTTGTGCCCAGATGAGAAATGATCAATATCGTCCTGCACAGAGCTATATCGAAGCAGCGCGGTGGATTCGGTTCGATCCCCACCCCAAACCTTGTATTTGGGCATTTTATATGTTCTGCCTTTGCTTGCGTTGGTTACCTCTGGGTACTCCAGACCTCCTGAAGTCCATGAGCATGTGGTGAAGTAAATTAGGTGCTCCAAAATGCCCGCTGTGTGTGTACCCTGTGATGCACTGGGCCCCATTCGGGGGATCCCACTGCCTAATGCTCTGTGATTCCTGGGATAAGCACCTGACTCGTCACAACCCTGCACCAGATGAGCGATTATGTAAGACGGACGGATAGAGCAATACAGTGCCGTAAAAGGTAGGCTGCTATATGATTTTGTTTATGTATATTTATATTTAAGTTTATTATATTAGTCTGCCTTTACCCACAATGCTAATTGTTTTGGAAATAATTTATACCCCCCAACTGTAAGCAGAAGCAAATTTTTTTTTTTTGCCTTACCGACACCTCAGTCCACCGAGTTCCTGCATTTTCATGCAATGTGCGACATGCACCCATGCATTATTCAACATGCGCCGAACACGCTTCACTGACACATCTCACAGCAGCAGGTGACAGGAAAATCAGTGGCTGAGTGTTGTAAATAAAGATGTCCATAAAACTGTAAATAGACTATAAACCTCATTCCACAGCTGGCCTTTAACGCTTCCCTCAAACCCCTACGACTAATTCAGGAGTCCACAGTCTTGATGGAAATCATAGAGGCTTGGTAGTACTGGACAGAAATTCTGTGCTGTGAGCATCTACGGGGAAAAGGCATAGTTAAAATGGCAAATACATGGTTTGGAAAACACGGTGAGGACATGCGTGGTGATGGAGCCAGAAACTCATCACTATTAAATGCATCTGGCTGTCCCCTCACTGCCCTCATTTTTGGGAAATCACAGCAAATGGGCCAGAGTGACACTGTGCCTTCAGCTCCTGCGTCGGAGTCCGCTGTGTCCTCACGTCACAGAGCATCTCTGCCGCCCTGATATTCTCCTCACGAGGCATTGCACTTCGGCTGTCGAAAATTTGCCTATCAAGTTACTTGGTAGAGAGGAAAATGGGAGCAAGTTCTTCAAAATATTTTAGATATTGTATATAATGGTTGAAAACTGAATTAATTTGTATGAAGAAATTCAGGGTAAATGGCCAACGTAATGTCTCAGTCAGAACTAAGTGTGAACTGTGCCTTGACAGCTCCCAAAGCCCTTCCTACCACAGCTCTGTGTGTGTGTCAGGTTCCCATGGACTGTGGCTACTTTGCACAGATTATGACATGTGGTCAGGTGTTTCTGGTGTCTCTGACTTGCTCTGCATGAATGCCTGTGCTCTCAGATGGGCATCTCTACCCTGCTCTTCTTGGGACAGACTTCATGCTCACCACAACCCTGCACTGGATCGGTCCTTCTAAGAAAATGAACGATTACTTTCTAGATGAATACCATTAACCCAAAACCAACAAGGTCAACAAATAGCAAAGTCCCTCATGATATGAATCTTACCTCTAACCTCCTGTACATGCTGCTGGCTGTGTATAATTCCCTTATAAGTGACTCCGAAATGCTAACACAGAACCACGCTCATTAATATCTGTGAAAGCCTGCATGTGACTGAAATATAAAAGTAAAAAAACCTCCCTGGGCACCTCAAGGGGTACAGAAAGTAATGGCAGTTTCTCTATGCTTGTATCCACATTACTAGTTACATGGTTGAACAGAACAAAAAAAAATTAGTCTTCACTGTACAGTATATCAATGTTTCCCAACCTGGTCCTTGAGGATCCATCGACAATCCATGTTTTTGCTCCTTTCCAGTTCTCTGCTAACGAGTCAACATTTTTGCTCCCAATCTGGTCCTCGGGGACCCATAGACAGTCCACGTTTTTGCTAAGGAGGGAGCAAAAACATGGACCATCTGTGGGTCCCCAACAACCGGATTGGGAAACACCGTTTGATATTCACTCATGCATTGTCAAAGCCCATTGCAGGTCAGGAGACCAGAACATCACAAGAAGGTTACTGGCCAAACATACCACGGCCAGGAAACACTGGGACATTAGAGGAAGGCTATCAACACGGGCTTTTTCCTGAGTGATTATGAGTGTTCTAGCTCTTGCCAAGCACTTGTGGAGAGACCTCTCATGATGTAACTCCCAACGAGAGCTCCGGTTCCATGAAGCACGCGCTCCGCCGAGCGTGCCCCCTCCTCCCAGGCCGGGGCTAATTACCCTCTCAGCACTTCTCCCCCCTCACACACCACAGTCCTCTTACGGCAGCCACCAATTAATGCCACTTTAATTATATACTTTTTAGATGTTCCATGCGCTGGTGGATCTTTGAGGAATAGATACTGAAAGACTCGGCAAACCTGCACTCTAGTGTTTATCGGCTCATATCTTCTGTTCCCTCCGTTCCCAGTGAAATATGGTGCCCAAGAAAGTCTGGGAAACAAATAGCTGAGAGCTTTAAAACTAGGAGTAAAGGATACTTGAAATGGATTTAAGTTTGCAGACACAGACATGGCCTGTGCTCTGGGGCTACATTCTCAGAAAAAAAGGCTAAACATTTGTACCTTTGCTTGTTACTGGGGCTGCAACCTCATTCCCAACTTCCCAAGGTAAAAATAACATTAATATTTCCCCAACGTTCTGAGTCCATTTCTGTACCTTAAAAAGTACAAGTACCTACGGCTAAGGGTGCAATTGGCAAACCCTTGAGGGTACAGCCCCAGTGACAAACAAAGGTACAAATTTTTAGCCTTTTTTCTGGGAGTGTACTGACTTCCTTGGACCTGATGCTCTAATGCAGGCTGAAGCCGAGGGGTTGCCACTAAAAGGGCTCCCAAATAACCTTGTTTAATTGAATTTAAAAAACTCCCCCTCCCCGGTCAACAGCTTTTATTGTTAATGCCGATAAAACCCAGTCGACAACTGGACCAACAGTCTCTGACTCAGGCTAGGACAAAACTGACGATTACTCAGGCTTTATGTAAAATCTGGAACTGTAACCATAGACATTTAATTAGCATCCTTCGAGATACAGTTCTATGGTTCTGGGCTTGTGGTTTTCCTGAATGCTGGAGCAGAATGAAAGCTTCGCGCAGCAACTCTCGCTGTTCTTCCCAGGCTCAGTCTGGCTCTATTAACTATTCATAAGGGCCCCTTTATTTTGTGGACACATTAGTCCTGATTCATTTTCCATCCCCAACATTGGCACTGATGCTGAATACAAGAAAAGTAGGTAAAACAAGGGCTGGTATCTCCTGAGACACAACAGCACAATGACAAACCAGATCATCTGGAATGACTCTGACAGCCCAGAATTCTGAGCGGGACGAATGGAAATGTACAAGAAGCTCTGTACTACTACATGGCATCCCTCTCCATTTAATTGGGTTGATCATCAATTTGGCACTTTAATGAGAAGATACTGTCACATTACCAGGGTGTCCCACTAAAATCTCAATGCATGGGTCTGCAGCAGAGCGAGCGGACAGCGGTTTATACCCACTGGACTAAAGGGAGAGTCTGCACTCCAGTAAACCCGCTTAGCTTAACAGTCCAATTAAAAGCCCCTTTAAATAATACCTACCATCCCAACTTCATGGACAGTTTTGATGCAGATCCAAATTGTCCTTAAATGGCAGGAGAAAATAATGAATGCAGCATCCTTAATGATATTTAATCATGTCAATAAAGCTTGACTAACAAATGACTGGTTAAGAGGTAGGGTGACCAGATAATTCATGTCATAGGGACACTTTGAACTAATTCAGGTTTTACAAAGTTCCGTTCTTGTGCTTTGATTGGTTTGTTTCCTTGATTGACTCATTCAGCTGTTTTATATTAACATTAATGACACATGCATGATTATAGGAGACTGACCAATCAGCACACTGCAAGAACCTCAGCGCTTAAGTGAAATCCAAGTGTTTTTAATTGAAATGGTACTTTCCAAATCCTGTGCTAGTTTAAAGTATTCTCTCTGACGTGGATTATCTGCTCAACCTACCAAGATGACCGATGACTAGTGTAACAGTCAGTCAGTCATAAACTCATTTTAGACATATTTTGTGTTGCTAAGCATTAGGGTATTCACTTTTGTGAAAACACGGGAAAAAAATATACCTGAACTATTCACTACTGTCTCCTGAACGCAAACTGCAGTTTGGTGCTAATTCAACAGTAGCTCCTGTAGCAGCAGGTGGAAACTTGGTTATTATGCCAGGAAGACAATCACTTTCAGCGATGTGTCTTGTTAAAATCAGACCTTGACAACAACATCAGCCGAGATCCAGTTTCCATGTGCAGTTCTGCCTTCTGCCTTGTTCCCTTTCAATTAGCATTAGTGCATTTCATCGAGCAGGTTGAGTGTATCATTAAGTGCATCTTTAGCTCGGGAGCAGCTCTGAGTGAAATGGTACCTTGGCTGCAAGTACAAACACACATCGCCTGCTCTCCGCCCAGCCTGCGCTGCTGAACAATCCTGACGTCTGGCTAATTTTAGCAGCAGCCCTCTCCCTGTTGTTGGAGATCAGAAGGGCCTTTTCTCGGCTCCAATTAAAGTGGTGAAAAATGGCACGCAGCTTCTTCTTAAAAGGCACTTACTCTTCTGGCACATAATAGCAAATTAATGTGCCTCCTACCGTGTTACTGAAACATGGTGTCTTAACGAGGACAATTAATACTAGATGAGAAGATACTTCACTTTCAGTCGCGGTACGTATATTCTACACCTTGCGAAAGCATCCAAGCCCCGCTAATGATCTCATTTTTGAGGAATCATGTACATATCTGTTAAAAATGTAAGTGTTCCAAGAAACGCAATGAAACAAGAAATATCTCTGATTCTGGAAATTTACAGATGCACGGTGGAGACCCCATTCACAGTTTTTATTTTGGACTATCAGGTTTGCAGTTCAGCTTCGCATATTCTTTCCTTGGTAGGCTTACTCAGACCTGGTCTAGTTGCTCGGGATTTATGGATTGTACATTACAAGCAAGGTTCCACATGACCATAACACCTTTTGCAAGACAGAGTTGATTTATTGCAAGCTTAGTAATGGCTTACTGTTTTGCCACTCTGACATATGGGGTCTGATCGTCCTAGTTATCTGAGACTGACATTTTCTCTTCCTTGCTGGGCTCTTTTTCATCTTAGTCACTGAACACACTTTTAAAGCTTGTAGTTTAATCTCTGTTGGGCTGCTTGCTTAAGCAGGATGACTCGGTCTATGCAGGGTCTGGGTGGTGTGATGCGCTTGTCTATTTCCTGGCAACTGTGTGTGTTTTTTTAATCACAGGTTACTTCTGTATATTCCAAAACCTGCCCTTGACTTGTGATTTTCAATTACTTTGATCACCGGCTTCCTCTGAAAACACCATGGTTGCATCTTTGCAGGAAATTTACTACCCAATCAACGAAGTTCACAGAGACAACTTTCTGAAATGCTGCAGACCACTCTGCTGACTGGGTATCTTGAGGCTATTTTGAGCGACTCGGTAAAAGTATCATTGCTAATACATTGTGCTATCCATCCATCCATCCATCCATCCATCCATCCATCATACACTTCATAAAGTGCAGGGTTATAGTGAACCTGGACCTTATTCTAGCTGCTCTCTACCCCAGGGCTGGATGCAGGGGACTTAAACGGTATGTCCATCACAGGACAGACACCAGCTATGTACAGTTTAGAGTCACCAATTAACCCATAATAATAATAATAATAATAATAATAATAATAATAATTAATAATACATACATACATACATACTTGGGTGCCTTTCTAGCACCCAAGGACACCGTACAATAAAACATAGAACCATAAAACACAGAGAACATAGAATAAAACAAGTTTCATAGAGATAATTGTGATAATAATAACAATAATTAAAGAAATAGAAAATTGGAGAGAAAATGCTAATTTGAAAAGATGGGTTTTGAGGGCCGGTTTAAAAAGTGAAAGTGAGTTTCTGATATCTGGTGGGAGTGAGTTCCAGAGCCGTGAAGCAGAGCGACTGAAGGCTCTGTACCCCATGGTGGTGTGAGGGGCAGAGGGAACAGCCAAGTGAATAGAAGATGATCTGAGGGTGTGGGGGGGGTACCTACGTGAAGGAGATCATGCAGGTATGGAGGCGCCAGGTTGTGAATGGCCTTGAACGTTAAGAGAACGGTTTTGAATTCAATACATGTTTTGAACCATAGGAGGAAACCTATGTAAACACGGGTAGAAGATGAAAATTCTATATACTGACCCAGCATGGGATTCAAACCCACAACCCCAGAGGGGGTTATGATATCAAATTTAGTTTAATATTAATTATCGAAATCTAATTCTTTGCTTTTACAAACAATATGATATTGTACTGTAGGATGTGTCTGAATACTTCATAAAGACATTTTTCTCTTTATTTCCTATTTTAAAAAGAAGCCTTATACTATGACAAACACATTTGACTAATATCTACAAATGTGATGGGCAGAAAGTCATTGAACAATGAGCAAAAATGAACGTTTCGCAGCTTACTTAATGTCTTTGTGACTAAGCTCTTGTTCCTTCTAAAACACGACTCACCTCTGATGCTTTTCACCCCTCAGGGTCTTTAACCTGCACCGCAATCATTACAGTATAATAAAATAACTTTTATTTTATTGCTTGAAATAACCTGGAGTTCCTACTGTTTCCCTCAGTCGTAATAATTTGTCACGTCTAAAGACGTCTGGCTTTGATCACAGTTTGTGAAACGTTGCCAAAGCCCATGTTAAGGTGACTGAAAGAACATATGCAGAATGAGGACCAGGGTGACGCAGGGGACTGGGAAGCACGTTACATTTCAGATCTGAGCAAATGGTATTATGAGAGCAAAAGGCTGATAACCAGAAGATGGCAGCAAGCTGTATTTTAATGGAGCAATTAAAGATGTGCAATGTAATCAAGGGCACTAAAAATGAGCTTAATGGGAGTTCGATCTGGTCACTCTGGGTCACAAGCTCTTCCATGGAAGACCTGCCTAAACACTTCAAAGGATGATCTGTCTCTATGACTCTAAGTCCAACCCACACGTTCCCCTTATGAAGGTCATCACCTGCTTCTCTGTGGAAGGTCTTCATCAGGAAAAAAAAACAGCTCATCCCTGCTTCTCATCGACAGCTCATCCCTGCTTCTCATCGACAGCTCATCCCTGCTTCTCATCGACAGCTCATCCTTGCTTCTCATCGACAGCTCATCCCTGCTTCTCATCGACGAAGGGCTTCTTCCTTGCGTTATGGGACTTCACACTGCTTAATTTTTCCCATTCTTTTTGAAGGTCACTTGAGGTCATCCTCCAATTTATGAGGCTCTGCCAGATAAGTTGACGGTCATCTCTGGCATTAGAAAGTCCTTTCTGCCCTCATATGGTTTCTGGTTGTTCCCAGTGTCTCCTGCTTCACCTTGTTCTTGTGTACTGCTGTCTTAGAAAGACTGAGCCTGGAAGCAGCCTGCCGCTCAGTGTAGCCTTCTGCCAGCAGAACCAGGATTATTTTAGAGTGCTCTCTTAATTTTTTCCGGAACAGTAAGTACTGTGACACTGCATGTCACCTCTAGCCTGTGTTTTACTGAAGGATTCGTGTTAAACTGCAGTTAATGACTGTGCCCTCGGAGTGCCTCATACTTACAGACTCTCCAAACTAGATGAGGATTACAGCTCAAATGCAGTAATTATTGATGGGAGTTCCTGACAGTGATTAGGTGTCATTTAGCCATAGGATCATTTTTTATCTTTTCAGGATATTATTATCTTTAAGCCCAATATTATTAATTCTTACTATTGTACAATAAATACTATACAAAATTGCAAGAAAACACTTTATCCTGGTTCTGCTGCTGTGTGACCCCTAAATTATGGGCTGCTTCAGTATGCCACTCTGCATCCGTCAGTCCGTCCGTCCATCCATCCATCCATCCATTCTCTTTTTCCACTTGTCCTATGATAGAGCATATCCTGGAAGCTATAAGAGCAAGGCAGGGAATAACACAGATTCTGAATATGCTACAGGAGGGAAAGGTTAGCCCATTAAAAACTTATGCTCATAATTGCTTAAATTTGTACAGATTTCTGTCTGAATAGCCAGCACGGCATTTTAAATGAGGCCTGAATATCATTAATTTTCAGCGAGGCTCTTGGTCTGCAGTAATTGCGATTCCCTGGTAACATTGCCAAAGTTTTTCTGGCAAGGTGCTGATGGCTACAAGTGATGTTCTCACCAACTTGGTGCCGAGACCCAAATGTCTGAGTCCCTGTGGATCACTCTGCCCTGTCTGCAGTGCTCAGAGTCAGAGTCACCCTCCCTGAAGGCGACGATTGAAAATTTTCCCCAGTTTCTGGCAGTTCTTTTTCCTGCCAACTGATCATATGTGTGTAAAAGAGGGAGAGATAGAGAGAGACGCAGAAGAGTGGCTGAGAAAATCAGCTCTTTCTCCTTAGAAAACTGTTCTGTGCTGGCATGAGTACTGCCTTCGGAAAAAGTCACATAGCTAATGCTAATGATGTGTCATTCCCGTGACCTTGCTATCAGCACTCAGGCTAAGGAGCCATCCAGACCACCACATGCGGCCAAGCTTCTGCACGCTAATATCGCCGTGACTCGCGGAAACTCGTAGTTTTTAATCTCAAGAAAATCCCTCCTTCGGCATTAACCAGGACACTAAATTAACCGTCAAATCAACAGTGGTAAACAAGCGTTCGTGTGTTGCCATGGAAACTCGTGCTCCTGCCGGAAACCTTGCAAGGTCAACAGCAGTCATGTGGATTACGTAGATTTTAACTCGTCGGAGCGAGAATTTTTTCTCCACGGGAGAGTTGGGGATGCCGCCGGGCTACTGAGGATCTAACAAAGGGTGCTATTTCTGCAGTGGGAATGGTGAGAAACTGTGTGGCCCATGTTGTCACTTGCAATACGGGTTTTTCACAAAAATAAGACTGAACAAATATCCAGTAATAACTCTTTCAGCAGAGCGTAGCAACTGGTGGGCAGCAAATGACTCAAATGCAAAACTATTATAGTTCATATTCTCACATGCACGTTCATAAGAACAGATATTAACATAATCCCTTTACTCATATAAATCTTATAAATAAAAGCTATTGCTTTGGCTCAGTTCTCTGATGAGCAATAAAAATAATAATAGGAACGTCTTCATGGGTCCCTTTTGGCTCTTTGATGTCACCCCCTTCACCGCTTGGGTGAGGTGCATTAAAAATACAAAGGAATTCAATATACCATAAAACTGAAAACCCAATTTGCTTCCACCTGGGACGTATCCACGTAAAAGAAAATGGCAGGTTTAATATCCCCTTTGCCATCAAAGAAACCAGCTTCCGATTGGCCTCCTGCGACTGGAAATCTACGCAAATGTCTGATTTAAACGGAGGGTCATGGAGCGATGAGGAGGACTGAAACCTTTGTACAGCGACATCAAAAGTGACTCCTTGTTTGAAGAATAAACACGGCAGGCGAGGCATCTGCTGGGGGCTGCTCTAAACCGACAGGCTCGGGGTGGGGGGGGGGCATGTACCTTCACACCAAAGTCAGGAAAAGCATCCAGATCTGGGTGTCCAGATTCCCACGTGAAAATTACAGCAAAGCTACATTGTGCAGATATCCGTGGTGGTCAGCCAAATTCTATTGGTTTTTATCTTTCTATTTTGCTTTACTCTGTGTTTTAGCCTGTTACAGAGCCCAGTAAATATGCCAGAATGGTAAAATTACAGTACTGTGCAAAAGTGTCAGGCAGGCAAAGGAAAGGTTTTACACAATAAAATTAACAAGGATTTCTTCTGTTCTCCAGAGAATAACTAATATCTTGTTGGATGGATAGATGAGCACTGCTTCAGTTCCCATATCTCTCCTCAGGGGCACCCCAGCCTTTCCATGTATCTGTTACATTTCACAACCAATGAATTAATTAGTTTAAAAAGTCAGTGAGGTATCGATGAGCCGTATGAAGTCAGGTAGTGTTCGACTCATACCCATAGCCATTTTGCGGGGGATACAGAAAATTTGAACTTGTCATTTTACTACCTGGCTATGCGTCTGGTCGGCAGTAAATCAATTTCTGGGGGCCTGTGTGCCTATGTTTTTAAGTGGCTAAGCTAATACACTTTGACACGCATAAATGCCATAGTTTTATACCAACATAAAGATCATTTAAACACCATTTTCTTGGATTCCCTAAGACTTTTCACAGTACTGGATGAGACAGTCAGACTCAAAAACAAACAAACAAAAAAAAAATAAGGTACAAGTAGTTCGATCAACAAGAACAAAATGTCAAAAACAGTAAAGGAAGCTTTACATTGATTTAATTGTACATGATTATAATTAGTGTCGATTTACTGATAAAGCGGGAAAACATTCAAGCTGCCACTTAATAAAGTATTTTGCAATTTTGTTGGTTTGCTTAAGGTAGAACACGAAGTGCTTGGGGCGACAGACTGACAGGATCCTTCTCCTAATGTCTGGGCAGACTGGGGAGGGCGTGTTGGTTCAGGGTGTCGTCACCTTGTTCTTCCAGGGTATCGGTCACAGATCCAGTACCATTCCCGTGTGTGAGGACATTGCATGCGCTCACCTTCACTGTGTGGGTTTTTCCTCACGTTCTTCCATAGTCCAAAAACACATGGGTCCGGTAAATTGGTTTCTCTAAATCAGGGTTTCTCAGTCTGATCCACTGGGACCCCTGGCAGTCCATGTTTTTGCCTCCCTCAAAGCAAAAATGTCCCTGTCTGGCAGGGAGGGAGCACCAACGTGGAGCGTCTGGGGGTCCCTGAGGGCTGGGTTGAGAAACCCTGTTCCAAATAGCCTCTCTACATATCTGTGTGATGGGCCTACCATTGATTGGCTGTCCTATCCTACATGGTCTCTGTCTCACATCCAGAGATTTTTATTATAGAAACCAAAACAGGACAACAAATTATTCGAAGTGAATGGATGCTTCTTGTGACGATTAATCGCCACATTTTTAATATTATTGGAGTTAAAGCAAATATCCTATCATTTCAGTAGGATTTATCCTTCAGGATATTTCGGTGAAAAAAAATAAAATAATACATAGCTATTGTAAATCTCATAAAGTTTTGCTGTGATGTCAATGGTGGCGATAGCAACTCCAGCTAGTTCCAGGAATTTAATCTTTAAAACATGCACAGTAGGCTGCGGATTCTCGGTTTTGGAAGGATAACTGGCTGAAGCGGTTTGGTGAGAAAGACCTGTAATGTCACCACAAAATACGCAACGTACGACCATGTCCTGCGAAGCTTCTTTAAACAAAGCTGATCTGCGATGTACTGAATCAGCCACGGTTAATGTTAATTCGGACGGCTTAGGGGAGTCTGTCAGTTCGCTTTTGGGTCAAAAACAGAAATTTTCCTCCATCCACCTTGCAAGGATTTACGGCCCCACTGCTGCAATCTGTGACCAGATAGCAAAACGTGAGCAATTTATGCACCTGGCAGAGACGTAGCGTAAGGTAATGACACCTTTTCCAGTTTCCCTTTAAGTCTTGTCTATTTTGTCAATCCGGCACATTTTCACAACTTCAACTAACTTTTCTTATACAAACTCTCACAATCCCACTTTCCTCTTGGGGGTGATAATACTCTCCACAATCCAGAAGGTGCGAAGCCTCACTGCTACCCACTGAGTCTCTATGCCCTTTAATTCAAAAGCATGCTCTTCTGAAATACTCATCTGGAATTTAATAACCACTAGTTTTCATAGGATTTAGCCATTTACAGGGCTATTACTGGGCTATATCTACTGACTTCTGTTTCTTGTAGATTTTGCATAAATTTTCTTATTAAATGCTATTCTCAGGGAAATGGTGAGAGATGACTGTAATTGTAGAAAAAATAATTTAGTCTGAAAATAAAATAGTGCTGTAACTATTTCTGAACCTTAATGTAGGGTGCTTGGTCTTTAAAGACACGCTGGGATGAGTGAATCTCTGACTCATTGCGGTGTGGGCAGCCTGATTTGGGTCAAAAAGCTCGATCCAAATTTTCCTCTGGACAGGTACAGAAGCCTTCCCTTTCTGAAATTGTAAAGATAAATGTATAAGTGTAAAAAAGTACATCTTCATCTGGATAAAACGGCAAACACTCTCACACCGACAAGGTCAAATCCCTCGAGACACATGGGAATAGAATCCACGTACAGTGAGAGATGGGCCTTCGGCTCTGTCGTCACGAGTGCGGAACAAGGCGTCAGTTCATGAGCCGTTAGGGATGTGGGAACAGTACATGGCGCAAAGCCAGGAAGGGTGACACGGGCCTGTGGAGCAGACGTCAGCAAGGCTGGGGCAAGCGATTTAGCCCCAGTTATTGTGTCTGTTCTCTGATCCCAAGGGAACCCTCATCATGAATGTTCATCATCATAGGCAAGAGTCTGAATCACTTTCTTCCAACGTGACCACAAAAAAGTAATTACAAGCTAGAAACTTACAGCGAAGACCATTAATTCTGTAACATTCTTATATATTTTCCCAGAATAACCAAGTTTTAAATGCGTATGGGAGACTTTGGGGATGTGGTCTGTCTGGCTCAGCAGGGTAGTGAGGAAAAATCAAATAATTTTCCCCGTGAGAATTTGTTGTGTCTTATGCATCAGCTGACAAATAAGGTGAAAATGGAAGTATTACATTACGTAATCTGGAATTTAAAATTCTGTTATGTTTGACAGATCATACTACTTGGCATTGCTTACATCAAAGCAGATTCTCAGGTATGCATACATACATACATACATACGGACGGATGGACGGACGGACGGACGGACGGGCGGGCAGGCAGGCAGACAGACAGACAGACAGACAGACAGATAGATAGATAGATAGATAGATAGATAGATAGATGGATAGATGGATAGATGGATAGATAGATAGATACTTTATTGATCCCGAAGGAAACAGTCATTGCAATCTCATTGCATGTCGATGAGTATAATTTCACCCAGTTCAAGAAAACACTTCTGGGGCACCTCTATCGATTTAATTTCTACTGATTGTTTCCCATTTAATCTTAAATGGGACATAACAACAATGTGAAATTGATAATAACTACTGTAACAGCAGCGACGGATGTTTTGGGCAACTGTCATTTTTTTGTGTTGCTAATAATATCTGTGATCTAATCTGCGTGTAAAAGTCCCTGAGCGATGCAATGCAAACCTGATGCTGCTAATGATGGATGAAACAGCGTGTGTCACTGGTGAGAGTGTGCAGGAGGGTCGGCCCAAGCTGGTCTGTGGCATTACCTTCCGCAGCAGGAAGCAGATCCTCTCGATGTTGCGGAGCCTCTCTCGCTGCAGGGGTGAGGCAGTGAAAAAGAGTGAAGGGTCAAGGCCATGAAGGTATAAAAGTCACAAGCAGAACCTTCCCCCGGAACCCAATAACCTCATCTGGCCTAGCACGGCCAGTGGCAGAATATCTCAAGCTACCTACGGGGCTGGGAGTAGATATTACGAAGTCGATGTGCATTCCTCAGTTGTTGCTTACCATATTTTCAGTATTTTCACACTGTAGTAAATTTTGAGGTGAGAGCAAGGAAGTGGGGAGGTGAAAATAAACACCATGTATCACACAGTGTGGTGATTTTTGTGAGTGGTGGGGTGGGGGGGAAAGATAGACACTGATGGGTTTGGAAGGTCAGCTCTCTGATGATTATACCTCAGAACATTCCTCTATCAACTGAACATGTTTTTTTTGAGAATTTCACCCTAATCCACTATAACTGATTCAATATCAAACATTCAGCTATAGAGTCCTGTGAGAGAGACACTGCAGGTTATCTACATATAATCTTTGATGACACCAGAAAAGTAATGATCAAACAGACCCTGAGTAATATAAAAGTAGGCAAATGTGCAGCCCAGCAAAGTTACTACAGAAGGTCTGCATTAGGATGCTGTTGCGAATCGGCTGAAGGAAACTACTTAGCTCTTTCATGAGACTGAAGACTAAAGAACATTAAAATATACTCTACAGTTCACCATGTCATTAGGGATATAATATCCATTTTATAATCCCAGCGTTGTGGGTTAGGGTTCTACTCCTGAGATCTGTATGTGTTGACATGATCTTTCCATGCTGTTTCCAACATCCCATCTAGGGTCTTCCCTTCCTCCTACCCCGTGTGACCTTGTACTGCGTAAGCGGTTGTATAAAACATTCTGTATCTAGGTTTGTGCGTAATGTTTTAATGGCTAATTTCATTCCGCATATGCCTATAATTTTGAGAAATTAACTGGCACAATTCCTGGACCCGTCTGACTGTCAGCGCACAGCAGCAAAATAATATCAACAAATTCCCAGTCCAGAGCAGAACATGCGTCAATGAAATAAGTGCTGACCTACATCAGGTTCTCTTATATAGGGAAAGCTGGCAATGATTCCAGCTGATTCAGGAGGAAAAAGGCTTGATAGGCATAATAATAAAATGAGAGGATAGAGGTGGGCTGAAAAAAGAACTTCATTCAGCACTGGAGGAACCTCGTCAGAATGGGAGACTTCCCCAAACTAAATGGTACAGTACAATGAGCTGGAATCCAGCATGGAGACCTGGATGTCATCCCAGAGCGGGTCATCAAAGCGCCATGTCTTCCCGGCCAGGATTCATACGGCGGTGACACAGTGGGTCTGGACTGTAAACTTGGTACCAGTTTAGCCTGTAGCTACGTTCGGTAGGATTTTCTAAGGTACCTTATATTTACATTGCTTGTACACCGCTTTTGTGTCTATGTGTGTACATAAGTGCACCCTGAATTGGACCCGCACCCATGCACGAATCTCTGTTGGTCTTAAGACAAAAATCAAAGATTAGTATGAAGAATTACAACTAAAAGCCTACCGAGATCTGATGCACTGTTTGCGATTTGCAGCAAATAGTTGCCTAGTCCTTCTGATACGTATAATCCTTAGAATGGGAAGCCAGCTGGCTCAGCCTTTCCAGTAATAAGTTATCAATGTTATTACTATTGTTCTATTGTCTCACAATAGATAAAACAGAAACAGCATAAAAGCATTAATGAAATGTCTGACATTTCATGTGAAATCAATCAAAACCACTAACTCTGCTTATTAGGTACAAAAAAATGCATCTTCTGAGTCGCATCGCACAGTTTAAGTTAAAGTTTGTTTTACTAGTTTGTAATTATGTGCATTTTAATTTTCACAGGTATCCGGTTCTCCTCCCTGTAGAAACAGTAACGGCTTTTGAAAGTTTGAAGGACACAGATGGGTTTCCCCGATGGTGCTCTGTCCACCTATAACACAGGGGGCGCCAAAGGGCATTGAGTCAAGTGTAACTAATTAAAGAATAACTAAAAAATGTCCCCAATGGAGCAGGATGCCAGCATGCTGCAGTTTTTTAACACAGACATGCTGTATATTACACTGCATGTAAGATAACAAATTTTTATAGATTTAAAAGTATTTAGATATAGATTTTAATGATTCCAGGTCATACAACTTAAGTTCCTTTCTAATGCTGAAGATATTTCAGAATGTTACTGGTACTGGGTCTGTGTCTAACGACAGACCAAGAGCTGCTGTTTCCTTGTGGACAGTTTGCCGCTTTACCCTGCGGAGGTAAAGGACACCATTTGGCAGCAGAGGACGAGGTGAAACCCAGGGCCATTTTAACATGGGCGACCGTGTGCTGAGACCATAATATCACTCGTGCTGCCTGACTCTGACCTGAGTGATCCTACACTTTGGGAGCTGATTCACAGCTCTTAGACTGGTGAGTATGTAACAGTTTGTGTAACACAAAAAGATGAATTCGTAGTGAAGGCCAAAGCCCTTTGGCCATTAGCCTAATTTTTATGCACTGTGTTTATTCGCCGATGTTTATGGTGGCCTCTCTGATGCGAGATAGAAATAAGAGAAATTGGTAGCAAATGATAGCAGTGACTCAGATGAAGAATCGGGGATTTGAAGGTTTTAAGTTGAAAGAAAATGTATAAGAAACAATATACATATTCTCTGTCATGGGCACCATGGCATATTGCAAGCACTTCCCAGGCCATTGAATACATAAAATTACATGATTATATAACACAAGGGGGGAGGTGGGGGCAAAGGGTAGATTTTATCAAGGGGTCTAGAATGTCTAGCTGTGTAGAATCCTGGCATTGATGTCTACACGAAACCCACAGGAAACCCACTTGACCATGGAAGAAATGGGACGGACAGAACTGGAAACAGGAGCTGTACCTTTAGAAGGGAAGGTCTCTCTATTTAAACCTCATTCATTGGGCCTGTCTATTAATCTGAGGAAAAATACAGTGCACTGCTGTGGGTGATTGCAGCCATTCTGAAACATTTGGGGGAATCTCACCTGGTAAGCAAGACAGCTAAACCCACCCACCGCAATTTGGACATGTTCTGAACATCTGCTTAATCCAATCAACACAGAGGGCTCAGCATTTGTCATACGCACCGCATGAAGTGGATTTCCTTGATCAATGGGACACTTAAAATCTTCCTGGAGCTCGTCAAAGGCTGTTATCTGAAAAGGAGAATACAGGAGAGGACTAAGTCATTTTTTTGTGCTTGTGATTCTGCCCAGAGAATTAAAGCATTAAATCAGCATGCTTTTGGATGAATCTGAAAATTGCACCATTATTAGCAACAAGATAGTATTACACCAGGGAGAGTAGACTTTGAAAAAAGCTGCATATGTTTTTGTTATCATTAAAATTAAACGAAAGATTTTTAGATTTTTAGATGAGAGAAAACAAAACACATAGTATCAGACAACCGTGAGGCAGAACTACCTCTGTTCAGGTGTAGCTGAGATTGGCTCTGTCTGACAGTGTATGACTGCAGCTGCCACTCTCAGGAGCCCCGTAAGAAATCCGCAAGCAGAAATAAAAAGAACTGGCAGTTTGTAAACATTCAAATTACAGATGCAACCTGTAAGTCACATAACCTGATTATCACTGGGTGCTTTTCCACTGTACCAGGTACCATACTTTTGGTTCTTCCCCTTTCCCATTGGCTTCCAGTCAATATCAGTACCAAAAGTTCCAGCACCCAAAGTCAACTTGGCGGGAGGGGGGCTCTGCTACTAAAGCCAAATTTTTTTGTTGGTTCCATTTCCAAAACCCTAATCAAATCCCCATCCGTGTAACATGGATCTGTCCACCAAAAACTATTCCTCACGCTGGGTTATGGCATTTTTACCTCCACACATTTCAAATCCAGTGTTTATGATGTAACTAGTGGCGCTTACTAAATGCCACTTAATATGTCTGCAGGCTCTCTGCTTTGCTAAGTTATTTGCCAAGCTATTGTGAGCTTGCGGGGGGTGGGGGTTCGGATGGACTGGTGAAGCTGTTATCATCGACATGACTGATATCACAAGCTCCTGTCAACAGAAGCTCCAGTTAATGGAACCCAGCTGGCACTATTGCACTAATTACTTTGTTACGGATAAATGGGACCAGCATGGTGATCTGCGATCATCATGCCTATACTGTATTGGTATGGAAATAGGTAAGTAAGTAGTTAAATTAATAAAACTATTAGAAGTAAGAGAACATAGAATCTTTTACAAAATTTCCATCTAAAAACTAAAACTGATTACAAAAATTCCATGCCCATAGACTAGTAAATACAAATAATCACAATAAAATATTTTTTCCCTGCATACAGAAACCAAATCTACGTTTCTGTCAGCTTCTGCTGTCGAGTCAGTGTCTCCCCCTTCATCCTCGACGCTTCCTCCATTCGACCTGCCGTTATCTGCCCAGATTGCATGTCGCACGGCTGCGTTAGATGTCATCCCAAACGCTCTCACAGCCCACTGGCAGCAGCAGCAGCTGTACAGTACATGCTGAATGTATGGCTTCTAATAAGCTTCAGCGGCAAGCACATTAATAGGTCGTGTTACACAGAGAAACACGTTAATGACTTAGAAGTTTTAACTCTAATAGAGTGTAACCATGAACAGGGCGTGACGCTTCTCATTTCACAACGAACTGGTGGTTTTGCTGAACATCAAATTTGCAACGCTTGCCTGTTCCGCTGAGAAAGAGCTTTTTTGACTGTTCTCTCTTTTGAGGAAGCTGTTGTCCTTCTCATCTCCTTCCTTCCGAAATTTATCTTGCATGCTATCCCTGTCCCGCTTGTGGGTCGGGACTCTTCCAGTTCATGACCGATATCTGTGGGCGTGGTGTCCATGTCTAGAAAGTTGTTTGTTCAAATTTTGCCCGGCACAGTAATCATATCACTTGTACGCCAACCCCATTGATTTGGACAAAAGCGTTTCCTTCATATACATAAAATAAACATCGTCAAATCTGTGCCTGGCTTTGCACTGCCGGAAAGCCTTGAAAAATAAAATGAAAACTAATAGATTATTAATACAGGCATGTAGCCTCATTTTTTTACAGCTCAGATGCTTCTTCTTTTTGAGATGCATCAGCGAACGATATAATGCAGAAATGATTAGATTTGCAAGCACTTTTATCCAAAGCGAGGTAAAATTCGGAAAGCAGGGTCAGAGCATGGTAGGAAAAATTAAAAAAACGGTTGTGGTCCTTAATGGAGGTTGTGCAGTTTTATATTAATTGCAGTAGTACAGCGATTTTCATGTGTTTCAGTAGTTTTAGTGGTTTAGGGCTGGTTCTTATGTTAATAGGTTAGATTGTATTTGTTTTTGACATTCATTCTATGTACTCCGCTTAAACATTTAGCTTGGCATTTGCTCAGTGTTACAATGCTGGTGAAGACAGGGAAGCACAAGTGTTTTAGTGGCATTGGGGTACGGAGATCCAGAGCAGGTGGCAATGGCTGCTATAGCAAGTATTGTCTGTCCAAGGTTGGAGGACATAGATGGTTGGAGGAGACGAGAAGGTTCTAATGAATGTGCCTGCGATTGCACCATGGGAAGGGGAACTAGCTGATTATGAGAAACTCACAGGAAAAGAACAATCGTGGCTTCTGAAGTTGAGTTGTGACGTTCGCGAACGAACCGATTCTTTTGAACGGCTCATAAACATGAACGATGGGAGCCGAGTCGCGGCTG
>JAODJX010000006.1:127518-138610 GCA_026776945.1 Isichthys henryi
CCATTGCTTCCGGGATAGGCTCCGGACCCCCCGCGGCCCAGTAGGATAAGCGGTTTGGAAAATGGATGGATGGATATATATACACACACACACACACACACAACAAAATGTCAACATTACTGCTATCGGAGTATTGCAATGTCTATGGGAAGATTAAACATGGTTTTGTCAATACTGTATATATTAGCAATAATACGTACAAACATTCATGAAGCTTCTACATATAGACCAATCACAATATTGAGTGATGACTCTAAAGTGCTTGTAAACAACTGTTTTTGAGTTCAGGTTCCAGATCTGTGAGTCCTAATGGAGACTGAAAAAAAAAATTCAATACACTGAGTGCCAGATAAAGAAATATGGTTTAGCAGCTACCAAAAGCTACAAATCTATTATTTTCCAGCCTTCTTCTCAATAGGGTTTATAATTCTTTCATTTTTCCTTCCATCGTTAAACACAAACTTTATTTTTTTCCCCTTGGTTTCTTCAAACGTTCTGAAAGCTCAGAATCAGGAATTATACAGTGATGGGCCCTGTTCTGAAGGAGGATCTAACCCGATATTTAAAATGGAGCCATTTCCATATGCACCATGCTACCTGGATAAGATCACCTTTCCACAAAAATTAATATGAGTTATTCAAATGAGCCTATTAACTGACAACCTCGGAGTACAAAATTAATTAAATCGGAGATTACCAGGGGCACATGTTTCCATTGCTGCTGCTGGTACCCTAAGTTATAAAAAGAAAACCATTTAAGATTTATGATAAAAAATTGAAGGACTATACTAAAAAGGTTCTCCACCGTGACCAAAGTTTGCTCTACTTTATCCAGAGCAGTACAACTTGTTGATATTTCAGATCATAAAACGATTTTTTCCTATAACATTCTCCCGCCTTGAGATGACCTCAACGTCACCTTTCAGATCAACAGAAAAACAATGCATAATTTATAAACTCACACATTTTCACCAAATGTAATAAAATATAACCAAAACAGTCTCTAAACTCAGATTTTAAGTCTAGACTGCATAGTGGGGAAAAAATGCTTTATGAAATTGATGAACGAATAAACACTGTTAAGAACGGCATCTTTTCTCTGCACGTGGGCATGAACATTGTAAGGAGCAGAAACGATTAGATATTGTTACTGGGATCATCTCTAGCAGGCAGCTTTATTCAAATCAAGACTCACAATTTGCAATTTTATATTTCATCTCTTTATAAATTCATATTCTTATAGGATGGAACTGGGTCAGGTGTTCTCACACTTTGCTCAAGGATATATTACTGAGGTTTCTGTCTGGAAGCGAGACCTTCAAGCTGATTATATGATCAGGTCCATAACTTGAAGGCCACCTGCTAGGGGACTGCATGATCAAGCAAATTAAAGCAGATGCTGGTGTACAATGTGCTCAGTAATCACAAATATATGCTGTTAGGATAAATTCTACATATAAAAATATGTTGTATAATTTTTGCTAGACAAACTCTTCAATAATTCAGCACAATGAGTAGTTTTGAACAACCTAAATCCCTGTCTACAAGTGACAGATTCACTCTTTGTTGGTGTCATGTACTGTCATCTGTATACCTTAGGCTAATGTACTGTAAGATATAGTTGAAGTCTGAGATAACCAGTGTCATAATATGACATCGTCTCTACTGAACTAAGAAAAATATGTCATAGAAAAGTGAAAGACTGGTTATAGTACCTGGATAAGCAGACCGAAATAACAGAGTTGAGAGGAGATCTTGGATGATTCCTGCTAAGTGAGTATTGTGTCAGTCAATTCCTGTCATGAATCCACCGCGTTGAAATGATGGGAATCGTGAATATGCCACATAAAAGTTTGATTCATTTCTGATTAGTAAAGCTATTTAAAAAACATTATTTTACAGAAGAGATTCACTTTTTTGGTAACACTTTGAGGCACAAATAATGTAGTAGTACATTAATTAACCAGAAACTAAGTGCTAGTTACATACTGATCCCACATTCATTCATTATTAATCAATCATGACAGTTCATGTACTACATGCAGTTACTATATCTGTTCATGATTGGTACTTGAGTAGTAACTGAGTAACTGAATAACTAAGTTGCATTTTTCTCAGAACACAGACTTGTAACCTGGAAGCTTCTGCAAAGAAATATCGCAAGGAATTGCATTATTAAAATAAAGAAATACTGGTTATATGCATAAAGTCGGATAATCGGTCTAAGTTGCCTGTAGTATATGATTGTATGTGCCCTTCAATGGACTGAAATTCCCATAATAATAATAATATAAGAAGAAGAAGAAGAAAGTTTTGCTCCTCGACAAAGTACTGGAAAATGTCTGAAATAGGGGTAAATTGTTATTGTTGCAGTTATTGTTAATATTACCGGAATTCTTTGCCACTAAGTTTCAAACCACATTTCACGCCTAGCATTTGCCATGGGCATACTGGACATTTATAGTCATATGTATTTGAAAGCTTTTTTTTAATATTATAAAGAAAAATATTTCAACTACAGACAGCTGTTTATATGACCATGCATGAAAATCTAGTATTGACAGCTCTGTGATTTCAGGCATCGGACAATCACGTGCGCAAGCAATTGGTACACAAGGCGTTTTTGTATTGACACATCATTTCAAGTGAGTTTAAAATGTTCCGTGGGAAAATGACCCTTCAGTTTCAGCGCTGACATCGTGTACGCACGACTTGATCCATCAGCTAAATGTTGTGCGAGGACGCAGTTTGAAGCCTGACATTTGCGGCGTCATCCCCGACACCGACCCGGAGATTCACCCGCTGAGTCCGCCAACTGTGGACGGCATCAGTGTCATGCCCATAATTTCTGCATCTTTAGCACTCGTGTTTTTTGGGTGGCGGTTGCTATGCAGAAGTAGGTTTTGGGACAGGACGGACAAGCTCGCTCAACTCATCCTTAAAGAATTACTTCAACCTTACACGCAAACACAAGCACGGTTTCAGCAACAGTCCCACGGATTCCTGAGAGGCATTTGGATATGCTGCAGAAATCCATGGTGCTCCTGTTGCTGGGCTGAAAAGAAATCCTGACTTCAGGGGTTCATTATCTAAGTACTTCTCCGTGACGGTGTACCGCAACAAACACACCGGGGTGTCGATGAGATACCACACGGCGACCGTCGGTCTTCGCAATTCCTCCTTAAACACTCAATTGCTAGACAGATCTGGTCCAGATCACGTTACCCCCGGGACTCACAGCAGCAGAGAGTCAGGTGTCACTGACACCTGCAATTACAGGCCACGCAAACCAAGCATCTAAGCGGCATTTAACGAGATGCGGGTGGGCTAGATGTCCATGGGGACTAACCTGGGATTCGTCTAATATTGGTTGGATAAAAGTTTTGCTTAGATACATAAAAACACCTTTAGGCTGTACAACCAATGGTCATATATACATACATACATACATACATACATATATATATACGCTTCATATAACAACCTCACTCAAACAATAGCAATCTTCATTGACTTATTGCAAAAGCCATCATAATGATCACGTTCATATTTTCGTTTTATTAATTATTTACATTTTATTTACCTGTTATTTAGGCTTAATGTACGGGGCTTTCGTTCAGATGCTGTTTAAACTAGACGGAGTGCATCGCGAAACCTTGATTGTTCCTGCAGCGCTCATCTAGTCTGCTTTAAAACGAGGGTACGTGTTACACTCGGCCAAACTAAGATTTATCAGAAGAGTACACTTACGTGCCAGATCGCGAAGAAGATGAGAGAAGCACAGAGGACCAGGGAGAGCATATAGCAGAAGGCAGCGAAAGTAAACATGATGGAAATTACGCGTAAAAAAACCTATAGAGGATTCAGGAGGAACCCGTTAAAAAAAAAGCTTAATTTAAAAATGGGAGTGGAACAGCTACACAATTAAAGTCATTATTCCATAAATATTATTTAATATTCTGCTACTGACTACATCCATGAAGAAATATGCAAGTTTCACTTAAAATGTGTTACTGTCTGAGAATGAAAAAAACTCTCCGATTCAGCCTTGACATGATTTTATTCTAAACGTATACCACTTTTAGGAAAAGACTAGCACACTTAAACGCACTGTCCCCAGTCGCATCCCGAAATAGATGCCATCCAGGGAAAGACCGTCAAAACATTCCGGAGACTTCGGATTCCTCGGACAATCACCGGTAATCCATCCTGCGTTTTGCTGCCAGAAACCGGAGCCTATACTACATTTACAGGAGCGCCGTAACTCTTCCCTAGACAACATAACAACTAATGAACGCTACGCTCAAACCGCGGTTAACCCATAGCCCGTCACACGTAATACGCCAGCAGTATTTCCCAACAGGTGGACTTAAAGGGCTAGTGACGTGTCCGTGTTATAACTGACCTATCATAAACCTAGCTTAAGAATTGTACTCTACCTTTCACTGCAGACACTCAAAACAACATATTTTATGTAATCTATGCAACACAGAACGACCTTCAATATTTTAATGTATTCAAATTAAAACATCATGTGAAAATATGCTTTACGCCAGGTCACCGAGTTTTCTACAAATGATTTGTCTACATTTGAATTCATTCCTAATAAATGAGGTAAGTCAGTAAAATAACATATGTCATCCCTTCAGATCTACTGTATATGCAAACACCTGTCTTACAATCACTTAGTACCACACAGGGGTGGGAGAAACCTCCAGTCTATTTCTGGAAGCACAGATCCCAAGACAGGGAAACCCCCCCTGGACAGGAAGCCAGTCCATTGCCAGAAACCCACCCACACATTATGGGCAATTCAGACATGTTAATGCACTTAACTGCATGTATTCGGACTGTGGAAGCAAACCCACGCAAATTATGCAAACTCAACAATCTATAGACCTGGGGCTGGCACTCAATTCCACAAACACAGAATTGCGAATCCCAGGTGTATGTACAGTTACTAAAGATAAAAAGTATAGCCTCGTAATATAATCATTTATGCCATGTTTTCCTAGTCTGCCATCCCATCCAGGGTGATCCCTGACTTATTCCCAGTGTGCTTGATGTACGCTCCAGGCCAATAACCTCATAACCCAGAACTAGCAGAGGTGGAGAGTTCAGATCCAGAAAGTAAAAAAAATCCAGACCAATATTTTATTTCAACCTGCCAGTTGAGCATAAAGAGTCATAGTCACAGAGGACTCAGGTGTGGTCGGTTGAAAGAAAATCTTGGTCTGGATTTTTACTTTCTGGACCTGAACTCTCCACCTCTGAGTACTGGATATGTGATTGGAAGATAAACAGATAGATGTTTTCTTAGTGGAATTCCTGTAGTAAACAGAAGACAATTTCACTTGCTTTAAAACTAGCATGAACTGGTGTTTACTAGTTACCAGTACCTCTACCAGCAAGCCAGTAGCATCACATAGTCATGGAGTGATCACGCATCATGTGTTGTTATCATAATAATATACCAGTTTGGAGGTCCAAGCACTTATTCTGGGGAAAAAATCTTCTGAAAATCCTATTGGAGTAGATGTCTAGGTTGCTTCTGAAAGAAGATTACATTTTTTTTATCCATAAAAAGGAATCTGTTATCTAACATTGGTAGATTATTTAATGTTATTGCAGTACCTGACATCTCCACGGAAATTTCAGGATGGGTCACTGTTACATTTTTAAAGTTACATATTTTGTATCGAAATTAAAATGCTCAAAATGATAGATCTGGGAAAACACGTTCATTCGGGTGTTTCCAACACTCAGCTGACCAGCTGAATGTTTTCTTCTGAACAAATTTGTGACGGTTAAAGATGTAACCGGAAAAGACCGTAATTCCTGGGAAAGCTGGAGCGAAAAGGGGAGCACCAGACCTCCAACAAGATGGACTCGGCGGTCACAACGATGAACACCGCAGACTAACTTTTACCCTACACTACACTACCCAAGTACGTCATCTTGTACTACCCGTATACGTACCCAGTGGCTGTAATTTTAAAATATATTTTAGCGCCATCTTGTGTTTCCTAAACGTTAGGTCACGTTGTTAATCCGGTTCAACCTGACAATTCACCTGCTTGCACCAGAGGGCGCTAAAGCATCCCGGTTTTACTAATGGAATTCTGAAATCTTCACGCCCGCTTTGAAGAAATTAATTAGTTCATTTATGCCAGTAATTAATAGAGGCGAGAAGCAATTTGAGGAAAACTATCATTACTGCGTTTGTTGTTTTTAATTTTAATTCCTTGCTTTCCAGTCAATCAGGATGCACGGTTGTCAAGGAGACAAGGACGCCATGATCTTCTTTTCAAGCTCGGCGTCGGGCCCTTCAAGTATCTTAAACTAAGCAACCGTTTGTTGTTGGCTTCCTGTCTGCTTTATTCAGACACATGCAGTCATAAAGGGCTTCTTAGTACATCGATTAAAACTAGGACAGATTTTCTTACAGGCATTCTTCAATTCTTAAATGTTCTCTTAAATTGAACTTTGGCAGTATTGCAGTTTTGTATTAAATGATCGCGAGTAATGAAGATGAAATAATCAGAAAAGGAGATAACTTCCGGAAACCCAAGGAACCTCCTCAGTACGTCAGTGGTCAGAAATGCTGCAGGACAGGTAAACGCGTAAAATATCGGCGCAATAAAGCTGCACTCTGTGCCGTTTGAAAGGCTTTTAAAGTTAATAGCCTCTCATGAAATCACTTGTAAACATACCGTAGCTTGAAAGCCTTTTGATGAGCACGGACGAAGGTTACGTGACTCAACCACAAGCACTTAATCTAGGTAATCTATACCAGCAGTTCACCGAAGGCACTTTGCATCTATTTCCAGAAATACTATCTGGGGGTCGGAGGAGCCCAGCAGAGACTACGGCAGACGCCACTTCACCGAAACCCGCGGCCGGGAGGCGGTTTACAAACCGCACATACGGCACATACAGCCAAACTGCACCCAGTACGTGATTTTTTTTAATGCAGCATTAAAAATTCTCTGGCTATGATAAACTAGAAATGTAATACTTTTTTAGGAAAACCCACCGAAGAACAGGATCTCATTTATAAAGAATCAGGCCTTGTTTGTACTCTGTCATGCTTTCCTAGGCCTGTATCATGAGGCAGCTCTTTTCCTTCGATATTTGAATTTGTAAAGTAGAAAGCAAATATCGTTTCGTAAAAGAAAATACGCAAAAGAACGACATTAATGCAGGGTACTAATAAAGTTACAGTAACAGTTATCTAACCTAACATAGTGTGATACCGACAGACAGGCCTATACTGTATCTGTAAGGATCGGATAATGGACCTAGATGAGTCCATAGTGTGATTTTCAGCCGGCCCTCCCACTTAATGATTTATTATTCTGTTATTGTCCTCCACCCATTTAAGGGGGTTATATTGGTTGGTTTTGATTATGGGTGGCTACAACCCCCCTCCATCCCCCGTAATTTACGCCCGTGCATGCAACACCTGCATAATAATAATACCAATAAGTGACATTGGGAGCGCATGCAATGTTAATATATACCTGCTTAGTGGGGAAAAGGCCACTCGCTCCTGGGTTTGGGCTGTAGATAAGTTAACAGATAGTCTTCGTTTACATGGGTGGTTTATCTGGGGCTCGGGGTTCCAGTGTAACTCTTTGCTTTATATATTAAAAGATCATATACCCAGTGTTTTGGAGGCGGTGCACAGAAACGGAGATGTGCTGCGGCTGTTCTGTTACGATACTGTGATGGCGCTATTCCTCAAACAGGAGCCAGTCCCCCCTACGATTTCTTTTTGCTGTTGGACTCTGACCTCCAAAAATGAATGAGCTCATCTGTTTGTATTTGTTGTACTGCATGGAGGGGCGATTGGCGCATCATCCGTCTGACTTGCAGATGCGACCTTGACTGGAAGTCCCGTCTCCGCCGGCTGCCGCAGCCCCGCTACGGCGACGCTCCGTTTCCCCACATCAAAGCCATTAAATTCCCCGAAGAGATCAGGCTGCTGAAGTCTTTTCCTAGTGAGTGCATTTACAGTGTGACATGGGCCAACATGATATAATCTCTATATAATAAAACTGTACTATGGAAACCTTACTGTTTGGGGTCACTGCAGTGAAGGCAATACGATCGCGCGTCTCCTTTCTGAGGCTTATCGTATTTTATGGAAATAAAAACTATTTTATTATAAACTATATTATTTTAATCGATTGGTGTGTCCGACATATCAAATAATCTTCCTCGATATCTCCTTTTCATATTAATTTACCTGCGATCAGTAAAATACATGTATTTGCGCACGTAGACGCCAATATGGTCTCCCGTTCCGAATGGACTCTCTACCCGAAACTCGGCCACGCCGCCCCTTTCCACGAGGGTAAGCGCTGCCTGTTTGATGGGACGCACCACCGCAGAAGCATGAGGAGCAGCTCTCACACCACCCTGGAGTCAGTGATGGGCCAGAAGAAGCGGGGGGAGCGAGAGTCAGTATGACCCTGAGCATCATTACAGCAGCTGAAACTGTCATGACATTCACGTTTTTGCTGTCAGTTTTAACGGCGTATGCATGCTTTTTCCTAGAAGACATTTTGCATATTTCTCTTTCTCTTCACTTGAGATTTAAATGTAAAGCCCCATAATCCACCGGAACAGATTGACCAGCCGCTTCTTCCTCTCTGCAATAAGACCGGTTACTGAGGACATTCAGAGCAGCGTATCGCATACAAATAGCACACTCATCTACATAAATAACTGAAATAATCTCTGGCACTTGTGTTTGTTATGTCTGTTGCATATAGGTATGTCTACTGTATATATACGTATGTACAGCAATTGTTTTTCATATTTGCTTTGTGTCCTGCGTTTAGCGTCAGCATTTTTGTTCACTGCATTCCTCCTCTGAAGTCAGATCCAGCAGACACCCAGGTGAAGCTGCAAAGCCATATCTGAACCCCGAATACACTACAGACTTCCACAAATACGGCTCTACGCTGCCAGCTATAGGTTTCGGGTAAGTTGTTCCTTTTATTGACTATGCTTTACTGCCACATGAAGGAAAATGCTTGGAATTACCACCGAGTCACAGGTAGATCAATGTTTTAATTTAGATTTTAATATTTTTTTTTCAAAGTAGTTTACAATGAACATGTATCATTTAAAAAACGTCACACTAGAAAGAATTTAAATAAAATACTTGTCGATATTTGGGAAATTTAAGAAAACCTGAACGCCAATGAAAATAGTGCTCGGAGAAAGGTGTAACTCTTACAAGCAACCGCGAGATGGCGGTATTGTTTTATTTGTGTGAATGTCAGATGATTTAGGGATTCTATACAGTTTAATTTTCTGTTCATAAAATTATAATAGCTTTGACGATGTTCTTGAGATCCACATCTGCTGGATCTTAAGATGGAGAATATTTAAAAAATTGTCAGTGTTGTTTCTGTTTCCAAACATACACAGAACACATGAAACCAGTTGTGATTGAGACACATTTTATCTACGCTGAAGAAAATGTACATCATATGTACATCACGAGTTGCCAGAACTTTGAAGTTTGAGTTAATTGATATGAATAAATGAGTGCAGGGGCGTCAGAAGCCTTTTGAATGTGGGGGGGACACACTGACATAAAACTAATATTTTATGTTAAATGTGGGAGGGTCCAAACGAATAATTATGAAATGTGTGGGGGACCCGACCCCCTCAGATTTACTGGCGGCGACGCCTATAAATGACTGCGTCTTTGGAGCATTAGGCTCCATTAAAGGAATGACACAGCAGTACCTGTAACCTTGGGCAGAAATGTCAATTAATTTGCTGTGCTTCTGAAGTCATTTGCACATGCAACATGGCTGCGTTTATTTCACAGCGGCAGCATCCTACTTGCCGATGATAACCGGCATAAAATAAGTAAAATATCAGCACACCTAACAGGTAGTGTGTCTCCTAATTTCCATTCATTGTGATTTCAGATATGAGCTATGCTCATATAGTGTATATGAATTACATCCCTTAGAAGGGCTTATGTAGATTTTTATAATAATTTTCTTTTTGTTAGGTTACTTAGAGATTTCAGGAGACCTAAGGGCTGTGTGTCCACATGAACCTCCACCATGAACCTCCTAAAGCCTTCAGCTAGTTCTGCGTGAACCTGAAGGCCGCTTGAGCAGATGCTGTGGGAGATGTGGAGGTTCCCCTAATGACACAGAAGAACCACACGCATGCCTGACAATAGTGGCTCGTTAAATTCATTTATAAACCAATATAAAAGGCTCATAGCCTCTGAGGTATAGAGATGTTACCAGCAGTGATGTTATTCTTATAGCGTGTTTTACGTGACTTCAGGTCCTTGGCTACCCTGAAGGCAGACACCTTCATTGCTCTGTCTCCTCCACTGACCCCAGCATGGTTAGTAATGAGTCCCGACATCCCATGCTGTACATCCTCCGTGCAGACTCTGAGAAGGACACAGAAGGTTATCATTTAAACAAACGCAAGGGCATTTAAATAGCCGCCTCTTCAGTTGCTATGAGCATAGTGCTTATCAGTTATATATAACAGATATATTTTGTAGATATATAATTCTTTTATACACACACACACACACACACACACACACACATTTGTATTTATATGTTTGTGGGGACCATCCATTCATTTCTATGGGAAAAACCCTAATCCCTTTACTCCTACCCAACCCTAACCTTAACCATAAGTAGCTAATTGAAATACAAGACTTTTGGCATTTTTTTGTTTTTTGATCGTAGTCACAGACTTTTATAAAATTGCGTTTCCCCTTGTGGAGATGATAAAGGTCGTCCCCACAACGGCAAAATAACAGGTTTTTATCACATAATGAGAAAGTCCCCACTATGTGATGTATGCATAACCCTCCACACCAACATGTATATTTATCTATCTATAGACCTATACAACCACATACACATATGTACACATACATAGAGTATATTATATTAATTGTTTTTTAAGTCATATCCGCCTTTTAATGTAGCATAGTGGAATTAGGGCCAAAAAATGATTCCTGGTCTTAGAGGAATGTCATACGAGGAAAGGTTACTTGAGCTAAATCTATTCAGTCTCAAGCAAA
>JAODJX010000006.1:159524-171137 GCA_026776945.1 Isichthys henryi
TACTCGTCTCCTGTTCCCCGTTGCAATTAAAGCCCTAGTTTACCCCGATCTCTGGCTGTTTGCCTGTTACTTACCCGTTGACCCGCACGATCGACGCTCACCCAGCCACGAAACGTGACACCCCTGTAATCAAAATTACAATTTCACTGCTTGTAGTTACCTTATACACCTATGGAAATATGTCAGTACTTGAATTCTAGCCTAAGTACTACAGACCACCCACATTGTGTTGCCTTATTGTTTTGCATCCATTTGTTTATTATATAGTACATAGTCCATATTGTACATAATATATTATACTGCAGTGTGTGTAATGCCCCCCCCCGCCTCCCCCTTGGTATTATGTTCCACTGTATGCTACCTTGGTCTTGCATTATTCTGTACAGTAAATATTATCGTGTTATGACTTTCCTTAAATGTAGCAGCATGACCCTAATTAAAAGGCATTTGTTTTCACTGTACAGTGGTGTTAGGTAAAAAGGCAGTAAAACCGAACTGAATTAAATCAAAGCATTTTTTTCCTGACAGATATGGAGGCACTGAGACCGAAAATACTACTATAGTTCAGATCCAGATAAATTTTCAATTAACACTTTAAACAACTGTAATTATCAAATAGCTCCACGGTTACAAGAGCAGTGGTGTGCAGCGGCCTTCCAGAAACAGGCTTTATTTATAATTTAAACTGTAATAGACAATTTATAACTGTGACTGATAAAAAAAAAAAGTGTACTGCATTCCTTTTGTTAACCTCCTTCCTTTCATTACACGGTGCTTTTTATTCCAGGATAAAATATTTCAGGAAACGTCAGCTCTTTTCTGTTTGTCGCAGTTGGGCCACCCCTTTTGAGCTTCATGTGTTAAATAATAATGAGTTATTGTCCCTAATTTGCAATTTACAATGAGAAAAATAAGGTTGCATCGATAATGGTTGTGGATTCATGTGGCGTGGTGGCCAGTGCGAGTAAAAAGGGCAGATTTGCATATTTACAAACTTACATACTCCATCTCCATCAGATGTGCATGATGCCCTTGTCTCCAAGCCCAGGGAAAACAGAGTAATACAGAATGATAATACTGAGCACCTACTGAATGAATGACTGTACAGTTTATTGTTTTGAAGATAAACTGGCTAACTATGCATGCTCTATTGCAGCTTTTCCCAATCCAGTCCTCAGGGACCGACAGACAGTTCACATTTTTGCTCCCTCTCAGTAGCAGAGGACTATCAGGCAGGGAGCTCAAGAGGTAAGGAGTGTGTGCCGATTACCCACCACACGACAAACCACCTCGGGGATGAGGACCTGAGTGCAGCCATGCGGCGGGTGATACCTCAGCGTCACACAAGTCAAAATGGAACAGTGTGAGGCTTTTTCTGGTGGCTTGAGTACCAATCCTGCCACCTAGCCTCAAATTTTCCCTGAAAGTTGGAGGACCTGCTTGCAAGGAGGGATGTAGATTAACCTGATAGCCAGAATGAAGCAATTGCAGGTTAAGGGCTTTGCTCAAGGCCCCAACACAGTAGGATCACTACTAGAATTCACGGGATTCAAACCAGCAACTTTCTGATTGCTGGCACAGATCGGTAGCCTCAGAACCATCACTCCGCTCCACGGGTAACTCGGAGGGAGCAAAAATCTGGACCGGCCACAGGTCTCTACGGACCGGATTGGGAAACACTATTGAATGGATCATTTCACACACTTCGCACATATGTACATAAGCACATTCTTCCATTTAATGGACGTAGTTACATCAAACAGCTCTGGTCTGCATAGCAAGCTTAGAAAAAAAATTCTCCTTTACTGTTACCAATACTACTTCTTTACATATGTCTTTATTTCTTGTGAGTTAGCTAATTGTTATGCATTAGCGCTATCAGTCTGGGCTTATAATGTATTACTAGGCTCCGGCAGACTCTCAAGGGGAATAAGATTAATATAAAAGCTGTAAAGTCCTTAAATGAGTGGGGACCACAGGTAACGTTTCCACAATCCGACGTTGTCAGATAAATGTCTTCAGAAGAGTTTCATTCACACCGATACGTATATCGGTAATGATATGTTTTTTGGCTTGAATGTTATAGTACCCAGTATATGGAGCACATAGAAGACACACTGAAATGAAGTCAGGATGCAATATTAGTAATAACACTATGTGCACCTGATTTGGACATTTATTCTGAAAAATCATGAAAAATCCATGCGTATTTTATACTGATGCTGGGTTTATAGTGAGCCACAAGAAAAAGGTAGAAGGTAGGGGATATGATGGATGGATCTCGGCACGCAGTCACTAAGGGTAGCTTAGATGCGCCAGTTCACTTAGACCCATGTTTTTGGTGAAAACAGCGATACCTGTAGGAAAGGCATGTGAATGCAAAGAGAACATGCAAACTCCTCACAGAGAGAGTGACGGCAGGAGGAGGCAGATCCAGCAACATGGAGGTGTGAGGCTACGGCGATAATGATGGGGCCACGATTCCATCACTGCATAGAAAAATCAGGGATTAAAAATATCCACGGCTGTTGACTGGAAAGAGGACAGCCTACCTCTAAAGCAGATGAATAGATGTTTTATTTTTGAAAGATCTTCATCCCAAGGTTGTTTAAAGAAAGCGCCCACTGCATTCTGTGGACAAAATGGGACAGAGATGTCCCGTCTTCCCCTTTTAAAAATGCTGAAACGTTGAAATAGGGCTATTTTAATTTTTTTGCCGGGGTATTCCTGACAAACTCCAACGCTCTACATTACGAGAGCGGCTTTAGATTAAGCCCTCTGTGTCACAAGTAAATAAATAAAAACTGCTCACATACAACATGCTGCATTCCTCTCAGCCTATGCTGTGTTGTGCAGTTAACTGGAACATGCTGAATATTCATATTCATTACTGTCAGTCGTTTAATGAGCGTTTCTATTGGACGGAAGGCGGCTCACAGGTTCTCACATATGTGGTTACAGAGTGGGAGTTTTACTCAGTCAAGTATCTTGCTAACAGGGACATCAGCCAATTTTTGAACCATTTTAGCTCACATTGCTTGGGCATCATTGGGCAGGTTCAGGAAGGTTTGCAAACACCAATGTCCAAAGACTTGTTTTATTTATCTCTGGAAAATTGCTCTTGGATTCTCCCTCATTTTCCTGTATGCTTTCATAATTCTTCCCTTCAGAGTTGTTGTGACATACACCAATCTTCTGATGGTTTTCATATGTATATTGCAATACAAAGATAATAATTTCCTGCATGTCTAACACATGCCATGCAATTAGTCTGCATTTTAAAGACATGCATTTAAATGAAAGTCATTAGACCCATCTTCTCCATTTTTTAAAAATATTTTAATGAAGGGCTAATTTGAATGTTTATGATTCTTGAAGCTCATTGTAATCACTGCTGCATATTTTATTTTCAGCCCAAGCACCAGAAACGAAGAAGCCGTAAAAGTAGCGAATGTTTCGCGAATAATTCAGTCACTGCAGAAGCTTTGAAATGAAAACACGTTGATCTCCGACTCTGGAGAGAGTGTAATGCGTCTATGCTGGCTGAAGAAAACTAGATTAGTTCTGCTGCAGTCTCAGGACTCCCCTCAGTAATATCAGCATCAACCAGATGCTGGGATTTCCTAAAGCATATCAAATATTTTCAGTACTTAATTTGAAAACTGGTTTAATGGCCAGAATCAGTTTCACATAAAAAAATACAAGTTTTATTAAAAATATCCTACATAATGTTTTTAGTACACATTTTGTTGATCATATTACATACACATACATGTGTTTTCATGCTATTGAGCTATAACATAGAATTAAAATGGAACCAAGATGTCTTCTCCTTTGTAAACACAAAATAGTCGACCATAAGATTTCCTCCAAATTAATTATAAATTACAGAGAGAAATTAACAGATTGCAAGTGCAAGTTGTAAAATCTCCTTGAATTCCCTAGTTTCCTCTTGCAGTCTAATGACCTGCAGTTAAGTGAAACAGCACTTTGAAATTTCCATGCGTGATTTTGTGTGTGGTGTGTGTGTGTTTGTCCTGTGATGGACTGGCATCCCCATGAGGGTGTCTCCCTTCGAAGTCTGGTCTGGCACTCCCTGTCATCTGGTATTGGATAAAAGGTTGAAAGATTTGGGGGGGGGGGGGCACTCTATGGCACAAAACGTTCAGCAGTCACATAATAATGCTACTGATGCTCAGCTCTGACCAGTTTAGACATTTCTCATGACTCCATGTTTCCATGTTAATTACGCCTGTTTGAGTCACGAGACAGACTGAACACGGGGACCCCAAATACAGAGCAAACAGATATCCAACACGCGAACCGGGAAGCAGAGTCCGGATGTTAAGGTCGGGAAGCCGGGGAGTCTGTCCTGGGGAGTGAGGGGACGGGGAAGCACTTGTGCAGACACAGGAATAGCACTCACCAGGTTGGAGACCAGAGGATGAGCACACACATGAGAGGAAGCTCAAGCACAGAGGGAAAAATCGGGACTGAAGAGAGAGTGGCTGCAGGACACACATCCTGGCTGCAAGACACACATCCTGGCTGCAGGACACACATCCTCACATTCTGGAACAGTCAGGTGAGAAAAAAATGTAAATCTCAGAGGACAACAATATAACGGAAAAATATGTTGTGGGGAACCGCCCTACTTGGCAAAATTTATTGTGGGGGAGTGCAATCAGTCCAAGGCCAACTTTTAATCCCAGTCCACACCTGTCCAATAAGCCTATGACAGGCCTTCCTCAAAAACTGAATCAACAAGGTCAAACGAGAAGCAAATCTAAAGGAACAGCCAGTCGTCCACAGCTAAACTGGAGGACACTGTTTATAGAATAACAATGACCCAAGTACTTCATAAGCATCAGTATCATGGGGGAGTGATAATAAAGCATATCAAGAATGTCACAGCAGCACCTGCTTAGAATTTGCTAGAGCGGGAGACTCTGAGGTCAAACAGAATAATATAATATGCTCTGATGGCATTAATATTGAACGTTTTTGGCCTTGATTGTAAGTACTATGTTCATCCTGCAGCAAATACAACACGCCATTCTACGGACATGATCCCTACCACGAAGAGTGGCAGAAGTACTTTGTTATAGGTGTGCTTTTCCGCTTGGGGGACTGGAAAGATGGTAAAAACCGAAGGCAAAATGAATAGTGGAATGTGCAGAGAAATCGCAAAGGCAAAAAGACCCGAGAAATTATGGAGGTAAAAAGACGAGAGAATTGGGAGAAAATTCATCAGTGACACTTTACTTGAGGGGACATGAATAATAGTAGTACACACTTACTTAATGCATTAATTAACCAGTAACTAAGTGTAGATTCCATGTTTATTTATCATTAATCAATCATGACAGTTAATGATGGGGAAAACTTACTTCATGATTTGTTCTTAAGTAGTTAATAAGTAATTTTGTTCTCAAGTGGTCTTACCATTTGTTAACACTAACTGTGACACTAACACTAACTGTTTTGGGCTCCACCAATGGTGACTGTATGACAATGTCGCTATCTCACTTATCTCAGTACCTATATACTGCATTCCATATAACCCGTTATACTGTACTACACAATATTGCTGTTCGCGATCATTTCCCGCACTCTCAACTGAGGCTTTTCTTAGGTGCAATAATTCATGCGCAATATTCCCCCTGTACTTTAATGCTGTGTACTGTAATTGCCAGGTGCCATTTTATTCAATATTCTTTAACTTAGTTAGCATAGTTTTCATTGAGGCTTCTATAGAAGGATCCAAACGTCATCTCTTTGTACTCGTACGGTGTCAGTAATGATATCTCATTTCATCTATTCTAACTGATATAGTGCTTGAATGGAATGCATGAACTGTCATGATTGATTAATGACGAACAAGCATCAGTATCAGTATGTAACTAGCACTTAGTTACTGGTTAATTAATGTATTAAATAAGCCTGTATTACTACATCCCTCATGTCCCCTCAAGTATGACCAATTCATCGTCTAGATAGATGATGACCCAAAGCATATAAAAGCCATAGAGAAGTAACTCAGAAATAAAAAAGTCGATGTTCTGGAATCGTCAAGTCTAGTCTTGGGGCCTAAATCCAGCTGAGAATCTATGACAAGAAGTAAAAAAGCCATCTTACACAAGGAATTGCTTAAAATTTGGATGTCCAGGTTTGCAATGCTGGAAGGTGGTTACTCAAAGAGACTCAGCAACGTCAGAGAGACCCAAATGAAAACTTAATTCTGAAACACTCGATCAGATATTACTTGATAGGGAATCAGCCACCAACATGGGTGAGAAATTAAAAATATAAATCTTGCTTTGGGTCAAAACAACATAACCTTTTATTTTTTATTGTATTACTTGATATCAGACCTTGCCTCCCTTTTGGATGTCTGTTTTGTATTTTTTTTTTCATTTTGCTTGAGTGCATGAGTGTACGCTGAATGTGTGACTTGTTTGCTCTTTTAAAGTATAAGAATGAATCAATATCACTGCAGCAACCTACCCTAAGGGTCATTACTAGTCTGATGGTGCAAAGAAAATGTCTGTCTTTTGATCACCATTGTAAGTAATGATTTCAATTTCAAGAACCTGATTATGTGGTTTCCAGTGCTCACCAACCAACTGTTACAATACATCCCCAGATACCCCCACAAGCTGAATCCTGAGGCGCCATCCACGTCTTCAAGCGCACTGCTGAAGAGCTTCTGCTAACAGCAGTACGTTTCTGTCCATCCATGCCTCGAATCCCAACTATCTTCAGAAGAACGGTGCATAGTAACCTGATTAGAAAGGTTTGAGATGACAGATGCAGAGTTACCTCTCTACTGCAGCCTTAGTTCTTAGTGTATGTGGTGGAATTTTCCGGACACACAGAGGACTCTCGCTGCCTTCTGGATAAATCTCATACTGTAACGTGCCAGAGCGTTCCCTCTCAGTCAATCCATCTTTGTGTCAGAATCCCCAGAAAGGCATTCAGGGGGCTTTACAATAAGCTGGTGATTTTCTTGTGAGAAACAAACCTCTCAGACATTCAAATATAATCTGGCTAGAAGTGAGTTGTGTGTGGTATTGCACTTATACCAATTGACCGCAAAAAAGAACTGTATTTCAGAGTAAATAGCTTTAAATACAAGTATGCCAGCTCATGGTGTGATTAAATATTTAAATTTTGGTTCCACAGTGAAGCATGCAATGAAAAAATATACCTGGAACCGTACAATATGTATGTAAAACATTTCTTGCAAAGGCCTGGGATGATCTATAGGGTCACTTTAACATTGCACTACTTAAGTGATGTGGAAGTTGAATGAATGAATGGATGGATTTATTTTATGGATGTTATATTATTTTATTGAACTCATATACATTTTTGTATATTTTACAAAATAAAAAATTCTTTTCCAGAAGAGATACAAGAGGGTACAGTACAAATGAGTGAGCTTCACGTATGGCTTTGTTCATAAAAATTAAATTATTTGCACAGTGAAGTAAATTTCTTAAAAAAATAAGAAACTGAAAAAATTTGTGATTTGTGTTTGCACGTACAGTGCTGTGCAAAAGTCTTAGGCAGCCACAGAGAATTTAAACAATCTTAAATAATAAGAACGTTTAAATAATCTTCATGTTGATGTAAAACCATGATATTGTGCCTGTCAACGTGTTTTAGCGCTTAACCATTTCAAAATCTCCCCTAAAGTCACCCCAATAACTGCAGCAACCATCCAATACACCCATGTATTTTTTTACTTAACCAGTAGCACACCTTGTATAGCTAATCAATGTCTTAATGACTTGTTAAAAATAGTTTCATTAATGGATTAAGTGAGCTGTGAGTTTTAACAAACGTGAGAAATTTAACAAATACATGAAATTGTTGAGGCGCCCTTGAGGAGAAGTTTAGGAGCTTTACTGGTGTTCATCTAGCCATCCAACTAAATATCAGTAGGTTTTTTGAGAACTTAAGACATTCCTGGTAGTTTTCATTGTTTGACTCATAATTTGCACATGTTCTATTAAATCATATTAAATGATGTTTTTCATTCTGAGAAAATATATACTTATTACCCAGATAAATAGCTTTAAAAAATCCCTATGACTCCTTAAGACTTTTGCATAGTACTCTGTGCAGAGGACCTCTTCCTTCTGCTGGCCGTGTCTCCTAAAATGGCCTGGCATCCTACCCAGGGTGGATCCATGGGTACCTGTATATGCGATCCAGGTTCATGGCTGCCCTGTACTGCATACATGGTTATGGAAGACTCAGATTTATTTACTCAACACTTTAATCCAAAGCGACATTAAAGACACTGGGAAAACAGACTCAGCTGGTCCCTGAAACAGTTGGGAGTGAGGGTCTTGTTCATGGGCCCAACGGTGAAATCACAGGATTTGAACTGGCAACCTTCTGATCACAGGCACAGAGTCTTAACCCACGGAGCCTCACCCCACCCTGATGATGGATTGTGTATTTGTGTTACTGTTACTCTGTGGTTATTTGTTTGACTTTTTCATTTTATGATTCCTTAGTCACTATCATTTTTAATGTTCTATAGATGCTTTGAGATTCAGAGTATATATGTCCAGAAGAGATGCAGGAGACTAGATGAACAGCATAAAAAGGTAGACATCAATACATTATTTCCAACTTTCTTTCATCTCTCTGTGACACGCTTGTATAAATTAATCAAGCCGGTGAGAAATTTAAATCTAAAAGATCACAGCAGAATGAAAAACATAAAATGCTGTTATGCCACAACAGTGTTGAAATTGAGGATCACAGTTAAGCTGTACCCTAGCATTTTTTTGATAATTTCATTGGGGAAGTAATAAAATCACATTAGTATTGGCTGTAAATTTGCGGTCGTAAAGTTGTTACTTCAAATCCAGGATGTGCTAATGCTGTTGAATACCAACGAATGAGGACACTCCCTTCAGTAAATAGCGAGAGGTTTGAAAAATGGGGAAGTATACAGTGTAAACTTCATAAAAATGCTCTGTGCGATAACATTGCAATGCTACATACACACCCACAGTGAGCGCCGTCCGATCCATCCTTGTTCTCGACCAGCCACAGCAGAAAAACAGAACCGCGCTGGGCCGACTGGCCTGGTTGTACCCTGGCTTTGATAATACCGTCATTATTTACACCATCAAATAAGCCTTTGTCATACAGCGGGAGGACTGATATGGCTCCCGGAGTTACTGTCTTTTGGGGGAGGGGGTAGGGGTCATTAAACGTCTTCTTCACGCTTGCGACCCCGCCTCTAAAATGCTGCCATTAGCAAATAGAAGGCCACCATGCCTGATTCTCAAGGTGGATGTTAAAGGTGACTGTTAAATCAGAGGCCACGCTACAGGCACAGTCAATATCCACGTAAATTAGAATGCCAAATTTCTATTGACTCAGATCAGCCGTCGTGACACTTTACTCCTGTGATCGTCATCAGAATTATCCGCCGCTTGTGCTACAGTAGACCCTCTGTTGGTTTGTACTAGACAGGATACCCTTCATTCACATCTTTCATCGATGAGTCCTGATCACCCAACACTCTGTTGGCGGTTCATGGATTTTCCCTCCTCAGATCGCTCTTGGTAGGTACTCACCCTGGCTGACTAGGAACTTCCTACAAAACTTGCTGTTTCGGAGATACTCAGAGACCCAGAGGTCTGGCCAAAGCAATTGGGCCCTTTCTCCTGCATTCATCACGTCGACTATGAGTACCAAATGTTAACCACCTAATTTTTACTAGCTTTTACTTGATAGTCAACATTATTTGCTTTACATGAGGATGGTTATAATATTTTGGCTCTTCAGTGTATGGGTAGTTGACAATATTGTGTTTCCTGTTCTATCACTGACATCACTCATGGTGGTGAGGGGGGGCAGGGTGCCTATCCAATTTCGGGGCATGGGAGGGTTTGGCTGATAGCTTTTCTTGTTTTAATGTCTTCAATGCCTTCAATTCTCAGGCAATATGAAGCTGCCAGAGTTAGGAGTTCCTCTGTATTAGAGTTTGAAACAAATTATTTTTTAATGAGTAACACAGTTGCTCATTAAACCAGTCCAGAACTAGTCCACTTTTTCCACAACAATAATTATATAAAAATACTAAAATTATCTGAGGTGTAACAACATTGTAATGTAAATTTGTAGTATTTTATTCATTGCCGTGAGATATTTCGGGTGTTTTATAATTCTAATGTTTTTAGAGACCCGTAAATTAAGACTCCAGAACCATCGATCCACTTTCCATAACTGCCATTGCAGTGACTTGCTGAGTCTCTAGCTAAGAAGCACAGGACATGAAGCAAGAATCACCGTGGACAGGAATCCAGTTCATCACAAGACGCAAAATCACACACCGAGGCCAATTCAGAGACAGTAGTTTCCGTAATTGCTATTTTTTATTGTGAGAGAAATTCCAGAAAAAGAACTAGTGGCACCTGTATGCCAAATACACAGACCGTGTACCCAAGCAGTAGCACAAAATGAACACAGTTGCCAAGTCTGCTTATCATGACCGACTTTGGGCTTTTTTTCTGAAGAATGGCTGCAGGACAATGGCAAACTTGGTCCGTAGGTGTCCTACACCTAACGAAAACCATAACGGGGAAATTCACACACATACAAAATTCAAGTATAAAACGAAACAGAACACGGTGAGTTTAAATCTCAAAATATTACTACATTAGGCTTTATCCGAAATATTATGACTTTATTCTCGAAATCCCTTAGACTGTTATTTTATTTTTATCAATGCCCAAAAACGCCATTGTAGATAAAAAAAAATAAATCATTTTAATAATTCAACCCAACTCGAGCGCTGATTTTAATGAAGACAACATGATACCAGATCTACTTTGTATGCTTGCAATTTTATTATAACTGACCTGCCCACAAATTACAGAAATATCATTGAAATTTTTTGTTTGACCCATCAGCCTGGCCACGCATCATTAGTGTGCGTACGATGAGCTGTGAGGAACCCTGGAGCTGTGAGGAAATGCCACCCTAGGAGCTACCGACTTTCTAAGCATTGTTACGCTCGTATCAAATTAAAGAAGGCTGCTACCTGGACTTTATATGCTACTCTCTTACGGGTTGTAGTTCTCCCCATTTTAGCAGCATACAAATGCAGTAACGGTGGGAGGTAAGTAATAAACCGCAAGAAAGATGAGTGGCGAGCATATGAGGGAAGCCTTACATGCCAAGTGGTGTTGTCCTTGACTTAGTGGCACTAGTTGGCATTGAGAGGCATTAACATATGCTGTGTTTTAATGCGATCCTGGCAGATGGCTTGCTATCATTGCACTACGTGTTCATGCTCCTAGATCGACACGGCTTTTCTGCGACCGTCGCATTTCACAGACAGGAAGTCCCCCCCCCCTTTCCGCAATGACACCACCTGGCTCATTCCCCGAACCTCAGCTGGAGCAAACCGGGAAGAGTAGGGAAGTGATGCGGAAAAGCTTGGACGATCTGTCTAGGAAGGACACGATTCAGTCCCGTGTGTCCTCTTTCTTGCCATCTGTACAGTGATGAATTTAGTCACTCCTGTAATTGCACCATTCTGCTCAGCTGCCCCGTGTGTGTGTGTGTGTGTGTGTG
>JAODJX010000006.1:204970-220604 GCA_026776945.1 Isichthys henryi
CCCCCCCCCCCCCCCCCCCCCCCCCCCCCCCCCCCCCCCCCCCCCCCCCCAGACACACAATTAATTACGATCGCTCAATTTCCGCAGATGGCTGCTGAAGGAAAGTAGACTGCCTGGGCTGGAAGGTATGACCATGCCAGGAGAAAGTGGGTAGTTTACGTAGCCAAGTGGTGAATGTACCATGACAGAAGTACAATACCCTTATGCACATTTTAATGACATCCCCCCAAGGGTCTTGGACACGATGATGCAGTGACACTAAATGACAGGACTTGCGCTGCGTGCAGCCAAGACCCAGCACCGGCCACACTGGTACCGTGCCTGAGGTATCTCGTAGTGGCTTCGTCTAGGTCGGTTCGCACCTTATGAGCAGAGAATGCCTTGTTTCAACAGCAAGTGGAAGCTCCTTTGTTCTTGACTGCGTGCCAAGTCAATTTGTGACTCCGCTCCTTGCAGTGGCCCCACCAGGCTTTGACGGGGTGTATGAGCGAGCCATTGATAAAGTGGCTTAACAATGGGAAGCCCACTGCTTTCCCTTATGGTATTTCTGCAAAAATTCTAGCTTTTAAAAATTTATTTTTCATCATTCATTTCCGTATTTGTATCTAACAGATTTAGCCTCTTATCAAAATTCTGAAAAGGAAAGATTGCAAATCTAATTGCTGACCAAAAAAGCAAGCAGTGCCCATTCAATAACTGTTTAAGTGATAAATATTAATGTCTCTGAATGATTATGATGCTCTTACAGTACATGCGCAGTATATATGGGCAGCGTACACTAGAGGGGCTGGAATGTTACTATGGTTTTACCGCCACCAAGATGAACTCCGGTGCTCCGAAAAACAGTTTGCAAAGATGGGAGATCGATTCACTGCTAATCTATCATTGCAGTAGCTACAATTCACCTTTTTTTCTAATCACCACCTCCAGAAAAGTCTGTGGCCTTTATTATGGATTTATTATTTCTAGTACATAATTTTCAAATAAAGATGTTTTAAAGTTTTATGGGGTTGTGATAATTGACCCTTAAAGATAAAAACATATTTATAAAAGTCTAGTTTTTTTAATCTTGAAAAAGCATATACAGTATTTATTTTTTTAATCGTCTTTGTTCCTTTTTATAAATCCAGGTATCAGAGAGGCATATTAAATACCCCCGAGAAGATTTCTGAATACTATACGAGCCAAGAAACATGTTCATTATGCAAGACCTGCCTTGTTTATATGAAACAATTTTATTGGCAAGGTCTTTGACTCTTGCTTTGAGCTGACGCTTTCAATTATAATTATGATTCATTTCATCAATTTATATTTGCTCACATGATAAATGTTTTTTAACGTGTGTATAATTTTATTCTTTCCGAACATTAGCATCCCAGTGCCTACATAACCAGCGTAACCCTGTAAATAGTCAGTTGTTGACAATGGAGGGATGGATGGATTGTAAAGGTTAAATGTTCTCTCAGATGAACTATAGTATAGATACACTGCTTTTCCTGGGGTTATTTTCCGCTGCTTTAATCGATTTACTCATCTCATGTGTTCACCAAATTAATTCCGAATTTTGCATTTAAATAACTTTACGTTTGACAAGAGCAAAGTTACACATTTCAATAGTACAATAGCAAGTTTGCTTCTTGACCTTAATCCGCTGGGCATCCCATTGTAAGTCAATGTCCTTTACAATTGACAACCTGTAATTCCATTCAAATTTGCCCCATTTTTATAGGATATTAGTGGATTAAAATTGATTATTTGAATTTATTTTACCAGCAAATCAATTGTGTATTCTCTCCGGATTGATAGGTTACTAATCATTTTACCTGGTAAAAGGGTCTTTTATCAGTTAAGTTGAAAGCTGAAATTCAGCGGCATGTACCAAATCTAGGTCACATCCAGTTTGGACCAGATATGCCCCAACTGGCTAAGATACTGGACAATAAAAACATAAAAATATGGGATTTGACAAAAACCACAACTAACCATTATAAATAAGATTAAAACGAAGCCCAACAAAAGAACAGTTGACCACTGATTAAATATCAATGTTGCTTATATCTAAGAGAGAAAAAAGACGCTTGATTTAGCGTTAGGTAAGGAAATCAGAGCCTCCTGTGGCTTCTCATTAGCCGGAGTAAATTAAGCCATTAATTTGGGAATAAATAGCTAATTTTGGTGCCAGCTCAGGTTATTGTACTAACCTCAATTCAGTGGTGGATGCTTGTCGATATTGTGCTAAAAATTCATGCTAACTGCATGATGTAAACTCCACTTTGTGTTACGGCATATAAATCCTGAAATGAACAAAGTGAATCATTCCCACCTCTGCTGAATGCGGTATCGAGTGATCGAAAGACATCTCAAGGAGATGCCCGTTTTGGATACTGAGAAAGTTCATGTGCAGTAACACACGAGAGATGGACACCATCACAAACAGGTTTATGTTTCCTGGATCGGTAAGCCTGTCCCCCTATATTTTGCCTCATTCGATCTCCCAGAAAACCCCAATTGAAAGTGTTTTTTTTTTTAACATAAATTATCTGAGATCCTCATTAAAAAGATATTTTAGATGCCTCATGTAGTTATACTACCCATGCTGCATCAACCATTTGTAGCAAAGTCACACACATACAAACTTTTCAATTCACCGCCATAGACAAACTGGCCTAAATACAAACTGAAGTTTATATGTAGGCTAAAAGGCCAATGCTTGGTTCTAGATTGACGGATGACATTCTCCAATACATCTGGGTCTGCAGAGTCAGGACAGTCATCAGCATGAATAACCGATTCCTGTTTACAAGTGCCGCCCCCCCCCATTCCCACCAATATGCTCTCCTACTCTGTGCCTTTGAAATGGCCTTTCAGTGGACTCCCTGTGAATCGCAGCATATGCCTTTGAACAAAGCAACACACCTGTCTGTAAGCACACTCAGGAATTTTCCCGTTGTAACCTCTCCCTTCAGAGAGACCCGGGGAGCGTTTTACGTCATTGTTTGTTTCGATAGCCGAAAAACACATTAAAACAGACCTTTCACAAGGTGTTTGGGAGCCTTGCTGCAAATTCCTTCTTAATAAAGTTCAGTTCAGGCTGATCCAGTTCACCGATTCAGGAAAGAGGAATGACTATTTAGTTCATGCCGGAAAAACACACAAACAGAATTCATCAGTGACATCTGCTGTAGACACAGCAAGGTACATCTATCATGTCACCTTTAAGTATTAAAATGACATAATTTCTCGATTAAATCAAACTGTTAATAACACACACAATAATATTATCTAGCCAGTAGCACAGTATATTTATGTATATCCAAATAGCTTTAACATTATTAGATACAAAGTTACCCATGATCCTCCGCTGTATTGACCTGAGTTGACCTAAGTAATCTTGTAACCAATCTGAAAGCTCAGTGAATGATTTGACAGATCATTGCCCATCACTGGGGTGGAAAATTATTACTAAGGCAGATAATGACTTGAAAAATAGTATCCATGCAGCTATACAGGAATAAGGAATGTAGCTGGGACGGTAAATGTGAGAGGAGAGAGAGCGCTTAGCTAGACCCTGTCGCCTGAACTGGAGTCAGATACAAACCATCCAAAGCAACAGAACTGTCGCTAATGAGAGCTGTCTCTAAATGAGCATCTTATGCTGTGGATTTAAAAAAAAAAAAAAAAGTTTAAACAGACATGCTAATTGGAAACAATGGTAACCTGTATGGAAATATTTAAAGATTTATTTTTGTAGATGTCTTGCTATTCGTAGGTTACAGCACAATGCTGCTGCCAAAGCATGATTAGACTGCAATTACCCTGTATTTTTGCGAAAAAGCTGTTTTGTGACGGTTAATTCATTAGCTAATAGTACATTTTGCCACACCTGAGCTGGGCACAGTCAAGCTTTTAACAAACTCTAACTTTGCATATAATTAGCCGAGTCACACTCCTATAGCTACATACCTAGTTGCACTAACATTCTATCCCTTATAAGCATCTGCATTATTTCAGAAGTTTACGTAGTTTGCCCAGCCATTGTTGTATAATGAGTTATGATTTGAATCAGAAGAACTGCTTCCCTTGTGTGCTCACTTGTGGTCTGCGGTTTTATTATAAACGTTGCATATCTTCAGAGTATACAAGCTTAATTGAAATGATCGATGGCCCCAAACCCCCCTCACCCCCCCACCCCTGGTTTTTCCATTTTGCTACTTATTTCTTACATATACCGGTGGGACTATATCATAATAATGAGATTCAGCCTACGAGGCAGGAACCCTAAAGAAACCTTACAGCTGGGAAAGGCAGCCTAAGACGTGTCGTTATAACCCACCTACTATTTGTTGCCTCTGTCTGGGCCTGGTAGGTTTCGTAACGGTTTCCAGAGTGGAAGATACACGAGCTGCTCAACTCCAAATTAAACGTCAAGCTGAACTCTGAGCCGAGACCCTTTTGCATTGGTGCAACTTTTCGTAGCTTAAAGAAAAACTACATTCCCAGCTGAACACTATATAAGTTTTGGCTCTCTAATCTACTATATAAACTCTTAAATCTGAGAGAAATGTCTCAGTACTGTTAGTAAAATACCATGCTTGAGGTTTAACGTTTTCTTTTTTGTGATCTACTATTTATGATTACTTTTGCTCAGGGACAAGGGGGCAGTTAATAACATATTGTATATGCACACCTGAGGCAATAAAAAATAACATAATAAAAATGCACACAAGGCAAGTGCAGTTACATATAAATATCAAGGCAGTTCATGTGACACTGGCGAGACGCAGGGCATAACATGACAGGATGCATTATGCATACTCTGTACAAACAGATACCACTGTCATAGAGAAGATCTGGAGTGATGTATCTAAAACTGATGGATCTTATTAAATAACTTGTCTGCCCAGAGGATATTTTTTGCTAATTTATTCAGATTGTAAGCAGTGAATTCTAAATGACCTATCGTAATAAGATAAGGAAATCCAAAACATCTTAAACAAGAATTCTGACATTAACCAAAGTTGCAAAATATCCATAGGAATAAAAGGTTATGCTGTGTTGGGTAACAGAGTCCAAATATCCCAGTTTACCAGCTACAGTTCAGTTACAGTCTACATATCAAGCTACTACATTGATCAGTGAGAAATGCTTGTATTCACCAAACCCTATAACATACAAGTTTTTTTAAATACTTAAAATATTTTTAAATATAGATAACTTTAAGGGATGTTCTGTTCATATTTTTATTTTATAGCAAAAATATCTTAATATACCTTTGTGGCTCTGTAACATTCAAAATGCAACAGTGATATTCATGTAACAAGTACAAAGGCTGAGCTAAGCGGCCATGTGACTGGGTGTCATAGCAGGACAATCCCAAGATATGCAATAGCGAAGAGCAGTCATTCTCAATCCAGTCTTCGGGGACCCACAGATAATCCATGTTTTTGCTCCCACCGAGCTTCAGACCAGACAGTTCACATTTTTGCTCCCTCCCAGCTCCCAAAATTGTGGACCGTCTGTAGGTCCCCGAGGACCGGATTGGGAAAACCCGGCAAAGAGATTCTGCTGGACCCTGTGTTCTGTGTCAGTCTCATATGACTGTCAGCGCTCAATCCAAAAGTGGCCACAGTGCATATCAGCTGCTGAAGCATCATGGAAAACAGCCGTCTCAGCTAATCCCACTAGATTGCAGGCTCAGTCCATTGCGAGTTGCCTTGCCCCAACACCTACATGAACGCTGCAGAGAGAAGATGCATGTTATTCCCAGCCACCCAACCATGGATGATGAACCCCCTCACAACCAGCAGGCACCTGACAGGTCGAGAAAATAGCTGACAGAAATTTTGTGGAGGAATGGTGTTCTGTTGTACTGTTACTTGGCTCAAAAAAGGCGAATAAAACACATATTAGGCTAAAAATGCTGTTTGATCTATAACTGCAGCATGAGTGCAATACAAATGGTATGCTATAAAACTATTTTAATATTTCTAAGGCAGTGCACACTTGAGCCAGTCATTACTGGAACTCTCTCATTGTTGCTAAAGGTGTTTCATTTTATTTTCCATTTACTTTAATATTTAAATATATGGAAGGATAAGGTACACTTCATTGGTCACCAGCGGGGAAATTTTCGTTTTACATTTATGATAAAATTGAACAATTTACATTTACAATTACATTGCATTTGTATGGTTGGATTGTCGAAAAGCAATTTAGGTAAAGCGCGAGTCTCATGGGTACAATATAAAATTCCCTCTGGAGACGCCGCATCAAAGGTCCAATTCGTCATTTGCTACCGATACACATCCAATCCAACTTAGAAGGACTTATCTTTTTTTTTTTAAATAAAATTAAATAAAAAAATATGCATTGGGTGGATGTTAAACTGATTAAGAGAAGATTAATACTACTAAATAAACGTACTGAATTGTGAATGGGTTTCTCACCTCAATCACAAAGAAATGCTTCGATCATTTAATCAGCTGTGTGCCAAAAAATTGCATGAAATATTATATGTGCCTTTTGCTCAGGTTGAAGAACTTAGCAGAAAATGAGGGGGAGGGGCATAAATCCTACGTAGTGAAGGAGCACCTCGGAATTTCCTTCGTGCCGCTCCGGCTCTGCTTCCTCATAGGTCTGCCGGCACCCGGCACCGGAGCACAATGATGCAACATCGGCCGTCCTTTTTTGAATCAGCATCTTCGAAAACGTGCAGTGGGTAAAGGGGGCACACGGGGACTGGTGCATCTCCGCGGAAGCCGCCGGATCCGATGAGCTCCTACCTGCCTTGATGTGTGGGGAACGCTGGTGGCCACGCGTTTGAGCGGATCGCGGTGAATGACATTTATTTCCCTGCCCGTTGTGTTTTTTAATCGGAAGCTGCGTGTTATTTTAATAACCCCCCCGCGAACACGAGTCCCATGTCTTCCCGCCTTTTGAACGTCTCACATGGTTACTGTCAAGCACTGTACATAAATCAGCCACCGCCGATAGTGTAGTTAGAGGAACGGGCGCACACATGCACATCAGAGCGCCGGAGCTTGCTGCGAATGCAGCAGAAGCAGCGCAAGCAGTCGCCGATCAGTGGTCGACAATGGGAAGGGATGGCTTGAGATGAAGAAAAAAAGAATCTGCGAGTGATCGATATCTGCTCGTCTTGTGAATCGCCGCAGTGTTTTTACAGGTGTATTGCATTCTGAACAGATTGATAAACGGGCCAACGGAGCCACATGTCACATGTGCTTCACAGGACGAAACGGGGCATCTGCAAGCTGGATCTGGAGGAGGATGCTGCGGCAAGTGATACACAGAAGGCTCAAAGCTTCTTTCTACTGGCTGGGCTTATTCGTTAGCAGGCATCCGGTTTTCTTCCTCACTGTCCCCGCAGTCCTAACCATCATCTTCGGATCCACTGTCCTGAGCAGGTTTAAACCCGAGAAGAACCTCGAGGTCCTGGTGGCCCCGACTCACAGTCTGGCTAAGATCGAAAGGAGTCTAGCGAACAGCCTTTTCCCCATCGACCAGTCCAAGAACAAGCTGTATTCAGACCTGCACACTCCGGGCAGATATGGCAGATTGATCCTGCTCGCCAAGTCCGGGGCAAATATACTGGAACTGGCCGACCAGGTTCTGCAGATCCACAAGAAGGTGCTCGATATGCGGGTCAATTACAAAGGGTACAACTACACTTTCGCTCATCTCTGTGTCATGAGGCACCGGGACAAGAAATGCCTCTTGGATGATATAATTACGATTTTTGAGGATATCCGCTCGGCCATTCTCTCGAACAGCACTTTGTCAAAGGTGCCAGTGAGCTACCCAAATACAACGTTAAAGGTGAGGCAGTTGCAATTCGGAAACTGTTACTAAAACGTTTCTTTCGGGTTCATAAATCTTCGGCATAACGCGAAGCAGGATCTCTGCTGTTTAAAGGTGCGCCGTGTGCTTTATTACTGAAAACTGACATTAACCTCGCGTATCTGCCATTCATAATGCAACAAATATTTCTGCTAGCCTACCTAGCAATACGTTTTCAATGTACAGTATTTATGGCGTAGTAGCCGCTTCTAGTCAGCAATATTCTCCTACGGGGAGCGACGCAATAAGACCCGATTGATGCAAAAGCGTGTTTGGTGCTCTCGTCGTAGGGCAAGTTGGTGCTAAAACACGGGACAATGCTGTCCTAGGCTATCAGGAAAAGCGCTCCAAAGCAGCTCTGCCCTGCTGAAAGCAGCCAGGTCCGTCCAGTATTACACGTCCTGGTTCGACTTGCAAAGCGGTGCATTACCACGGTGCATTGCCACGAGCCCCGCATCCTTTCTGCACGGGAGGTGCAGCATTCCTGCAACTTTATAAGCATAAACGCTTTGTAATCAGTGATGGCACTGGGGTTAAAAAAATCCTGAAAATATAGTAATAAGTTCGTATTGTATTTTTTTTTGTATAAACGAATAATACGATAGGTTTCAGGAAATATTTCTGTCACGAGTGGGATTTACCCTGTAGGAGATGCAGCATGTCTCCTGCGGGAACCTTTTACGCTTTTGTAACCTGCCCGCATAGTCGGCCGCTCACTACTGTGCCTTACGGCCATTCAAAAAAATTATGCAGTGGAGTAAATCGGTGGATGGGAAATGATCGGTAAACTGGGAAATGATGCACAAAAATGATCTTCAAGCTACGTATTAAAAGCATGAATCGTAGGACACGCTTGGAGGAATAGAGGCACAGTGGAGGACATAACGTCAGCTAAGCGTCCGTAATTCGCCGGCTCGCTTTCATTCATACGATTTCACCGGCTTAACTCCTGACCGAATGACCGCAACTCCGGTGCTCTGTTCGGGGATGGCGCTCTCCTCTCCGCTGGTATATTCTCTTATTTCCGATCGCCAGCAGGCTGGCGGCTTCTCTGACTCATGCCTGACTTTACAGTGACTGGCTCCTTAGAGATTCCCCGAAATAAGGGGAATCACCTTCGCTATGTCTCCCTCGTTACGCGGAGCCGTTTTATAGTAAAGCAGAGATCCTGCTTTTCAGAGCTGGTGATTTTAAATCCGGTGCATCTCCTTCAGTGAAATGCTTCTTAAATATTTTGTCTCATTAATTCATTTTTTTTTTCAGAATTATTTCAAGATTTCATATAATGACTTTTTGCATGAAATATTTTTTAGGGAAATTATATTTAATACAAATGATGAAGTATATATAAAGTACGACATAGCGAACTAATCAGCAAATTGCAGTTTTATAGATTGGCAGAGAAGCAATTTTGTTGCACCCTATAAAAAGACACTTAACCGCCTGTGTAAATATAGAGCTGTATAAAACGACACTGCGTAAAACCCAATTTTTTGAAAAGGGGCTGTTCCTAAGAACATCTTTAAAACTGTTGTTCACGTATAATAATAATGACCATTTTGCTTCTTTTTAATTGGCTTGCATAACAAGGTGGAATTGGTGTACCGAAAATATTGTTTTATGCATGTATATGCATGTCATTGCTTGGAATTCGCACAACTAAAATAAATAATAAAGGATATAGTAATATAGTCGAAAACTGCACAGCTAGTAAAAGTAATATTGTCTTTAATATTGCATTGGTTTATTCTATGTCCTCATATTTAGCTACTCCGTTTCGTAGTCCATATTTCCCTCTTGGCATTTCCTTCAGCATCAGTCAACAATCATCTTAGTATTTTACACTTTACTCGTGTGTAATTTTGGTGTTTGATGAAGCAGTTCAGGTTAACTAATTTGTTCAAGGTATTGAGTTTCTTTTGGGATTTTAACCACCATGTTCTTGCTGAGCAATCTGCTGCAAATTTACTACAATCATTTTTTTACTGTCATAAAGACAGTAACCCCCCCCCCCATTTCCAAACATGCACACCTCATGCTTCCATCCCACTCTTTCCCCATCCCCATCCTGGTCCTCCTTCCCGGGCTTCGCCATGAGTCAGGGATACTGGACACCGACATTTGGTGGATATGGGCCGGGGGTGTTGAAGCGTGACAAGAATAAATCCACAATTTCCTTGGCAACAGGCAATAACAGCTGCTATATGGTTTCCTTTAGTGAGGCGGGGAGGGCTGAGCTGGTGAAATGTCAGTGGTTCTTCAGTAGACACTGGTTCACCTGTGCAGAATCCATGGTGGCAGAACACTGTCAACTCATCCTGTGTTACAGTTTCAGTGTCATTTCCCTGTGCTGTGTATGGGGTCTGCGTGATCTCAATTTCAAGTTATGACAAAATTTCATGAAAAATCGTACTTCTCTATACTTGAGTCTGTCACAGTGTGTGAAATGAAGGACTGAAAGGCTGGCATTTGGAGAACAAAAGGGGTTTAATGAACTGAACCAAAGCAGGGAAACAAACAGGCTTGCAATGGGTCAAAAAGAGAAGGGAAGGACATAGGCAGACAGGAGGAGAAGCGTCAATGACCGGACTGGGGATGATAAGACAAACCGATACTTAAATACAAAGACTAATGAGGGGTAACAAGTACCAGGTGTGGCTCATCAGGGCCACATTAGGGAGGAGACAGGAGGGTTAGGCAAACATGACGAGCAGGACGTAATAGCACCTCCCTCTCCCCAAGTGTGTCCTTTAGGCAAGGAGGATGAACAGGGGACAGGAGTGCAAACACAAGGGCAGACACACAGGGCTGGGGACAGATGGGAGAGCAGACAGGACAGGGCATGGCAGGACTGACAGGGTACATGGGATAGACGCAACACAAGACTAGTGGGGTAGAGCAACCGGACAGGACAAGACAGGACACATGGCACAAAAATGGACATGCAAAAGACGGGGGCTGAACCAGGGACCAAAAGGACAGCAGGAGAGACAAACACTGAACAGATCCAAACAGAAGAAACAGACTAAACATGGGACGGGGCACCAGGGAAAACAGACCAGGGATCAGAGGGTCACATGGCACACATCAATGAGGACCAGGGAGAAGGAGAAAGACTGAACACACCACACCTGGGAAATCCAGATGGACAAGACCTAGGAGACGAAACAAGACAAATAACACGACGAGGAGCAAGGAACAGACAAAGGCAAAACCAGGGACAGCGGAAAGGTCACCCAACAAGACACTCACCAGGACCGGGCGGACAGGTAGAAGACCCACAATGACAGGGATGGGAACACAGGAGGGAGCCAAAGGGGACACAAGTAAGGACAAAACCAAGGCAAAACAGGATAACAAGGTAGGGACCAAGGCACAATGAGAGGAAGTAGGGAATGTACAGGTGGTCTTCCAGACCCTGGGTAGCAGGGTGGTGATCCTGGGATGCAAACCCTCCTGGGACTGCTCCCCAGCAAGGTGGGGTCCATCAGGACTGGAGGGTCTAAGGGCCTCAGAGGGCCTGTGGGGCTGGAGGGCGCCATTGGTCCAGCAGGGCCGGAGCAGGAGGGTGCGAAAGGAACTGTGAGGCGGGACCAGTAGGGCACCATAGGTCCTCTCCTCTGGGCCTCAGTAGGAGAGTTGCTCGGGTGTGCAATGTTGAGCTAACGAGAGTCGGGGCAGCTGGCACAGATAGTGTGCCCCCATCTCCCCCTCTGGGAGACAAAGACTCGTCCAACCCCTCTTTGGGGCCCCACCCAACACTGCTGACTGCACTGGGACTTAGGATCTGGTTTGTGCAGACTTCAGCCTGAAGTGGGGGCTCATAGAACGGGATTTAGGCCTATGCCCACATGGTCTCAAGTCCTCCAGTGGGGGATCTTCTGGGTCAACCAAACCTGGCTGGCGGCGACTGGGTAGTCGGGCATTAGCTTGGGGACAAACTGCAGGGGATGAAGAAACCGCCGTGGGGAGCCAGAAGACTGAGAGGAGCATGCCAAGGAAACAACAGGAGATGAGGTGGGCGCTGGTGGGGTGGCAGGAGGTGAGGCAGAGCCAAGAGGATGGCAGGAGGCAAGCTGGGTGTAGCTGGGGCACCTGGTGCAACCACTGGGGTTCCCTGTGGGGCTGCAAGCAAGAGAAAGCAGCCCACACTGCCCAGAGTGATATTTTGGACACTGATGGTGACTCACTTGGGACGGAAATAGGTGGGCTGGCATCCCTCGTGGTAGGCTTGACTGGCATGGCTGCTGCAAGACTGGGTATAGTTCTCTCTAGGGACAGGAACCTGGAGCGTGGGTGGAGCCCAGCTTCTGGGGGCATAGCAGAGGTAAGGATGAAAATGGGTGGAACTGACCCCTGTGGGCCAGACTCTGAAAGCTCGAGATTAGTGGCGACACCTTCTGGGCCTGACTCTGGAGGCTTAGGGCAAGCGGCAGCCCTTTCTGGGCCAAGTCTGGATGCTCAGGATGGGTGGTGGCTTCCTCTGGGCAGGGCTCTGGAGGTGCAGCAGCGGCTTCCTCTGGGATGGAATTTGACTGCACCGGGTCAGGCAAGACGGGCTCTGCAGCGGATTCACCCTGCTTCTTCCATTTCCTCCTCCTGCAACCAGAGCCAGGAGCAGCGGTGGGTTGCAGAGAGCTAGCGTGCTAAACCGTGGCAAGTTGCAGAAAGTCGGAAAGCTGAACCACAGTGAGCTGTGGAGAGCCAGTGGGTGGAACTGTGGCGAGTTGCGGAGAGCCGGTGGCTGAACCGTGGTGGGTAAAGCGACTTCATGACACAGGCGAGCAGAGTGGCTATACAATGCGGGGGAGTGGAGAGCACAGTGACTTCACAAAGTGGAGAAGTGGCGAGCAGAGAGGTTTCACACAGCAGAGAGGTGGCTCAGATGCGGGACTCCAGAGGGATCATTGCGGACTCTGTAGAAGCAGCATAAGGCTGGACCATAGCGGAGAAGTGGCGTGCGGTGGGACCGCAGTGGGCTCCAGAGATACAGAGTCAGGATGCAGGGGAAATTGTGCAGGTAGAGATGTGGAGTGTGAGGGACTCCTGGGGACAGATGGAAATCTGTAGAGTCGGTGAGCGAGACGAAGGACGTGAAGGCTGGCGTTTGGCAAACAAAAGGGGTTTATTTAACTGAAGGGGTGGGGGGTGGGCAGGGAAAAAACAAGACAGTGAGAGGTCAAAAGAAGTAGGAAGGACACAGGTAGACAGGAGGAACGACGTCAATGACCGGACTGGGGATGACGAGACAAAGAGGTACTTAAGTATAAAGACTAATGAAGGGCAACAAGCAACAGGCATGGCTCATTGGGGCCAGAGACAGAAGGGTCAGGCGGCTCGGACAGGCAGGACGTAACATAGACAGTCATTTCTTCTGAACTTAAACAGTTAGTCAATGGAGCTTTTTTTTAAAGAATTTCCTCTGAAAATGAAACAGTTATGAGGTTGCTATTGCGCAAAAATAAAAATATGTATCCATGCTAACAATACTTCCTTCTGAAATTAGTTTTAAAAATCATTTAAAAATAGTATTAGAAAAGATACTACTTATAGCAAGCAAATTTTGAAATTTGTGCTAGACTGTTGCCTTGTAATTATTCCATCCAAAAATACTTTGCCCACTTGCAGTGTCTTGGGGTGTGTAATAATGTACGAGGTATGTGCTGAATATGTGAAATGAAATTAAATGAAATTTGAAAATTAATTGATGCATTATTTACCATTTGCCATATCCCATATCTTGCTCTTCTTTGAGACACACACGCACATAAAGTTGACAGTTAAGCTTGGCATCTGAGCGCAGGGGCAGCCAGCCATTCGATGGGGTAAGGGTTAGGGTTAGGGTTAGTACCATTAGGGTTAGGGTTAGTACCATTAGGGTTAGGGTTAGGGTTAGTACCATTAGGTCCTAGATTATCACAGGTTCTGGCTGATGATAAATTTGAGTACACCAATTGGGTTTGTTTTTGCAGGATGGAAGAGTTTCTTTCATTGGCCACCAGCTAGGAGGAGTGGCTTTTGCCCCCAACAGCCGAGATCAGCAGGTGAAGTCCGCCAGGGCCGTCCAGATCACATACTACCTCCATAACTACGGCTCCGCCGCACAGGACGCCATAGCCGAGAAGTGGGAGCACGAGTTCTGCCAGCTGGTGGGCCGGCTCTCCGCTTCCCGTCAGGACCTGCGGCCTCAGTCGCTGACCTCCCTCAGCCTGTGGCGGGACTTCCACCGGACGGGCATGCTGGCCCGTGGCGAGGTGCTGGTGGGCCTGGTACTGGTGCTGCTGGCGGCCACCATTTCCAGCTCCATGCGGGACTGCCTGCGGGGGAAGCCCTTCCTGGGCCTGCTGGGCGTGCTAACCATCTGCATTGCCAACGTTACCGCCGCCGGCATCTTCTTCATTTCCGATGGGAGGTTCAACTCCACGCTGCTGGGAATCCCCTTCTTTGCAATGGGTGAGTGTTAGTTCCTGGCCTCTTAAAGTCTCCATCCAACCCTGTACCCAACCCCTTAGTGCCCATTCTCAGCCCCCAGCCCCAGACTCCTTCCTCAGGGGTGTTGGACCTACCCACACTAATGTAGGTTTTCTTTCTCCACAACAAGCTTTTGCTCTTAATACTGCTCACCCCCGTATCACCTCAGAGATAATAACATCTGTTAAGGCATCCATTGTTGTCCTACAGACCTCTAATCTCACAGTGCCTGTTTTTATCAGAGCCTTCCGGAAGCGGATATTAAACATAATGACATTATTAAGGCTCTGCTGTCATCTGTAAATGCTCCTCGCGTGGTGATTGAGTGAGATGGTTTGGTCATGCATAGGAGGGGGGGAAAAAAATCAAATAGCAGCTTCTGCTGGCTCTTCTTAGCACAATTAGCTTTGCTGTGGTTCCCCAATGATGCTGAAGCAGCCATGTGCTAAAGCTACACGTCATATTAAGAACAGACAGTTCATTGCCGCATTAGCATTGCTAATGACAAACTAACCATCTCCAGTGCTGCGACAATACAGTTATTTCCAATTACAGGTTTATTCTGCTGTATTTGAGTACTGATAGCACAGAAATTGCAGAGTTAGATGCAAATATGTGAATCTTCACATTCTAACATCAGCTTTCTTGGTCGTTTTTAACTGCTAGCTCAAGGGAACAGCAGCATTATTCTGTCTAGTTCCTGAATTATTAATCTTGTGGCCGCATGATCTCCAGATCATCTACGGCCTGCTGTCATCACCAAATTCCACAACTACGGAGCATTTCGAATTTTATTATAAATGACTTAAACCAAATTGTGGCTACAATGGGTAAGATTCGTAATTCGTAGGACAGGTTGCTGCTTGTCAATATGATTTATTAATTTATTAAGATATACATGAAAAGCACCTTGGGACGAGACTGTTGTGAAAGGCGCTATATAAAAATAAATTGAATTGAATTAAGATTATAATTATACAGATCATAAAGAAAGTTTCTTTAAGAGAGATTATACATTTTTTTCTTATGTTATGGATGCTTTTGCTCCAGAACTAAAGAAAAAAAAATACTTTTCAAGGTTATTCTCTCACAGGAGTAGCAGAGCCTGCTGAACATGTTAAAACTGAACGTTTTATCCCATTATACCGGTAAATAACAAAAAAAAAATCCCACATGTGTAGTTTAAATTTCACTTCAGAGCATAATGCTTTTAAATGAAGTGTGTATATCCACCCATCCATCCATTTTCCAAACCGCTTATTCTACTGGGTCGCGGGGGGTCCGGAGCCTATCCCGGAAGCAATGG
>JAODJX010000006.1:232844-255862 GCA_026776945.1 Isichthys henryi
GTGTGTGAGTGTGCCCTGTGATAGGCTGGCCCCCCATCCTGGGTTGTTCCCTGCCTCGTGCCCATTGCTTCCGGGATTGGCTCCGGAACCCCCCCCGACCCAATAAGGATAAGCGGTTTGGAAAATGGATGGATGGATGGAAATGTAGAGTTGGTGCACTGGCTCTCTGTGTAGCACTGTGGCCACACACCTCTGGGTTTAGGGGTCTGAACTCCACCTTAGGCTGCGAGTGTGTGAAGTTCGCACATTCTCCTTGTGGATATATGGCTCTCCTCCAGGTTCCTGATCTCCTCCTACAATCTTGAATCATGCAGTTAGTTGAGCTGGTGTCACCAGATTGCCCATAATGTGTGACCGTGGGTCCTGTGAGAGACTGGCATCCTATCTGGGACCTTCTCCCGCCTTGAGCCCTGTGCTTTCCAGGGATAAGCTGGAGGCTCACCATAACCCTGCTCTGGATAAGCAGTTATGGAAGGTGGATTCATCACTGGAACTGTATAATGCACTGAAAAGGAATAGTGAGGAAGCCACTTGTGATAAGAACGTACTGTAACTACGTTGTTTGAAATTTGAAACGATTTATTTTTCTACTCTAATTTTTATATTCATATTGTCATGCCCCGCTCGTTCCGATCCTCGTGTGTGCCACGCCCCCTGGTTACCCACTTGTGATTCCCCGATTGTACCCAGCTGTGTCTTGTTCTTGTGATTACTCCTGTTGTATTTAAGTCCTGGTCTTGCCTGTTTCCCTTGTCCGACATTGTGGTCATAGTGATATGTTTGCCCGTTTCCTGTTCCCCGTTTGCATTAAACCCGTGATTTACCCCGATCTCTGCCTGTTTGCCTGCTCCCTACCCGCTGACCCGCACGATCGCCGCACGCTCCTGCCGTGATCGTGACAGATATGTTAAAAATTACCATTATATTTTTGTATATGTATGCGGTGCAGTGGTTAGCTGTGTTGCCTCACACCTCTGGGATGAGGGTTTGAGTCTCTGCTCAGGTTCTGTGTATGTAGAGTTTGCATGTTCTCCCCGTGTTGTTGTGGGGTTTCCTCTGAGCACTCTGGTTTCCCCCCACAGTCCAAAAACATGCTGAGGCTGATTGCAGTTAGCAAATTGCGTGTGTGTGCGAGCGTGTGTGTGTGTCTGAGTGTATGCCCTATGATGGGTTGGCACCCCATCCTGCGTTGTTTCCTTCATTGTACCCATAGGCTCTGGACCCCCTGCGACCCTGAATAGGAGAAGCAGTTACAGAAATTTTCAAAATTTTTCTTAATGTGTTCTTCTTTCACAAATGTGTTCATTTTATTCTTGTTTCTTCCTCTAGGACATGGAACAAAGGGAGTCTTCGAGCTTCTTGCTGGATGGAGAAGAACCAGGGAGAACCTCCCATTCAAAGAGAGAGTGGCAGATACGTTTGCCGACGTCATGGTCTGCTACACCATGACAAGCTGCCTGTACATTATCACTTTCGGAATGGGTGCGAGTCCATTTACTAACATTGAGTCCGTGAAGATCTTCTGCCAGAGCATGTGCGTGGCCATACTGGTAAACTATTTCTACGTCTTCTCCTTCTATGGCTCCTGCTTGGTCTTTGCTGGCCAGCTCGAGCAGAACCGTTACCACAGTGTGTTTTGCTGCAAGATCCCATCAGTAGAATATCTGGACAAGCAGCCCATGTGGTTTAAGACTATGATGAGTGATGGGCATGACCTGTCCAGCCACCACGACAGCATCCCCTACCAGAATCACTTTATACAGCACTTCCTACGGGAGCACTACACAGAATGGATTACCAATACCTACGTGAAACCTTTTGTCGTAATATTGTATCTCATTTACGCATCATTTTCTTTCATGGGATGTTTACAAATCAGCGATGGATCAAATATTGTTAACCTCCTAGTTAGCAACTCACCGAGTGTCTCCTATGCCCTGACCCAGCAAAAATACTTCAGCAACTACAGCCCTGTGATTGGTTTTTACATATATGAGCCCATTGAATACTGGAATTCAACCGTTCAGGAACATTTGAAAACCCTCGGCCATGGATTCAATAAAATTTCCTGGATTGACAATTTCTTTCACTATCTAAAGGTGGTGAACGTCAGTGCATCCACTAAAAGCGAGTTCATAAATATTCTCCAGACCTCGTTCCTTAGGAGCCCTGAGTACCAGCACTTCAAGGATGACATAATTTTCTCTAAAACAGAAGATGGCATTGAGATCATCGCCTCTAGGATGTACCTGGTGGCACGGACCACTGAGAAGACACGGGAGGAGGTTGTGGAGCTGCTGGAGAAGCTCAGGCCGCTCTCCCTTATCAACAGCATAAAATTCATCGTCTTTAATCCCACCTTTGTCTTCATGGATCGCTACAGTTCCTCCATCATATCCCCAATATTAACGTCCGGGTTCAGCGTTTTGACTGTCTTGATATTGACGTTCTTCCTTGTCATCAATCCCCTGGGAAACTTCTGGCTCATACTAACCATCACCTCCGTAGAGCTGGGGGTTCTCGGCCTAATGACCTTGTGGAATGTCGACATGGATAGCATCTCTATACTGTGCCTTATTTATACTCTGAATTTTGCGATGGATCACTGTGCACCCCACCTTTACACGTTCGTACTTGCCACCGAGCACACCAGGACTCAGTGCATAAAGATTTCGCTGGAGGAGCATGGAGCGGCCATTTTGCAAAACACCTCGTGTTTTGTGATTGGGATGATGCCCTTAGTATTTGTGCCTTCCAACCTGACCTATACGTTTTTCAAGTGCTCTCTGCTCACAGCCGGCTGCACAGTTCTACACTGTTTTGTCATTCTGCCCGTTTTTCTGACGTTCTTCCCTCCCTCCAAAAAGAGGCACAAGAAGAAGAAGCGCGCCAAACGTAAAGAGAGGGAGAGGGAGCGAGAGAGGGAGGAGATAGAGTGCATTGAAGTCAGGGACAATCCTGATCATGTGACTAACGTGTGAGTCACTGGGGCCTACGGGTGACAGGCCACATGTTTGGAGTGCATCTTATAGGGAAGGTGGCAAAAGCGCTCAGCATTTCACACGTCCGAGAGTGACCGGGCGGACCGGTCGAGAGAGCAAGGATAGGCACTCCTAATCTCAGCACACCGGCAGCCATGTTGTTCAGAGCAGATAAATTTCTAGTGTACCCTTCCAACAGCACAGCGTGTAACATCTGCGGGGTTTTTGTTTTTTTGTCGTGAGTGGTGGTGGTGTTCCGTATCTGATAAACGTGCAGGCTTTGTGGAAGCCGATTCGACCATGCGTCGAACGGTCTTCACATATAGCTCAGTCACTGTTTTGCTCATTTTCTGAAACGAAAACAGCATCACGGAAGGTTCAGATATATTGAAATCTGACTGTGTTCCAGAAAAGATGATTGGTGGGAATCAAAATGAAATCAAAATCATGTATATGTAACTCAGAAGTATTCACACTATTCAGTATTAATAACAAATTCCAAAATGCTACTCTTCTAGAAGAAATAGACAAAATGTTTTTTTAAAACAATTCTGAATAACACTGCATTAGTTGTAATTTCCTGCTTTCTGCATTTGGAACTAAACAATATCATAGTGCAGTACTAGTATTATAATGTACAATGCAATAACTCAGTTACTGACCTACAATGGTCATGTGAGTTAATAATACAGACTAATGAAACTTTTGTGTCATCAGTGAGAATGACAATACACCCCAGTTGACAGGACTAGTTAGCTAAAGGCTGTCTACATGAATACAATTTTTAGTATTATTATTAATTTTCATTGAACCAATGAGCCGTTTTTATATTTAGCAAGATGCTAAACTTTTTCAGTATGCTATTATTGGTTTTAGTAATATCTGCTGAAATTTAATTAGATCGTTTTCAGAAAAGAAGTCTCTTCAGAAAGGGCCAACGCCGAACTGGAACTTGTGAGGTCATCTACTGGCATTTCTGTCATGTTGAGATTCAGTGTGTCCAAGGAGTAACCAAAGGGTCTGCTTGAATGATTGATGGTTTTGCATCCATCCGACTGAAAGGCCACTGGAAAATAATTTATGATTTGTGCAAAAATATTACTTGCATGATGCTGCATAACTTACATAAAACATACTGTCATAAGACAGGCAATGCTGACCTGTATCCGGAACACCTTTCCTCATTATAGTATTAATGTCATGGCATTATATATGTTTAAATATATTTCATTTTTCCTCCACCCCAACTGCCCCCCCCCCAAGAGTTTTTGTCCAAATTTGACAATATAAAAGCAGTTTTTCATTATATTATGCATGTACATAAATAATAGCCAATAGATACACTTTGAGAATTACCACACTATACCACCAACCAACCAGCAAAATATCTATGTGACCAGTATGACAATACAGAAGTTAATCTCAAAATATTTTATATTTTATTTTAGTATAGTCCTTGTCTTTATTTGGTAGTATGACTGCTGGGAAAGAGGTAATTAGATTTATGGGTCATTACCCAAACAGGATAATTTTGAGACTCATCAATATTCAGTGACATAAGGATAACTGTCTGGATATGGTGCCATATTCTTGTATCAGATCAATGATATCTGTAAACAGATGGAAGTGTATAGTGTATTGAGGACATGTAAGGAGTTCTGATATAACAATGACTCTGTGAATCACAATATCAGATCCTGTTCCCTGCAGAAATGACTCATTAAAATTAAGAGTGAATCCAATTTAGAAGGTATAAGAGTCCTTTTAAAATTGAAAACGCTGAATCTAAAAATAACTCAGAAATACAAAAAAGCCAAATGAGCAGTGCTGAGAACAGCATATTACCCCGGAATCGCCCATCACTGGCTGTTGCGGTTTCTGTTGTTACTGTAAGTGGACATAAATGAATCACAAATTATCGAGAATGTCTTTATTGGGAAAAAAGTATGGGTGCACATGTAAATCGTTTGGGGAAACTATCTAAAACAGTTACCCATGTGTTCTACAAATTTTGTATCTAAAGAGCTTGCTTTCATGCATTATTCTAGTGGTTTTGGACATGATGTCCAAATGATCGCGGGGGTTGGATGCATGAAGTCTCGTCTCTGGGTACGAGTGACAGAAATACCGTGCGTCTATTAAAATGTGGCTTTTTGTTACCATGGTGAGCGGTCGAGGAGACTGTGGGCTCCACAGATTTGGATTGACCTCAGTGAAAATGTGAACACTGACTGTATACCTGTATCACCACAAATAGTGCAGTACGACAAGGACCTGGAGGAGTTGTCACTCAGGATGGTGGAATCTTTGTGATTTATTTATTTATTTTTTTTTTTTATGAAAGCCATGTCATTTGTACAACAAAAAGGCATGATAAACCAATCTGATATTACGGGAAAAAATATCAAACTTATGTACTTCCCAAACTGACTGTGAAAGCATGGCGCTATATTGTATGTATGTATGCATGTACCTGATAAGTGTGTGTAAAAGTTAGTTTTTTTATTTATCGCTAGGCTGTAGGTATATTTTTTCAGTTTATGTTTTGTAGATTATATTATGTGAAGAGCAAACCATGATTTAAGCAAACAGAATGGAAAACCAGAAAACACCATCAATATGTATAATATAATTCTACATGATTTTCTAATTTTCTATACAAAAAGATTTTTTAAAGCTTAAATTCCTACTTCAGAGCAATAAAGGAAAATGAAAAATACAAACAAAGTAGGCCAGTAATATATTGTGGAATGTTAATTCGTTAAGCGGCAGCATATTAAAATAGATAAATTGCACAATGCGATATAAATGCTTGTTGTGTATTGGTACATTCAGTGTGTTTAATATGGGAATTGTAAACATACATTTTTGTTTTGTTTTTTTTTGTTTGCTTGATTGTCCATCATCACTATTTGGCTAAAAACTATTTGGGAAAAAACTGCCTTGCTACAGAATTGCACTTTTGGCTTGGTAATATTCAGCATTTCTATTATCAAGTTAATCTGCAAAAAATGTGAATAATACTAATTAATCATTTTCATAGTCAATTTTCAAAAAACCGTGATAAAAAAAAATTAAGCTATACCGTAGGAACAGAGCTATTGTTAGTGTCCAGTAAATGACAGAACAGTATCAAGACATAAAATAGCGTGATTTAACTACTGAGTGTAAACTTGTTGTGGTATCGTGAGTAAATTTTACACAGTAGGTTATACAGACAGGTAATGCACACAAACAGGTGGAAAGCCCGTCTTCACAAAATGAAGTATTACCTGAAACCAGCTCATGTGTTCAACAATCTATTTATGTGGTTTATAGTAAATGTACCTAATCATAACAACATCACTGTAATGCATAAGTTAAAATTATTTATCGAAAGTAGGAATTCAAGAGACCAAATTTGGAAGGGTGTCTCCATTTTACTTCATTAGCTAAAACTTATCCAGAGTGATACTCAAAATGTAACACATTCAGTGCAGACTCCTGAACAACCAGCGCTGAAGGTATTCGTGTTGAACGACGTAGTGTACTGGTGCTTGTGACACTGTCCTATAAAGCGAGAACTTTAGTTGAACAGTATATGCTTCCATATGTTTGCTGCAGTGTTGACCTGGACGTGGTCGGTCTCTGGGGTAGTTTTTCACTTAGTGCTCAGCTGCATTGTGACTCCATTGTGCCAACTCGCTTGCTTGCCCTTTGCCTAAAACGGTACCGTGCTCAATGGTCTTTTCTATATGGCAGCTCTGCAACTCACTTTAAATGCAGGTGAACGTGCTCCGGAGACACTTAGAGCTGAAAATCTGCAGACGCCAGCTAGCTAAGCATGGATAACTTCTAGAACGGTAACAGCATCAAACAACAAGTAGAAAACATTGGCCATCGAGTAGCATAATTAATATCGCCGGGAGGCCACCGTCATTTGGTCTTCATTAATAATATTCACGAAAACAAAGTACGTAGAAGTAGCTTCGCTGTCATGTCGTTCACACACAACACACGACGACTAGGTAGACTGTCAACTATCTAAGTGAGCAACTGTGAGTAGTAGGAGTTATAGCTACAACCGAACGGAGTTAATTTTTCTTAACTGCGCAATAAAGTCTCGTTCTGCTGTGTTTATTTATCAACCCAAACACCAGAAATATAATTCCTGAAGCGCACGTCTGCCTCGGGTGGCCTGTTACGGTCTCACTGCTTCTGTTAGCCGTAGTGCTGCACCACTGAACGCCTCCTTACCTCCTGACCAGCCACACCGCTGCAAAGATGCTTCCTTAAGGTCTGGTCCTTAAAGCTCCAAACCTGTGTCCAGTTGCTGCTCATCACTGCCTTGTGGAGCTCATCCACTGAAAGGCATGACGATATGCACGAGGGTTGCATAACGTGCTTTAGATGCACATCTTTGCTGACATGGACCTTAAGACCAGCAAATACAGCCAGACAGCAAATTAACGTTGAATAAACAACTGGGTTTGACTTGGCATATGTGTAACTGAAGGCCGAAACTGAACCTATCTTCTGTATATTAATCGAAGCCCTGGGGGCAAATGACATCTGTAAGATATTTCTAACACTAGATCAAACACCAGCAACGTTAATTTTGCATGGCCAGGTCACGTGCACTGCAATGCAATAAGATAATATATATATTATATAACATATATATTAAAGTAATTTTTTTTGTTCTGCAAAATACCTCAGAACTACAGTCAGTTTCTCTTTGTTTCTTTCACAAATACCACAAGAGCCGTATGGAACCGAGGGGTTAAACAGAAACATGATTTTATTCATGTCTAGAGAGGAACTAAATGTATTTGGTGTATAGCTGAACTGCAGTGATATTTCGTGCAGTGGATCCGTAATCACATTGGGATGCATGTAGGTTTGCATCCAAAAGTCAAGGGTTAAGAAGGCGACACGGAGTGGCAGTGACATATAAAATTTCTATTGATGGCTTGCGTAAACATATTTTCCCGAATACGCAGAATGCTGAAGGGAATTAAATTCATGAATATGCCTACTGCAGCAAGATGGCAACTCTCACAGGTTACCACCTTGCACTTTCAGACAAGATTCTATTTCCAACACTCTCTCACTGACTGAACCCCGTTCGTACAAATTAGTTCCTATCAGACAACCCCTGCTTCATTCGGTTTCTGAACAGCAGCTATTGAAAAGGCTCTGAACTGTGTGTTCTTTATTTCCTATAGCTTTGTTCATTGTGGCTGACGTTAAAGTTCACTTGAGCAGCTAGTATGCCGCCAAGAGCAGACTGCTCCGCTATCACGAGAATAAATAGCTGTTTCGAAGGTATTGCGATGAACGAGGAAAACTTGCTGTATCCTCACGACAGTTCAGGGCTTACGAATGTGGTCTGTTCATCCTATCACTCAACTTCAGTGATTTTATTAGAAAGCTATCAGTTTTATTGTTTTAAACTTGCATTTCTTATGTGCCTGGGCAATGATGAAAACTAGGTTTACATTCATTTATGTTGCAGCTGCAGCTTTTGGATGGATGGAAGGTTTACAGAAGATGGATTTTGCTCATATAAAGAGATATTTCTATATATAAATAAAGAGAAATATTTCTCTGTTTCGCAGCTCACTGTGCTTCTAGGATATCACTGTTGTAACATATCACATCTCTCTATAGCTACACGAGATGATTCCTTATATAACGACACTGACTAATTCCATGGAGTATAATTAATCATTGTATTTATTTGTGTGTATAAATGTGGTTAAACAAAGTAATTCACCCATTTAATCCTCCCAGTGTTCTGACCAAGAGTTTTGCTTTGGTTGACTGGGGGTGGAGGGGGGGGGAACTTAAACAGGAGGGGAAGGGGTAGCTTGTTTTCAACACTGTGACAGTCGGTGGGTATTTTGTCCAATCCACGAAAATGGAAAGAATTGTGTTTAAATTCATAATAACTGAAAACTCATTCAAACACAGGCAGCTTTGTGGGCACCTGCCCACCCCCGCGCCCCCACTGCCCCTTCATCCTTATCCGAAACAGCAGGCACACAGGACAGCCTCAAACACTGTACCAGTGGCCAGCCCTCATTTAAATATAGCTTAATTTTATTAAATCTTAGCCATGTGAGGACAAAACTGGGAAAGCCCATCGGGGGGGAGGGGGGGAGTACAGTCAGCTATCAGCAAGGTCAAATTTGCTGAAATTTCACAATAAACAATATCACCACTGAAATTAAATATTTATGAAATGAAGGTTTAAAAATGGCCCAATCAGGTTTTTTTCCCCACATGCCTCCGTCACATCTAGCTGCCAACAAGAGGAGACATTGGCTGACAGGATGTCACATTTCAATGTCCCTCCCCCTTTTCTTTTTAGCAGCAGGATATTCTTGGCATCGCCAGCTCTAAATCTTCCCTCATACAGTTGTGGTGTATTTCCGCTCACCCCCCCCCCCCCAACCCCCCAACATTCCCCATAACTGCCACGTATGTATGATTGCTACCGCAGGTGGTTAATTCAATGAGCACCACTCATGGTATCAGAAAGGGGGGGGGGGGGCTTCCGTTCAGTGTTACATAACTTATCTGCAGTGTTTTTTTCCCTCCTTCTTCCTCCTGTGTCCTTTCCTGTCTGCTTCAGTCATCCATCTACGATTGGCCCAAACGCCGGAAACTTCAGGTTCTTGCCTGAAATTAAAACACATTTCATTTTTACAAGCTCTTGGGGATTCCAAGGTCTAACAGCATTGTTTCGGGGAATGGCAGAGAGCTCAGAGTCGGTGGTTCACTCAAGTGAATGAACTTTACAGATCTTACATGATACATCCTACAAATGAAATGGTGGTTCTCAGAAGGTCAGATATTTGATCTGTAATGCTTGCGCATGTGAGAGAAGTGATTTTGCCTGATCGTGTAGCAGACTAATATCAGATCTACACGAGGGTTGTGTGGAGATGGGTTTAGAGTGCTTTAAATAATTCCACAGCACCGTACCCGGGATTGAGCTGGGCAGAGCAGAATATGAGGGAGTGGCATAAACAGTAACAGTCTTCCATTCACTGTAAGCTTCCATTATTGTGCAGTCAACGTACAATAAACTTTAGGAAACGGAGAACACCATTCATTTTAGTAAAAAAAACAAAAACAAAAAAAAGATTTATAGGAATGCATATATTTGGCTAACCTATATTACTGTAACTCCTGGAATAGCTAATATTTATGACTGTAAGGATCGACAATAAACACAACAGTCATGCCAAAATTAAACATAGTGAAATGATATCTTAAAGGAATGTTTAAGTCTGAACTTAAGTATGCTTTTGAATGCTTTAAATATTTTCAATGTCAACTATTTTGTACAGCCTGCTATGTTGAAGCTATAAATATTATGCCTACATGATTTTTATATGGAAACAAATACAATTTTCATTAAACCTTTGTCTATGAAATTGCATTTGCTTGTTTTATTTTTCATTGGACTTATTTCCCCATAAACACATTTGACAGTGGGTGTATCTCTCAGACCTCTGGCTTGCTACACAAGCCTGTTATCTTAGTTCATGTACAGTACATGTATGTAAATTTAACCCTACAAAGACACGCAAAGCTGCCTTGTTTTTCTCCACAAAGTTTCCATTTTTCCAGTCTGGGTGGCTTGATGCTAAAAACAGCCCCAGGATTCTATAGTTTTTATTTCTCTACAGCAGACTGCCTTAGACAAAACTGCAGCCCCGGGAAGGGCAATCTTATCCGCAAAGGGCCGGCGTGGGTGCAAGTTTTTGGGGTAACCTTTAGGTCAGCTGTTCAAACCCAGGTGTGAGGACTCTTCAACCAATCAGTCTTCTAATTAGTAATCTATTGAGGGAGCTGCAGCGAAAACCCGTATATACAACGGCCCTTTCTGGGTAAGATTACCCACCTCTGCTGTAGCCCTATTAACTACCTGATTTAGGCTCTTTTTGCACATTTTGTACGTTGTTGCACACATGTACACTTGGTTTTTTCCTGATAAAGTCTGCTGCAAAATCAGGATCTATACTGGGTGTAATTAGGCTAATTGCATCATTTGAATTGACGCCAGTTTCTTGTTTTTATCGACCAGTCCAGTGCACATTTTGGACACATTTCACAGACCGGTTTCCTCAGTGAATGTTTAAGAGGATATGCAGCAGGACACCTGCCTTATGAGACACAGGGTGAAAGCCGTCAAAATTTGTTCTCTCCTGTGTGGACTTGAGCAGCCCACATGAGTTTTAGATGTGACCAGCTTAAGTGAGCAGGTATCAAAATACCAACCGAAGCACGAAATTCCATCGACAGCTGATCCGTTCACCTATGCGCACAAACATATAAATATAGTTAAGGCTAAAGGTTTACTGTGTTTAAAGCGTAACAATATCGCTCATATAATTCGAAATCTATTCAAAGATGTTCTCATCTCCAGGGCATATCCTTAACTACCAATCTACAGTGCTACCTTGGAGACCTCATCACCGGATTTAGATGGAATGATTTTAGGGTGCAGGGACATTTTATCATGTGTGTCTGATTAATGATACCATTAGTCATTCAAGAACTGCCTATCGCATTCAAGCTAAAAACAGATGTAATGGATAGAGTTATAATTCCCTTTTGTATGCTTTAATGATGCACATATCCTTTATAGAGACCACATTGTGTGTCTGATCATTAAAACCTGAATGCTATGTTGGCTCCTGAAATACTGGTATATAGGTGACATATATGTGAGGATCATCCCAAGGAATTTTAATTGGTTGCTTTATGAGATTTACATAGAGCAAAGCAAAGCCTATTGGTTCATTTTCTCTCTACATTCAAGGAGCATGTGGCTACTTTGAGAACATTATTAGGCCCTGGATAGCATGTACAACAATGGATAGGACTTCATTCTATTTTCTGTGAAGAGCTTAAATACATCTGGGCAGCAGCTCAATACTGAAAACTGTCAAATAAACGGAATCATCACATCTGCTGCCATTTATCTCTAATTTGCAGCAGGCTGCTTTGTATCAAATTACGCTGATGACGACAGCAATGTTTTTCAGTAATACTATAGCATGCACCACGCGCCCTGCTTTTAGCTCTATTGGCTGTTCTGCTTTTCTAAACCACAATCGTGAAATGTCAGCCCCATCATTCTGAAAACTGAGATATTTTTAGAAAATAATAAAAAAATAAGATCAGTAAACCCCATAATAAATCAGAGGGTGTTGTAACTGTCTCTGATCCCACAGGGAAGAATGGAAATTTCAAATCTGATTCAAAATTAAAGAGAATTTTGCACTAATTATAAATCACATCCGATTGTAATATACTTCTGTGTCCATTCAGCAAGGGGAGAAAGCATTTTTAATTTATTTATGAAGGTGGTTGTGTGTTTTTCTTTGTAGTGTATTTTTTTTGGGAGTTCTTCAAGGAATGAAATATTCATGATCCAGATTTTATCTTCTGTTTATCAGGAATGTGGCTTCCATGAGTTCACCACTTTCTATTTAAGAGCATCTTGGCAGTAAGTGCCATTGCTCATGGAAATGGATGGATATAACCAGAGAAACACAACAGCTGTGTCAGCATCATTCACTTGCAAGGAAGCCCAATTGGAAATTCCAGCTGAAACCAGCAGACCTTATCAATTGATTTAAAATGGGTTTTGGAGACATGAATTGTTCTGCATTATTTACCAGTAGATACAGAAATAGTACAGTTACCATTCCTAGCTCAAACCAGCAGATCTGAGCTTAACCATATGAAGTTCAGACCAGTTCAGCTATTCAAAATTATTCACCCAAAACTAAAACCCTACTGAAAATTGTCCACTGTACCGCCACTGTACCCCAACTCACAACAGTGATCATTTGATTAGCAGTGTGTTTTGTCAACATAATATTTGTCACGATTACCGGCTAGCAGAGCGGCGATCGTGCGGGTCGGCGTGCAAGGAATAGGCAGGCAGGCTGGATACGGGGTAAACTGGGGTTTTAATTAAAACGGGGAACAGGAGACGAGCAAACATCACCAAACCACAATGACTGACAAGGGAAACAGGTAAGACCAGGACTTAAATACACAGGACTAATCAAAGTAACTAGACACAGCTGGAGGCAATCAGGGAATCACACGTGGGTAATTAGGGGGCGTGGCACACGGGAGGATCGGACGAGCGGGGCATGACAATATCTTTCCCAGTGCAAATTCCTCCATGGGACTTCAGAATAGACAGTTCAGTTGTTAAATATTCTAGAATGTTGTTGGTCATGTAGGTATGAGAATCCTTTGGATTTGCCCCAGTACAAACTGCTCACTTGATGATTATTTTAATGGTTTGGCCACTACAAACAACTTTTGTCTTATGTATAAAAGAAAGTTTGTTTGTTCGGTGATTGGTATGATGCAGTTATTTCTCGGCTATCATATTTTGATAAACCTAAGCCATGGTATTGCTAAGTACAGTGGGAGGGTCAATCGTCAGTGGCAACATGTAATATTGATTACGATAGTTAAGCTTCACTGATCCCAGGAGGAAATCCTTGAAATCTATGCTCTTTTGAGCCGGAATTAAACCACTGATCTAAAGGATATCTGTCGCTATACTCCTACGGTCTTTCACACTATTGTCGAAGGGGGCAGGATGTTGTCAGCAGACGTATTTTTGTGTAATCCCATTGGATTCGTTTTCTCAAGGATCTTGATGGATAATAATAGGGTGTCTTATGAATGACAGCTGTCCACCCTGATTCACAGAAGCCAAGAAAAATGCCTGTCTGTTTCAACTGTTCTGATGACATACACAGCGACAGGAAGCATTTGATAGAGGTCATTAGCTACATCAATGGTAACACTTTAGTTTAAGGTCTGCTCCTGAACTATTAAACTGTTCCTAATCATTTAATAATACATAAGTAAATAAGATCCACTTACAACCAAATTTCGAAATGTATTGCAAAGATATCTTATTCCTGCCTCACGTTTTTAATAAAGAGCTTGAAAATTACTAAAAAATGACACATTAGCAAGCATACTTAGAAATTAGTTAAACCTGATCCTTAATGGTCTGCTCCTTAGCTTTTAAAAAACTCTTACTAATCTTTTGATAATAAATTAGTAAATAAGAAAGATACAAATTTCACATAAAAACTTAGAAATGTATTACAAAGATATCGGTAACACTTAAGGCCATGTTTTTTGTAATTTCTAAACACATTCCTAAGAAATTGTATTGCATTCATAAAGCATTATAAGCATGGCTATAAATATTTATCAAAAGCCATATTTATTATGCGTTATGAATGCTTTATGAAGCTCTCAACCACAATGTTTTACCAATTCCTTCATAATTTATTATAATGGTCAGTATAAACATTAAGGATGTCTTGTACTACATTATGAAGGTATCTATAGAGCATTATAGGTGAGAGCGAGCTTCATAAAGCATTCATAATGCATAATAAACATGGGTATGATGTGTTATGCCATTTTGTAAATATAGCCATGATTATACTGTTTTATGAATGTATTATAATGCATTATGAATGTGTTTATATATCATTAAAAACATGGCCTTAAGTAAAGTGTTACCAAGATACCTTACTCCTATTTCACATTACTAAAGAGCTTATAAATGCTGTTATACCTAATTTCTGAGTATACTTACTAACCCTTTATTTAATATTTGCAAGTAATTTACAAATTGTTTTATAAATACCAGGAACAAAATATGATTGTGATGCATTTCAGAATTTGTTTTTGAATGATTCTTTCTATCTATTAATATATTTTCAAATGATTAACAGTTTATTAACAATTAAGGAGCAGACCTTAAACTGAAGCGTTACCAAAAGGGTTAGTGTCCTCTTTGTGTATTCACATCGGGTTCCTCTTGGCACTCCAGTTACCTCTCGCCTTCCAAAGACATGCTGATGAATGCGAATGTGTCTGCACCGAATCCAGCTATCATTCAGTACAGGTTGTACTTTGCCCGTGTCCCCTTGTGTCAAAGTAAATCTTTTTGGATGAGTGATGAATTTAGAAGGATGATAATAGCCACATGCACATCATACTGTATATCAGTTTAACCTCTTGTGTAGCAGCTAGCTAACAAATAAGTATAGAGCACAATTTAGTCATTCTTCAATGTCCTGTTGTGTAAGTTGTCATTGTAACAAACACATGACAGAAGGCAGTAATCACTCGTCCAGGATTCGCTACAATGTATTCCAGTGTGAAATCAGTATGCAAAGAACATCACAATATTAGATCCTATGTGCGATGCTCACAAATGGTTTCATTTAGAAGTGAGACTAATCTGTGGTGTTTATGTAGGCGCCACACAAGTCCGGTTGTGAAGGGAACTGCTTTTGATACACATGGTCTTGAAAAGTGGGTCCTTTGCCACATTTCTTTTTGAATATGGTTATCGGTACAGGGTGCACCCCCTATACTGCACCCTGCCCCGCTCCTCTACATATACCTCACCCTGCCCTGTACCATGCCCTGCCCTGCCCCTCCCCCTGTACCGCACCCTGCCCTGTACCGCACCCTGTCCCACCCCTCCCCCTGCGCCACACCCTTTTGGTCCAGCCCTACGCTACACTAACAACTCCAGTGGCACATAAATCTTTTTAGGATAAGTTATTAAATGCTGACAATAAGCAAGAGTGCACCAGGTTTTCCAAATACAAACATTTATTTGAGTTTATGTCTTATTCTTTACATTATGTATCAAGAAGATAATGCATTAACTTCTTAAAGAGGCCATCTAAATTATTTTCAGTGTTGTCCTGGTGAAGGATGGAGACCTAAAGTCATTCCAAGAGGTTCTTTGATTGACAGAGTTGATGGTCTCTGCATACAAGCAATAATTTTAACCATCATCTTACCATAAATTAAAAATTCTAGATGGCATTCTTCACTGATGTGACAGCTGGTGTCTTTGATGTTCTGTGAAAGGTCTAGGATTTCAGGTCACCCTTTTAAAATTACAAATTCAGGGGAATCAGGGTAACATATATGCACTGTGAAGTCTGTACTTACATGATGAAAGAACTATGGTGTGACACGCAAGAAGTGTGCAATTCTCGGCATCGAGAGATTGAATTAAGCAAAATAACAGTCAGAATTTAACATGGACTAAAGATATGGGAAAAGAAATGCTACTGCTAGTAATATTTGTTAGTATTCGTGTCTGACAGTAAATGTAAATTCATTTTAAACCCTTAACGTAGCAATATGCAATGGCCATTATTCGGCGTGAAATTATGAACACTGTAGAAACTGAATATGCAAGAAAGCATTTATACTGAATAAACTGTAGGGATCTGAAACTGTAAGATGGCAATTTTACTGTACCAAGGGAAGCTAAAGGGATGACATGGTAAGGTGTCACTTCTCAGTAAATGTAAATGCAAAGCTGTGTGATTCTAGCTGTTTATCATGCCGGCTGGTAAATAGAGCTAACATCCAAATTTGCCTCTGATTCTATCACAATTTCACAGTTTCGTGGTCTGGCACAGAATTCAACCAGAAAAGTCTGTATGGTCAAAAATCTCTTTATAACCCTGATTTCATTTGGACCATTTAATTTAACAGCAATACCCAATGAGATGAATAGTCATAAATCATGAATCGAAAATCTGTTATAAAACGTCATCACAACTTTTCAAATGCGTGTCTCCCCTGAAGAGCACATATAAAGTCAGAGCATGAGGATTGTCGGGTTGCTTCCGAACTTCAGTGTATCAGGATTGGGCAAAAGAACTTGACTCGATGGCATTGATGAAAGAAGCTTCAGACAAGTCTATGGTGCTTTTCCACTGGCATACAGGAATCAGGCTGTACCCGAGTTGTACTGCGAAAAGACACTAGGTAGAGCGTGGTTCCAGCTCGTTTTGGTTTTCCACTGCAAAAGGGTTGGCTCGGCATCTACAGAATGTTTGTAGAATAATCCTCAAATGTAATTTCATATGCAACTACACCATCACTGCAAAACAATGGAGGAAGAATAAGTAGTTTGTTAGTTATTTGTCAGTTATTGGGTTAATGGGGGGATTAATCGCTCGTGGGAGTTATACAAAACTTATACGAAAATGTTCTGAACACAGAACAAAAAACGATTGGTTCAGAGGGACGACAAATCAAACTGTAGAGGAGGTGGGTCTAAGTGGGACTAAGACATCCAATTGCTCATGATCAAAACGGGACACCGTTTTGGGGGACTGGAGGGGAGCAACAATATGGTCTGTCTGTGGGTCCCCCGAAGACCAGGTCAGGAAACACTGCTCTACACTTACTAAAACCTGCATTGAGAAACATCTTCAGTGCTGGCACCAGTGAGTAATGATTCTCCCCAAGAGGAATTACCAAACAACTTACCAAAAAAAAAAGTGTGAATTTTATATGCATGGAACTAGAATGATACTGAATAAGTGCGAAGAGCAGTACAGAGTCCAGCTGGCGTGAAATCTTACAGGAACGGTGATAGAGGGAGGGTCAGGCTCGCCAGTCTGGGCTGAGATCTGCATGTAGAGGGATCCTCAGATTGGACCCAAACCAAACGCTGCAATGACAGCCATCTCTGATCCCATCTTCTCCTCACATTTCAGTGGAGGCTTCAATAGCTGGGGAGTCTTTTACCCCAACTGAGATGGTGTCACCTGGTGGGGATGTCAAAACAAACAGAACCACATTAAGTAGCTATCCATATGCCATCAAGCTCATTTTTCTAATGCTTTTAACCAAAATTGTTATTTATTCTAGATTTAATTCAGAATCATGAAACACGGGACGTGATGTTAAACTATCCGTTGTGCCAGTGGATGGTACACACATGAGGCAGACACAAAAAAAGTGATATTTTTCATTATCTTGATGTCCAACACTTTTGAATTGCGTGATGGAAGCACAATTCTTGGTATGGCCGAAGCAAGCATTTGAGCCTTTTATATAATTTGAATTTTCTCGTGAAACTGCAAGACAACGTATTTCTTAATCTGATTTGGAAAAAAAAAAACTGAAATGTAATTTTTAGCTGAAATAAACAAGATATGGATACATTTTTACGGATGATCATGTTTTTACAGTAAGTATCAGAATAGAGGGGCAGTATCTCCCCTGTTCAATCAGTGGTGCATTCTGAAGCACATCTGAGAGGTGCTGCATACAGCCTGTGCTAAAGCCTAGTACCTTGATGTGCTGTAGTGTCTCCTTTTCCTTATTCCTTTGAAGCAGAGAGCCTTCTTGCAGTTGAAGACCTGGTATATGATGGGGTTGTACATAGCGGATGACTTGGCCAGCAGGGTTGGCACCACAGAGACTGTGATGGGAACAGAATCGGGCTCCCCAAATGCAGACCACACAGACACCATGGCGTAGGGAATCCATGCTATTAAGAATCCTGCGCAAACCGACACTGCCACCTAAGGGAGGAAAGCAGAATCACAACATAAAGACTTGCCGTCCTAGTTAAGTCGATTTTTGTTGTGGCGTTTCTTTGTCAGGTAGTGTAGAGTTTAAAAATTTAGTCAATTAAAATCGAGTGAAAACTATGGATGCATCTTAGGCAGAATACAATAAAAAGTACTTTAGCTGCTTTCATAAAAGCACAAAAGACAACTTTATTTCATAGATGAGAAGTTAAAAGGCAAGCGTCAAAAAACTGAGTTAAAATATGCTTTTTCATGTGAGTGAGGATATTATTTCAATACATAAAATTGTTTCTCTTTAAAAATTAAAAGAAAAATATACCATTATAAAGGACTATGAGAAATGAAATGATGCCAGGCCTTGATAAGTTTCTACTATGCTTTCATGAATCATGAAAAAGAGACTTTAATAGGACAAACTCTCCCCATTGAGGCAAGACTTCATCTTTGGGGGAGGAAAAAAGGGCCTTATATGTGATATCTAGGACAAGACAAGCCATTGTTCCTCAAAATCAATGCTGGTTCTTGGAAAGGCAGTCACAAAAGAGGCATTTAAGACTGTTGACAGTCTGACACCTTAGGCAAAGGTTTTACATTCCGGTGAGCAGTAGCTCCAGGAGAAGCTAATCAGGAAGCACGCAGTGAATCATAAATCAGTCATTTATCCATAATCAGTCTTTTATCCATTACAAAGCAGCAAAGTGTGGCTCTTCAGAAGCAGTCTACTGAAACAACCAAACTAATAAAGGGGATTGATCGACTTACTCTAGTGAGTTTCATCTCCATGGTGTGTCTGTGCTTGTTCCTGGTGTCAAATCGGGACACATCCTGGGCCGACAATTTGACTTTGCAGATGATCTTGACATAGGAAAAGGTGATAATGTTGATGGGGAGGATGAGGCAAAAGAAGAGGATGCTTAAGATGAAACTTTGGCCCGAGACGGAAGTTTGGGCCAGCCACCAGTCTAGGGTGCAGGAGGTGCCAAACGGCTCGGGGGCGTAGCTCCCCCAGCCCAGCAGCGGCATGGTGGCCCAGAAGGCGGCATATACCCAGATGAATATCAGTGCCAGGAAGGCATGTCGCCGTTGCAGCCAGATTCCTGTGCAATTTAATTAATGTGTTATCAGTACTTTGTTATTTATTCTAAGAAAAAACATCATTAACAGAGATTGGGAGATTTCTTTCTACATAATTCTGTAATGTCCCCAAGCCTACACGGATGCCTTAGTGCCAGAAGATACGCACGATAGAACCGACAGAAGCATCTTTTCACAGGATGCAGGCTGCTGTGCATCTGGAATAAGTGGTACTACTCTTAGCTAGAAACCTGCAGGCATGTAAAAAGTCTGTAGGAGGCCTTTGAATGCAGCTTCGATACTCTGGCTGAATGAAATCTGCTGTACACTGAGATAATACCAATTATCTCCTGCTACAGAAGAAACCACCTGAAAATCGGTGGATGAGGTACCATAGACTTCAACCATGGTCTGTGCAACAGAACTGAAGACCAACCCTACTGGATTGGCCATGAGTTGTGCTAAAAACAGAACAGGCAGAGACGCTCACCATATCTCAGGTGACAGATCTTCTGGTAGCGATCCAGGCTGATGATCGTCATGGTGATGAGGCTACCACACCCAAAAAAGAAGCCAGCCCAACCATAATGGCGGCATCCCTGCCAGCCGAAGAGCCACCGATGGGACAAGCTGGAAGCCGTGAGGAACGGCTTGCCGGCCACTGAGGAACACCATGAACACACACAGACTTTACAAACAACAAACATATTGTAAAATATACTAATCAGAGGTGGAAAGTTCAGGTGCAGAGAGTACAAATCCAGACCAAGATTTTGTTTCAACCAACCAGTTGTGACTATGATGTTTTATACTCAACTGATTGGTTGAAACTAAATCTTGGTCTGGATTTGTACTCTGCACCTGAAGTCTCTACCTCTAATACTATTACACAAAAATATACTGACAGCAGTACTGAATGATTCCACTGCGTCATTCAACAGTCACAGCAGTAGCCAGCAACATAACGTGCTAAACAAAAGCAATCCCTGACAAAACTATACAGAAACCACAGACAAGCTTTCCATTTCACTGTAGTTCACTCAAATCTTACCAAAGAAGGAAAGAGATATGTGACTGGAGCTTACTTTTGCTTGCCACACAAATGGCGGAGCACACAAACCTTTTGTTTTAATGAGCCATCTACAGATAACAGGCTTTTATTCCTACCAAACAAAAATGGCCCAGGCAAGGAACAGGTGCATAATATCAGAAGTAGGGGTTTTATGCTGCGAAACTAAAGTCCTCCACCGGATGGCGACAGAGTGCAATCCCACATTTGCAGTCTCAGTATTAAGGAGCATAATAGGTGTAGCTTGTAGGTTCTCAAACTTCAAATATAAAATATCAGTGCCACAGTTTTGCCAGCCACATCGCAGATTTGGGGAGAGGGTGGCATGGTACATTTCGCTGATTGGGGAAAGGGATTCCTGACTTCACTGACTAGGCGGGAGGCTCTCCAGTCAGATTGCAGTTGACCAGTTATGGTTACTGTTACAGTAAGATGAAATGTTTTTTTACATTTAATAAAATGTTATGAATATTTTGTGAAAATCATCTTGTTGGCGACCCCCATATTGGGGATCCCCGGTCAAGCTGATACTGTCTGGGTCGTCCTGTCCGGGATGCAGCTCAGCCGTGTGGCCTGTGCTGTATGGGATAAAAAGGGCTTTTCAACCTTCATATGTATTTGTCCAGTGAAACAGAACATGGTGCAGCAAGTAAAGATTTGCCTGTAGTTCTGCAGTGGCCCTTGTCGTGTAAAATAATGCACAATATTTCTCCACTTAATGAAGGGATTCTTTTCTTCGATGACTCATATGAATGTGTTTGAGAAAAGCATAGAAAAAAAAAAGAGGTTATTTTAACCTGAGATGCCGAAATCGAAGACGGCGAGGATCACGGTCATGAGTTCAGGAGGCTTCAGCGTCGCTTCCCTTCTTCATTATGCAAAACCCTGTCAGGAATTTCTACACAATCATAAAAAAAACACCTCAGTGGAAATGTGTCAATATAGAGATAATGAACTATATACCCAGCACAGTGAAAAGTCATGAGCTGGTCTGTTTAACAGAATGACTACCAAAGCTTCAGCTATGTGGGCTGAGCAATGGCAGGTGAAGTAGAATAGATGTAGAGTAGCCAAGGTAAATGAAACGTCATTCGGAAAGATGAGCTCTGCGATTTCATGCGAAAGTCCCCAATATGACGACTATGAGCTGGTTTATTGAAAGCGCCATCTCCCAGTGATGCTTAAAAATCAGACAGCGCTGCCAGGGAAGAGCCTTTGAAGTAAATCAAACATTAACCCCTCTGACATTTCTTTATATGGAAATAGTTCATATATTTTTTTAATATGAGCCAAGGACAATTCAAGTTTAGAGGGAATTCGGATTGTGAACTGTCACGCGGCAGTGGATTATTTGTGGGCTGGTAATAATGCTGCATATCTATTTCTTATGTTCATGTATTTCTGAACTTCACTTGTGGAATGAGACCTGTATTTCCATTCATATTTGTTACTTAAGAAATATTAATAATCGCCTATATATTTTAACAAAATTAAAAATTTACTGGAATGAGTCGACATGAGATGATCTCAAATTATGTTACTTAATCTGTTGTTTACAGCTTGTTACCCTAAATTCTAAGCATTTCTCTTGTAATTCGGCTTCCTTGGGATTTTATGAATTCTAAAGATATGTCTGGTCAGTATTTTGACCAAGACAGTGTCTCCAGTAACTGGGTTTGTCACTCCAGTTCACCATGAGTGATGAAAACCTCTTGCTGTCTATGGTCGATTAATCAATTGCACTGAAATGTTCTCCAGTTAACTTACGTGCGCAATAGTTGATAACCCCAGTGTTCCCAGCTTCATCACACAGCTGGACTTCCTTCAGTATCTTCCCATAACAGAATATTATGAGATGCCATCAGCTATGCCATTCGAACTGCACCTTTGTTATGCAGGAAACAGGTACTGCCAAGCCCAGACTGACCCAAAAACCTCCACTGCTCACAATACAAATGTGTGTGAAAGAGAGATGGTGCTAACCTAAGAAAACAATGCAGTTAATGAAAATAAAATGATACATTCAACATAATGACCTGAAAGGATTCTAAGAATTTCTTGAAATTACCGTAACAAAGAAACTTAAAAAACAAAAAGAATAGAAAGAGTGACATTAAAATCAATGGTTTCCTGTACAGGTCAAAACTCTCCCTCTGAAGAGAAGTTTAAATTTGCCATTGGACGTACACAAAAGTCATAAACTTTATATCTCTAACCCAACCCCTAGGGCGACTACCTTTCTTAGTGGTCTGGGACCCAGACCCTAGGGCGACTACCCTTCTTGGTGGCCTGGGATCCAGACCCTAGGGCGACTACCCTTCTTGGTGGCCTGGGACCCAGACCCTAGGGCGACTACCTTTCTTGGTGGCCTGGGACCCAGACCCTAGGGCGACTACCTTTCTTGGTGGCCTGGGACCCAGACCCTAGGGCGACTACCTTTCTTGGTGGCCTGGGACCCAGACCCTAGGGCGACTA